>JAHRIG010000067.1:22051989-22117042 GCA_020311275.1 Eira barbara | reverse complement strand
CCAGGAGCAGGGGGCAGGAGGGGCAGGGAGGTCAGGAGGGTGGGGAGACCCACCGCGGCACGCACCGCCGGGAGCCGGCTGACCGGAGCCCGGCCTTGACCGCCCCCACCCCGGCCCGCGGCCCGCAGCAGAGGGAGGGGCTCGGGCCGGGCGGCGGGGCCCACCAGGGGCCCGCGGGACCCCCGCCAGGGCTGCCGAGCAGCGGCGGGCCCCGCGCAGGCCCCAGGCCCGGGCGAGGGCGGCGGGGGGCCCCCAGGGAGGGCGGCCCGAGCTCGCCAGCCCCGGCCGAGCGACCCCCGGCGAGGGGAGCGAGCCGCGCGGCGCCGAGCGGGCACTGACCTGCACCGGGGGCGTCCATCGCCGGAGAGCATAGTATCCCTGCGCGGAGGGGGCCCGCGGGGGAAGGCGGGGGAGGCCGGGCGGGGAGAGGGGAAGAAGGCGGGCGGACCGGCGGGGGAGCAGGAAGGGGCCGTCTCGCGCAAACACCGCGAGAGCCGCGGCGCCGGTCTGGCTGCGCTCGCGAGATTTGCCGCGCGGCTGTCGCGAGATTTCCGGACGAGGAAACAAAGAAAGACGCGGGCGGTGCTCGGGGGAGGGGGGCGGTACTCGGGGCGGGCTGGGCGCTCGGGGGGGCGGGGGGCGGGGCGCTCGGGGTGGGGGCGGTGCTCGGAGGTGGGCGGTGGCGCTCGGGGGTGGGCGGTGGCGCTCGGGGGTGGGCGGTGCGCTCGGGGGTGGGCGGTGGCGCTCGGGGGTGGGCGGTGCGTCCCGGAGCAGCCGCGCAGCCACCCCCGGACGCTCGGCTCGGCTTCCCCGCGTCGCTCCGCCCCAGCCCCGGCCCCCGCGAGCCCCCACCGCCCAGACGCCGAGGGTCCGGGGCGCGGGCCGAGCCAGTTCCCAGGCCTTCCCTCCCGGCAGCTTCCGCGGCCTCGGCCGTGGGCGCGGTTCTTCCCTTCCCGCCCCGAGGCTGCGCTTGCTGTGCCGGCCGCTGGGCGTCGGGGTGTCCGCAGACCCCGGGGCTCCGCGCTGCGCCCCGAGCCCCGGCCCCGGCCCGCCTGGGTCTCCGGCCGCGCTCGCGCCGCTCCCCAGCCTGCGGCGCCGGAGCCCGGAGACGTGCGTGTCCTCCGGCGCCACGTCCACAGACACCCCGGACCCAGCGTCTCCCCGGGACACTCCCGTGTCCCCCCAGGCCCACGAGTCCTTCCCAGATGCCTGCCTCGGCGGGCGGCGGCACCGTGCACCCGCGGTCCGAGCCCGAAACCCGCGCGTCGTCCTGGGATCCGTGCGGACCCGGTCTGCGCTCCGCCCCGTGCAGCGGGACCCCCTGCTCCCGCCGCGCTGCTGGGGTGAGACGGGCTCGCGGAGGGAGCCCGGCACCGCGGACTGGAGCCTTCACTTCCCCGCGGCGAACAGACTCAGCCGGCGGCACCCAGCCGCTCGGGCCTCGCGCTCGGTTCCCGTGCACGAGCAAGCGCACAGGTGCCGCGAGTCCTTCGGGGTCGACTGCCTCACACCTCTGGGTGCCCCTTCTCCGGAGAACCTCTCTGGGCAGAATCACCGCGCTCACTGTGATAACCTCTGCCCTCTCCGGCCAACCTCTGCTCCTCCTCAGGCCCTAGTCCGGATGGCGTTTCCCACGGGAAATAGTTGCTGACCTTTCCCAGCCCCGAGTCTTTGGGAAAGTGAAGACACGCTTCCCTCTCGCGCCCCTGGGTGGCTCAGTAGGTTAAGTGTCTGCCTTCGGCTCAGGTCTTGATCTCAAGGTCCTGGGACTGAGACCCCCCCCCCCCGCCCCCATCAGGCTCCCTCCTTGGCAAGAAGCCTCTTCCTCCGTCTGTCTCTTATCCTGCACCTACTCTCTCTCAAATAAGTAAAATCTTAATTTTAAAAAAATGCTTCCCTATCCTATATTGTAGATAATGCACGTCATTACACTTGATTGCAATTGCTGATTTACGGTATTTCGCACATTCTGGTTAGGTGTATGGGAGAGTACCCAAGGAGCAGTGGCTTAACCAATACAGACCTATAATTATCTCCCGTGACAAAACCACAAGAGCCATCCCTGGGCCGCTGCTGCAGCTCCGTCACACCATCAAGGATCCTGTCACCTCGTGGTTGTAGGATGACCCCGTCATACAGAAACATAATGGTGTCCTACAACTTCCCAAAGCAGGGGGGGAGCAGGTGCAGACCATCTCTCTCTTCTTAGTACTGTTTCTTAGTGTAGTCTCCATGCCCAACTTGGGGCTTGAACTTACAACCTCAAGAATAAGAGTCCCACACGCCCCTGAGCCAGCCAGGCTCCCCAGAGCATCTCTCTCCTTTTACCAACATGACTTCCGAAGATCCTCTCCAGACGTCTCTTTGACCAGAAATCAAATCAGTCCTTCTCAATCCCCATCAAACCCAACACCCATTCAAGGCTTATCATTTTAGAGTGTCTCCTTTACTACCCTGGCATGAAATTCACCGATAATTTGCACAATAAAAACAATAAAATAATCTATATGATGCCCTAACTGTAATTTAAAGGAAAGACAAAAGTAACCAATTAGAAAATACTGTTATAATATATAGGACACAGGCATGTCTGTACTACATGATGTAATGATGTCTCAGATGCTAGTGTCTACTTACAGTGGCTTTACAGAACATAATATTAAACCCTTTTTCATTTACATTTGACATTTCAAAATAAGGATGAAGTATACAGTGCATAAATATATATGATGAAGGCATATATATGATAAGCGCACATACATGATATCATACAGGCCATGGAGGGAGAGTAATAAATGTATTGATGACTCCAATGCTGGAAGCATTGTCACTGTTAATTTCCTGAAATAGTGAACAATTCTTGGTAAAGTGCCAAACAAAGTAAATTACAAACTTTCCTCTTTCTACGCGATATTTGCATACCTGGAAAATTCAGTGCACATTAAAACCATACCCAAATTACTTTTATTTGTAAATGGCGTTAAGTTTTAGGCTCAGATAATTGTAAACAAATCTGTTGTTATTGCTTTTCTATTTGTGAGTGTGTTATGCACCTAAACGCCTGGCAGCGTGTTCGGTGGGGGCACTTGTCTGCTGCTTTCCTGCGTAGCTGTGCACTGTGGAGTGCAGGCAGCCTGACGTTTGTTAACTCTGCCAAAAGTGCTCCCCCACTACAGCAACAACCAAAAACACCCTCCTGTTTTCTGAATGTCTTGATTCCACTGAGAAGCACTAACTTAGATCAATCACAGTGTGTTCTGGGGCTGGACTCATTATTGCCTTAAAAAAAAAAAAAAAAAAAAGCAAACAACTTTAGCCACCTGGGTGGCTCAGTGGGTGAAGTGGCAGATGTGGTACAAGCATGTGGTTAAGCAAACTGTGGTCCATCCTCAGGATGGAGTATACTCAGCAATAAAAAGGAAGAAACTAACAATACAACAACCTGATGGACCTCCAGGGAATGACGTTGAAGGAAAAAATGCCAATCCTAAAAGGTTCTATACAGTACGGTTCTATTAGTACAACATTCTTGAAAATGTGGAAATTACAGAAACGGAGAACAGGCGAGCCGTTGGCCAGGGGTCAGGGAGGACGGAGCGCAGCCTAGAAGGGAAGTGGGTGGAATCATAAAAGGGCAGCACGAGGGACCCTTGGAAATGGTCTGTATCTTCACTGTGGTCATGGTCACATGAGTGCTAAAATCACATAGAATTACACACACAGACACACACACACACACACAAACATGGGCCTGGCAAAAGAGCCGCAATCTGAAAGGTGAAAGGATTGTATCAATGTCTATATCCTTACTTTGCTACTGTGCTTTGTTACATCGGGGAAGCCTGGGTGAAGAGTAAGCAGCCTCTCTATTACTTCTTACCACAGCATTTAAATCTACAAAGATCACAAAATAAAAAGATTTTAAAATGGGTGAATTAGAGCTCCGTGAACTTGTTTTTTTTTTTTTTAAAGATTTCATTTATTTTATCTGTCAGAGAGAGCATGAGCAGCAGGCAGAGGGAGAAGTCTCCCCACAAAGCAGAGATCCTGATGCGGGGCTCGATCCCAGGACCCCAGGATCACGACCTGAGCTGAAGGCAGATGCTTAATCCACTGAGCCACCAGGCGCCCCCAAAATTGGAGTTTTTATTAGCAAGGAAGACGAGGGAACATCGGTGAGGTTGGCAACCCCCAGTGTCTGCCACATACCAGCAGACTATACCCTCTGGGAGGACCCATGCTGTCCCCAGCATCGAATACAGCGCCGGGCGCAGAGTAGGTACCAATTAAAAGCCTGCCCACGGAACTGTTCGAGGGTGTCCATCCGGCCACACCAGAGTAAAAACAAAGGCTAATCGTTTGGTTCTCCTTTCAACACTTAGAAAATGTGCATTTGGTTTTTATTTAGAAGAGAGATGAGGAAGTTCAAGGAGAAGAGCAGAGGAGGACCTTCCCCCAAAGGCCACACACTGACCATCATCGCCTGTTGATCCTACAGGTTACCCTTGGGAACTCCATCTCTCTACCTAAGTCCCAGCATTTTTCCCCAACCACATCCGCATTCTTCCAAGAGAAGATCTCATAATACATTTATTTCAGGTCCCCTTCCTGCTGGGATTTTTCACCCTCGTGATACTCCAGAGCCCTTAGACGGGTGCCCTATGTGGGCCCGTCTCTTCTTCTTCACTTAAACTTTTTATTTCGGGAAAAAAGTTCAAGGATACAGAAATTGTGAGAAAATTACAATACGCTTTCTCATACCTGCCACCTAGATTTATTTAGTGTTCACATTTTGCCACATTTGCTTTATCTTTCTGTCTGTTTACACACTGCATAATGAGACCCTCGATATTTGGGGACATTTATTAGTTTGTTTTCCAGCTTGAGGTGTAATTGGCCATAACGCTGTGGAAGTTGAAAGTGGACAACACGATGATGGGAAAACGTGCGTATTTGGAAATGATTACTACAATAAAGTTCATTAAGACGTCCGTCACTTCACATAGTTGTTTTTTGTGTGAGAACTTTTAAGATCCACTGTCTCAGCAACTTTCAAGTGACACTGCAGCGCCGCTGAGTGCAGTCACCCGTCCTCATTATGTCTTGTTCCAGCTCTTCCTAGACCATTCGAGAGTAAATTACAGAGGTTACAATGCCTCCGCCCCAAATACTACACCAGGTATCTCCCGAAAACAAGGAAAATCTCTTACACAACCAGAGCATCGTGATCAAATTCAGGAAATTTAACATGGCTACAGCACTATTATCTAACTTAAAACATATACTCAAATTTTGCCAACTGTCCCAATATTGTCTTTTCTAGAAACTTCTTTCAACAATCCAGAATCCAATCCAGGATCAGGCATTGATCGCACTTAGAGGTCGGCATCTTTCGTCTCCCGTAATCTGGAACTGTCCTTCGGCGTTTCATTTTCCATTATGGCGCCAACTGCCTTGAAGAATGTGGGCGCACTGTTTGCAGCGTGTGCTTAAGTTTCGGTTTGCCTGACTGTTTCTTGGGATGAAATTTAGATGACGCGGCTTTCACAGGAATGCCGCACAAGTGATGGTGTGTCCCCTTCACGGCATCATACCAGGCATCATACCACTTAGTTCCCTTTTGGTAACCAAGCCATGTCTTCCCGAAAATCACATTGGGGGTTAAGCCCAAGTCCGTGGGACTCTGGGGTCCAACTGCTACCCCTTCCATAGCTTTGTGGGTTGCCCTAGGCTCACTTAGTACGTGGGGTGGGGCGGAGGCCCCCACGCCTTTCTGACTCTTCTCCGGATGGGCTCTTAGTCGCTAAGCCCTGAGTCCTGCCATGTTCATCCAATCTATGGTCGGCGGGGGGAGGGGGCGGATGCAGGAGGGGGGGCGCTATTTGGTTACTGATAGTTTCACAATAAATGCTGTATCTTCAAAAAATCAAGAACACCTTGGAAGACGGCTGAGTCTGATCACAGGTAAGGTAGGCGCCGCTTGCCTCCACCTGGAGTATGAAATCAAAGGGGACTATTGTATCCTGGGGCGCCTGGGTGGCTCAGTGGGTTAAGCCGCTGCCTTCGGCTCAGGTCATGATCCCAGCGTCCTGGGATCGAGCCCCGCATCGGGCTCTCTGCTCAGCAGGGAGCCTGCTTCCTCCTCTCTCTGCTGCCTCTCTGCCTACTTGTGATCTGTCTGTCAAATAAATAAATAAAATCTTTAAAAAAAAAAAAAAAGGGGACTATTGTATCCTGAAGCAGGTAACTCTTTTCCTTTAGCCGCTAGGATTAGAGCACATGTTAAATTTTTTTAGAAACTCACTAAAATCCCTACCTATTGCCAGCAAGTGGTTACAAAGTCAGTGAAGGCTTACAGAACAGTGTCCTTGGAACTGTGATAAGATAGGAAAGAAATAGGAAAGGCTAGTATTCCTCAAATTGTCAAATCTTTTTTCTAGGGGAAAACTCAGAATTACCATCGATAAAATGACAGAAGAACATAAATTTCAAAAAAGGTGATTATGGGCTAAATCGCGTCCCTCCAAATTTCACGTATTGAGGTCCTAACCCCCGGTACCTCGGAATGTGACCTTGTGTGGAAATAGGGTCATTGCAGGTGTAATTAGCTAAGAGGAGATCATACCAGAGTACGGTGGGTCCCAATCCAGGGACCAGAGTCCTTAGAAGAGAGAACAGGAACATGGACGCACAAAGGAAAGGAAGCCACATGAAGAAACAGAGCCTCACACAGGGAGCACGCGAGATCGGGGTGATGCAGCTACAAGTTAGGGGAGTGGAGGCAGGAGCAGGAGCAGGTTGTCCCTCTCGGCCCCTGAAGAAAGCAGCCCTGTCCACGCCTGGGTGTCAGCCGTCCAGCCTCTAGAACTGTGAGACAGTGAGTGTTTGCTGGGGAGACCCCCGACTTTTATGCGGTTTAAACTCGTAATCATTTCCTAGTGGGTCTCCCTGCCCACCCCTCACTATGGTCCCAACCCCCCATTACGGCCCTAGGATATTCTTCTTCCTGTCTGCTTAAAATCCTTCAGAGTCTCCCCATTTCCTTCAAAGTGAAAATCTGAATTTCCCCACCCAGCAGCCAAGGCCCTTTCAGACCCGATCCTCCCCTACTGTCCGGTCCTACCTCCTGACACAAGCCCCATCCTTCCCAACACCGTTCCTATATGGAACAGAGGCTGCCTGGGTCTCCCTGGACACAAGCTAGCCATGACCTGGGTCTCAGGCACACTTAGCAGCTGATGCCCGGCCGGCCTCAGAATGGTGGAGGGTCCTCTCCACAAAGTGCTCACGGCTCTCTCCAGTCTCCTGCTCCCCGGCCTCGGGCTCCGTCTTTCTTGCCCTCCTGGCTGCCTGGACTCCCCCCTCCTAGCACGTGGCTCCCTGGGCTCTTGCTCTTGGTGTCTTGTCTGTTCATTCCCTGAACGCAAGGGGCAAGTGTTTACCCTCCGTCCCTCTCTCCCAGCGCTGGGCCCGGCACGTGGCAGCGGCTCTAAAACGTCTCGTCGAATGTGTGTGTGGGTGAGTGAGGGAATGCGAGAAACTGGACCGTGCCTCTAAGAACCCCCAGATTTGTACAACAGGCACGTTAGACATAAATGATTCGAATTACGAAACAGTTCATCCTTTAAAAGATAATTTTCTGCAGGAATTCAGTAAATGGGAAGCTGCCCCAGTGAATCTGAAAATATGACTTGGATTCAAAAATCCCATGATAGACGCTTGACTCTTAGACACTTGGTACTTGGACACTTTAATTTGGTTCTACAACTGTTGAGCTGTGACCTATCGCCTTCCAGAATACTGAAGAGGAAAGTGCACGTCACTCTAGGTGTTAGGGAAGTTCGTAACCGCTAACAGCTCTCCAAACCTCTTCCGTGCGAGACACCTTCTCTCGTGGAAACCCTCGCAGCCGCCCCATGAAACTCGAGTTCAGGAATTTCTGGCCGCAGGAAGCACGCCACTCCCTTCAAATTCAAGCTACTTCTTATCCCGGCTGAAGTCCTTCCGTTTTCTCAGAAGCATGGGGTCGGGGCAGCTCCCTCACCAAGCCCGAGGCAGGGGCAGCTGAGCGGCTAGCCTCCTGGGAAGAACAGCCCCAGCACAGCTCCCGTTTCTCTGATGGCTGACCTCAGCCTGGCCCCGCTCTGGGGCTGGGGACGCACGGGAGGTTAGGACGACTCCCGACTTATCTCTGAGCCCAGGCAGGACACAGGCTCTCGGACAATGTGTCCACAGAGCCAGAAAACAATGTTACCAGGAGGCGGTAGCGTTTGAACTCAGAAACTTTGTGGTCGGGATCTTTCTTAGCTGGCACTGTGGACATTTGATACCCATTTTCTGCTGCTTCTGCCCAAATGACTAAGCCTCTCCTTTGGTCAATTCGACCCTTCCCCATGCACAGGTCCACCAATGGACTCAGAATTTGGCTCAGGAATTGGAAATGAACATCATTAGAAGCAACAAAGCACAACAACACTTTTGCTGAGAAAAGGAAGCTTTCCTTTCTCCTCCAGAAGCTCTGGGGAGTAAGGTGGTGATGTCCGGTGCTACTGCAGCCGCTTCACCACCACCATGGTGGGCCCAGAGCTGTGGCGTCCACTGTGGGGAAACTGAGAAGAGAACAAAGAGTGTGGAAAACAGAGAGGAGACACAGAGGAAAACGGGGTCCTCGGTGTCATCCTTTTAGCTTGCGGCTCAAACCTTTCCTGTTCTCCACAAGAACTTCTAAAAATTTTTTTCAGTTCTGTGAGCCAATAAACCCCTTTGTAGCTCCAGCCAATTTGTGCTTTTGTTCATTTTTGATAATTTGCATCAAAAGACCTGATAGCACTTACTAGCTGTGCAATTTTGGGCAAATTACCTAACTTCTCTGACCTGTGGTTTCCTCGGTCATGAAGTTAGGACAATAACAGTGACAACGATGACAGGTTATTGTGCCTATCAAATGTACGTGAGGCTTGGATTGGTTTTCAATAGTGACTGGAACAAAGCCAGTGGCTTAAGACAACAGGTTGTATTATCTCATCGCCATGAAGTCAGAATTCTGACGTGAGGCTCAGGGCTAGAATTGAGGTGTCCACGGGGCTGCTTTCATCTCTGGGGGCAGGAGGGGAGAATCATTTCCTTGAATTTTCCAGTTTGCACAGGCCACTCTTACTCCTCGGCTTGGACTGTGAGTATCTGCAGTGCTCATGACGGCGGCGGCGGCGTCCCTGGGACCTCTGGTTCTCCTACCTCCCTCTTTCACTTACAAGGGGATTCGTGATTACCGGGCCAGCTGGATAATCCACGATAATCTCCTTTTCCCAAGGCTGGACGATTAGCAGCCTTCATTCTTTCTGCAGCCTTTATCCCCCCTTGCTGTACCGTTCGCACAGGGTCCCGGGATTAGGACGGGACATCTATGCGGGGGAAGCCCGTGGGCCTTATTCTGCCTCACGGGGTCCAGCCTGGGGTGGACACCCCTGCCGTGCTCGCTGAAGCACAGAGGAACACTGAGGCCCGGCTGGGGGGACGAAGAAAGTCTCTCGGGGAAAATGACGTCTACACCGAGCCCACTGTGACATCTGGCATTGACCCAATAGCTCAGGCATGGGGCCGGGCACTTTGCTGTGACCGTTAGTGATCTTCACGCAATTCAAACTGAACCGCAGATAAATAACGGAAGGTAAGTAACCTTAGTTCTGTTTCACAGATTGAGAACCAGAGGTCCGGAGATGTGGTACTACACTCGTGTGCTGGCAGGACTAGAGAGGTTTCCTCCAGCGAGGAAGACACAAAGGTGGGCAGATTCGGGTGTGGGGACTGACGGGCCCTGTGGGGGCCAGCAGCACAGGGCGCAGGCTGCCGGGAAACCACACTGTGCTGGCTAGGGGGCTTCACGATCTCTCAGGGGTCAGAGGCAGGCGAAGCTGGCCCGGCTCAGTGTTTCTCTGCAGGCCGGGTCACCCACGGCGTGCCGTCCAACCCGATGCGGGGTGCTGGCCAGCCATGGGGCCTCGTCCACGGGTCCCTGCGGTCTCCTGCTGGGGTCTCTGCCTGCCCCACCGTGCTTGGTGCCCAGAAACCCCGGGGGGGGGGGCGGTTTGGAGGGACGGCTCGGGCGAGACAGACCACATGGCCTCAGGGGCAGCCACGGGCTCTGGCCCTCCAGTGACGATGGCGGAGAAGCCGAGGACCCAGCTCTGGACCAGCTGACTTTAGAACCTCACCCCATGTAGGCAGCCACTGCTGGGTATGGTTCCAGAGATCCTCGGGGATTAGGACTTGTTTGGACAGGACAGGAGCTCCGCTGCATGGAAAACTTTGCAGGCCACCTCCTGAGAACCGGATGTCTTCCCCGGTAGGCGGCGAGCCCACCCTAAGCCTCAGGATCCCAGTCTGAGCCCTGGGAGGGAGTGGGGGCTGGCGGGCTTCTGCCCTTCCTGTTGGATAAACAGCTGAGGCCCAGAGAGAGGGAAGGGCATAGGTGAGCCCCACCTTCCCAGGGATTCCTGCGGCCGAGCGCTTTCCTTGGAACCCCACCACCTGTTGCCCTTGAGAGAATAAGGGGGAACACAGCATGCAGAGCCCCTGCCCCCCAGGAAGCCTCAGAACGGTGAGCTGCTTCAGGTGGGCTCGAGACCACACCCCTCAGGGACGGTCTCAGCCAGTGTGTGCCTCCTGCAACAGGTCCCGACGGGCCTCCTCCTGCTTCTTCACGGATACAGCCCGCGTGCTGGAGGGACTCGCTCAGACTTGGCTGATCCGGGGCATCTGGCTGGAAGGTGGCTGCGGTGAGAAGGGCCCGAGGACGTGTGTGGGCTTCTGCGCAGCTCTAGGTGGTGTTCCGAGCAAACATGCACGAATCTCACATCCTCTTGCTCTTTTAGGAAACGCGACCTTCATGTGGCCCAGAAATATCGCCGCCTGCCATCTGCCGAAGTGTTCGGGGAAGGCAGGGCGTGACCTGCGGAATGCCCACTCCACGCTAAGCAGCTCAGAGAGGGTGAACGACTCGCCCAAGGCCACACAGATCGTGGGTGGCGGACTTAGGACTTGAGCCCTGGTTAGCCGAACTCAAAGGAAGGAGGTTTTCCAAATCCCAAGACGCCTTCCTTTCAGGGAAGCGTCAGGGACCCCCGGACACCAGGCTGTGTGGTCTGAGCTCCTGGCAAGTGCGGCGATTCCTTCGGCGGAGTCTGTCAGGCCTACGGGCTCCAGCCCAGACATCTGTACGCCTGGGTTTTGCCTCTAACCAGCTGTGATCTGGGCTCTGACTTGAACAAGCCAAGTTCATCCATCTTTGAAGGCTGAACTAGTCCGCACTCTCATATCTCCCCGACCTGAAAGCCAGCGAGCAATTCTGTGTTAAACCCCGTGGCCTGGCTCCCGTGGTACCTTCCTGGACCACAGAGGCTGCCCCACGAGGACCACATTCGCACGACGCCCTGGCGGGTCGGGATTTGGCTGTGATTTGTGCTCTGAAGCTCTGACTCAGAACTAGATTCTGTGGAGAAACGGGTGTGTGTTTTGCTGGAACAGAATGGGGTGGGGACGAAGCAGCGAGGACAGCCTCCTGGGGGTCACGTGCCTTCAGCTTCCCTGGTGGCCCAGTTCTGTGAGCTGATTCGCGAGGTTCTCCGCGCCCCTCCCGACCAGCCAGGGAGGTTCCAGCTGAAGCAGGAATGACTGCCCGAGGCCCAGGGGAGCTGCCACGGCTCCAGCACCACACCAAGGCTGCTACCATCCGGAAGCTTCTATGATGGTCCAAGTCTCACAATCAGGATGCTACCACGGTCAGAAGACGCAGCCACAGCTACGCCCAGAGCCGTGCCGGGCCTGCTGCCGTCCACACCAGCCACTGCCATGTGCTCTGCTTCCTAACACGCACGAAGCTAGTAGTTGGACACCGACGTTTCTGCAAGATCAGCAGACCGGGCTCCTCCTCACCTCCGACTGGGGAGGATGCCCATCTGAGCCCCACTAAGCTGGCTCCAGCCCCCCAGCCTCGACCGTCGAGGAAGGAGGGGGTACCGAGACGAAGCCCTGTCCGCCACCGCCAGCTCTTTGCTGTGAAGACTAACTGGGATAGATTCCGGGGTCTGCAAGCCCAGAACCCAGACTGACACCTTCTGTCTCTGCTGGCAGGGCACTCTGCCTTGGGAAGACGCCTGTCCAGCACATGGCCGCCCGACCATGGCACGTCCACCCGACCACGGGCCCGTCCACCTGTCCAGCACGTGGCCATCCAGCCATGGACGGGCACGTCCATTTGTCCGTTGAGCTGAAACCTGTGCTCGCCTGGCTCTCACCCCTCCGCGCTCTGCTTTCTAGAGGCAAACATGATGAGCCGGCTCCTGCGCGCGTACGTCAGAGATCTTAGGATGGTGACCGACGTCCCAGAACTGGGCTCGGCTTTCAGACGGACACCACCGAGGACGGCCTGGCCCCAAAGTCCAGCCGCAGAAGCCGGGGCAGAGGGAGCGGCAGGGACCACCCGTCACCTCCCACAGGAGAAGAGTGTAGCCACGGGTCTTGTACACGCCCAGCCCCTTGGAACCCACCGTGAACAGTGCGCGAATCTGGTCGCCAGAGGGCGTCGAGGTAAGCGGGTCGTGGTCTCGGTGAGGACCGGCTGCATCTGGACAGCTTCCTCCTCCCGCTCTCCAGGCACTTGGCCACCACCCACCGTCGCCTCATTAAGGAGCCAGCAGCTCAGGGAGCTAGCAGGTGGCGGCTCATTACCCCACCTTTCAGAGAAGGGCACCTGGAGGTCAAGTGACTTTTGTCACATCACGCTAATTAAAACCTTCTGTAGCTGTTATTTGCAAGTTCATGGGCTCCTTAAAAGCTCCGTCCGTGATTTTAAAAGCTCAATTCACTCACCGACCACTTTGACGCTGCCATTAAGAAGAGGCAGGTCCCCCTCATTCTGGTTTTGTGTGACTGTCAGAGAGTTCGGTGAAATAAATTAACTGCCTTTGGCCCCAGAATTTGTTTATTCATAATACTTCTTGGTCTCCTACACTGAGTAAATATTATGAACTATACAGACACCGAGAGCCTGACCCCGAGAAACAGGCCGTCCAGTGGGGCATGGCCGCGTGTGCTGGCCAGAGGGCGAGGGAGCCGCTCCCGCCGGAGCAACGGGCTAATGCTTGCGAGACGAGGGGAGGGACAGGAAAAGGAGGCACGAGCATCCTGTCCTTACCGTGGGAACCTCCTGAGTGGCCGGCCGGGAGTCCGGGCGCCCTGAACCTCGTCCTGGCTCTTCTCTCCAGCCTTCCCGTGGACTCAGGCGCAGCCAGGATCTTCCTGGTAAAGTCTGCCTTGACTGGAGCTCGCCTGGGTCGCGGCTGGA
Organism: Eira barbara; assembly: GCA_020311275.1. Taxonomy (NCBI): domain Eukaryota; kingdom Metazoa; phylum Chordata; class Mammalia; order Carnivora; family Mustelidae; genus Eira; species Eira barbara. The sequence continues at coordinate 22,103,700 of JAHRIG010000067.1, read as the reverse complement.
GAAGGGCACTTTCTGGACCGTGACTGAGCCAGGAGGAAGAGAAGACCAGGCCTTTCGGGCGGGTGGAGCAGATTCGCAATGACAAGTGTGAACCTCTAAACGTCCCTTTCCTACCAGGTCCTCGCCCTGAGCGTCGCACACTGAAAGAGCGTCCTGCCATGGTGCCGAGCAGCCCCCAGGAAGAAGCTGGGTGGCGGAGACACAGTCTCCCTGTGTTGTTTTCCCAAACTTCTGTGCATCTGTAATTCTCTTAAAACAGAGTTTTTTGTTGGGGTTTGCTTGGGGCTTTTTTCGTTTTGTTTGTTAGAAGCTCGTTGCCGTTGATCCTCCTAGAGGAGGTGGCAAGTGATTTACCCTCTCCTCTCCGGAGGCGACAGGGGACGGTGGGGGGTGGCACCCCCAGCCGCGGAAAAGAAGCCGACACCAGGGCTGTGAGTTAAACCCAAGCCATACTGGGGGGCTGGCTGGGGGCCGTGGAGGGAAGGGGGGAAATCCGGGAGCCAAAGGCAAGAATCAAGGCAGCCCCGCAGGCCCTGGGGGGCAGGGAGGGAGGGAGGCAGGGCTGGGGGCTGAGCAGGCGGGAGCTCCCGGTGGAGATGTGAGCAACACCTCCCGGCCCCCCGTGTCTGAGGCTTGCTCTTACCAGCGCGGGGGCGTGACGTCCGGTGTACGGCACCCACTACGAGACAAGTGGGGAGGGCTGAAGGGACAAAGACAGGAAGAGTGATACATAGAGAAATGGGAGAAGGGGAAACCTTTGCTGCTCACAGGCCACACTCTCTGGCCGGGCACCAGACACAGAGCCAGACGCTTCCCGGGACCTCACGGCCCCTCTCACCAGTGCTTCAGGGCAGGAGGCCTCCTCTGCAGTGAACTCTGGAGAATGGCAGCTCAAAGAAGCAACATGACTTGTGTCCACGCAGCTAGTTGGTGGCACAGCTGGGACGGACATGTGGGTCTGCCAGACCCAGAGCCCGAGCCTGGAGCACACTGGCTGCCAGCCCCCGGCCCCCGCAGGCCTGGGGGAGTCTCCCCTCGAGGTACAGAAGTGGTTATGAGGTCACCTCACCGACACCCCACCCTCGGGGGCACATGGCAGGTTTCGTAGTGCAGGACCCGCCCTCCCGGCCCAGGGTGGCCGCCACGGTTGGAGGCCCCGGTGCACCACCGGCCACCACCGCGGCGATGGCCAGACCCAGGGGCAGCTGCATCACTAAGTTTCATGACTCTCGTCCAAACTGCCCTCTGCAGTGTGCTGCACGCTCCGGCTTCCCCACACAGAGTGAGGCCCCTCTGTCAGCAGGAGTTTCCAACTTCACCCATCTCGGGGTAGTCTTTAGAAAAGCAGCTTTCTTGAAGTGTAAAAAAATTTACACAGGATACTCAGGGTGGTTTGACTCAAACATCCACCTTTGACCAAGGAGCCTCTACTCAAGACGTTTAAATGATGGGACGATCTTAAGGTCCCTTGGACAGAGGGAGTCGCATTCTGTGTTTGTGGGGGCCCTGACACTGTCCCCACTGAAGCCCCAACACTCATCACCCAGGTCTGTGCCGGATGGAAGCCCGAGACGGCACGAGCTCCACGTCATCATCGTGTTGGGCGCCCATAGCCCCTGACGTGGTTGCAACGATCCCTGTGTCCGTGGGTAAGGAAGCAGAAGACGGCGAGCCGGGGCAATGCTGGGTTTAAAGCCCGGCCGCTGGAGCCCATACACAGCCCTTCATCTCCTGACTCCCCGCCCCGGGGTTTCCAGACATGGGGGCACCCCAGCTGCCATCAGTCACTGCAAGACTCTGAGAACATTCCTTGCCCTCTCTGGGCCTCTGTGCACGGAGGGTTGGGGTCGCTCCCCTCCATGGCCTGGGTGGGGAGACGGGGCAGGAGACAACAGACAGGCCCAGACCCCAGCCTTTTCATCGCCCATTGGAGTGAGTGGGAAGCAACGCTTGGGCAAAGCAAGGCACACCCCCAGTCCCCGACCCCAAGACACACCCCCAGACACCATGGCTCTGAGAGCCCTCCCCCCAGCTCTGAGCACCACCTCACCACCCTCCCTCCCCACAGCTCTGAGACAACCCCCCCTGCGGGGGCTGGAGGGTAGGGGAGGCAAGGGAGGGAAGGCAGGGGAGGGGAGGATGCCCATATTTCAAGCAGCCATTCAACACATGCAAGGCAGCCCGGCCCTGTCAAGAGGCGCCCCTCGTCCCAGGAGCGAGTCACACGAGCAGGTGGAAGTGGTTATCCTTGTTCAGAGAAACGAGGCGCCGGAGCTCGCCCAGAGGCCCTGAAGGAGGACAAGAATGAAAACCAGACCCTGCAGGGCCGCGGGCCACCGAGGAGGCAGGGTGGGGGAGGAGTGCGTTTTAAAGCTGGGAGAAGGAGGTGTCACCCCTGCAGCCAGCCAGCCTGCTTTCCCGCCAGCCAGCCGGCAGGGCAGGGAGTCCCGGGAACGCCCAGTGTGGATCTCGGTCTTGCTGCCGCCTGGGCCGGGCTCCCGCTGGGCTTTGTTTCCGTCCTTGCACAGCGAAGACGCTGGTGCGAACATTATGACTGTTTTGCTCCACAGTTTGCTGGAATCTGCAGACACAGAGCTTCGCTGTAAAGGGGATATGCGGAAAATTCCAAAGATGAGGCTCCCCTCGGGAACGCACGGTTCTTGCCTGAAAGCTCGCGGACACCGCCGTCCTCTTGAGCCCCGCAGCTGCGACAGCCCATGCGTTCTGCCTGTTCAGGGAAGGGGGGAGACCCGCAGGTGCTCAGCTCCAGCGCTCCTCACTGCTCACAGATCCAGCCATGCTCACCCCGTGGCCGGCGGGCCAGGCGGGGGACTCCGAGGCACAGGGAGGGTGGCAGCCCGCCAGCTCAGCCACGTCCTGCCTTTGCTAACCTGCGGAAGAGGGTGTAGTGCCACCGAACTAGGACTCGGAGGCTGCATCCCACGGCTTCGAGTCCACGAAGAATAAGCAGGGCTGGGCCCAGCTCCGCGCACCAGCTGCTGTCCTCGGGCAGATCCCTTCGGAGTCTCAGCCGGTTTGCGCGTCAGCAAAACACGAACCGTGTGCGTGCACACTTACAGAGCCGCTGAGAATATCGACCAAGAACCACAGAGTCTGCCCAGCAGTCACGTACCTCCGTGGATGACGTGTGACCATCTCCCACGTTCACCACATTGGTGACATGACGGTCGCAAGACGCATCATTACCTCACGCCTGGATGTGAAAGGAAGAAATACTGCCGGGCGCCTGGGTGGCTCAGTGGGTTAAGCCTCTGCCTTCGGCTCAGGTCATGATCTCAGGGTCCTGGGATCGAGCCCCGCATCGGGCTCTCTGGTCAGCGGGGAGCTGCTTCCTCCTCTCTCTCTGCCTGCCTCTCTGCCTACTTGTGATCTCTCTCTGTGTGTCAAATAAATAAACAAAATCTTAAAAAAAAAAAAAAAAAAGGAAGAAACACTGACGACCAACCACGGCTCTGGGCCCTCCTGTCACGTGGAACGTCCACCGTGTCCTTGTGACAAGTCGTCGGATGGACGCAGACGCCCTTTCATGCGCACGTGACAAGGAAATTGTGAGCGTGCAGGATGCTGTTCAGCAGGCCCCAACCCTGCCGAGTCTCTCATTCATTCAGCACGGCTGGGGGGTGCAGAGGAAGAAACCCAGGCAGACTCCGCACCGAGCACCCAGCCCAGAGCCCCAGGCCAGGCTCGATACCACGACCCCAAGGTCACGACCCCAGCCGACAACTTGCGATCAGACCTTTAAATAACCTCTGCCCCCGGCGTGGGGTGGCACGCTGCTCTGACTGAGCGGGCCAGTCGCCCGACATGCCGCCCCCCCTCCCGCCAGGGCTCTTCCCTCCGCACCCAGGCTTCCTTGCCGCACGACCACCTCCACCCCCAGGGGATGGAGAGCCACAGCTGCGTGGGACGGCCACCTGCCGACCCCGACTGCGAGTCCACTCCACCCTGGGCCCAGGGGTCCGAGTTTGGGGAAGGCTGCCCTTCCCAACAGCAGCGTGTCGCCGTCCACAGTGACCCGTACCGTGAGGCACTTGGGACCGGCGAGGATTCGAGCATCGGAGTCTGAGAACCGCTTCCCTAAACTCTGGGCGTTCAGTGTCACTCTTCCTCAGAGATACCGCTACGACTGTGACACACAACACTCTCCACGAGCCATTCGCTGGCCGAAACCGGCACGTTCAATCCCCACAACCACCAGACCAAGTCCATGCGGTGGCTGCGCTCAGTTCACGGAGGAGGGAGCCGGAGCTCAGAGAGGTGAAGAAATGTGCCTGAGGTCACACAGCTGTGCCCGGTTTTCTCCTCTTGGAACCTGCTGACGCCGGGCCAGACGAGTATGTATCGTAGGGTGCTGTCCCGGGCGCCCCAGCCTGTGGAGCAGGGTCCCCGGTCTCCAGCCTCTCGACACCAGCGACACCCACGTACAGCACATGTACAGCCAACCATGTCTTCCATGTTGCCGGACGCCTCCCGGGGGCAAAACCAGCCCCACTGAGCAACGCTGAGTTACAGCTGGTCGCCAAGGAAGCCAGACCCCAGGCCCCGGGCAGAGTGTTTCCACTGAGTCCAGAAAGAATGGGAGACCCCACGATTCTGGGCATGCGTCTGGTCCATCTCAGGGGAGCCACGTTGGCCTGCAGAGGTCAGTGGCCGTGGCAGGTGCCCGAGGCAGAGCAGGTGGTCAAGGTTCAGGAGAAGCTGAGGTCGAGAGGGAAGCAGCTGGCACAGCAGGCTTCCAGAGAACATGGGTTCCCTCCGCCCTTCGTCCTTATGGACCCATCTACACCCCTAGTGCCCCTTCTCGGGGACAGCCTTGCGGAGGGAAGCTAACCCTTTCCCTCTGCTCTTTGCGCTCTTATGTTACAAACGTATGTGCTTCTATGGGAAGTGTGTGGTACTGGTTTCTCTATTTGAAAATCGACAGAAAGAGGATTGTAACTTTGTGTCATACAGCAATTTTGAGATCTCCCCACAAAGACGCATGTAGCTTTGCTCCCTCCTTCTCACCGCTCTGACCCTTCCCACTCTATGGCTGTCCCCAGCTCAGCTCCAGTCGTGCGTGGCCGACATCTGGTGGTGACCATCCCCGGAGAGGTGTCCTGCGTGTGAGCCCAACGCCTCTCGGGCACATACTTAACGCTGGAACTGCCGGCCTGCAGGCAGGACGGTGGAAGTGCCGTGTCCCCGTTCCCTGCACACTGCCAGGTTGGGCCCTGCTGGGCTGTGCCCGCTCCCACCCCGCTAGCACTCTGTCCGAGGGAGCGCCTTCCCCGTCCGCGCCAGCTCGCGATGCCGCCCGTCTCCGCGACGTTCGCCGACCCGACAGAGCATGTCCCCACCGTGGGTGGACCCCGCACGCAGACCAGCATCGTGCGTCACGTGTGTCTCACAGGGGAAAGACTGAGAGTCACTGGGTCCCTAAGAACAGCCACGAGTGACCGCCAACATCACGCTGACGTTTACAACTTGACAACTTGCTTCATGACCCCCAGAGAAATTCACCTCCACCCGCGAAGCACTAACTGCTCTCAGAACAAAGCGCTCGTCACAGTGACTGCAGCGATGACACAACTTCCCAGCGGTCACCATCAGTGCGGTCTGAACTCTGGCCCGCGCGTCCCCATGGGGGTACCTCGGCATCGGAGTCACCGTGAACCGGAGGTCAGCCCTCCTCCGTCCCACAAGGCTCTGCCCGAGGGCAGGTGGGACACGGGTGGCCCCGGGCGGCAGCTCTGGCCTCCCCCCTCCCCCCACTGCTTAACCAGCGGCAGGGGCGGGTGGGGGATGGTCCGCTCCCGGCCCACCAGGGAGAAGCCAGTGTCGGCTGGCAGGACAGCCTTAGGAGGTAACGTCGGCCTGTTTTGGGACGGCCTCCTGCCCTGGGCCTTTCAGACCTTCCTTGCTCACCTTCTGCCCCCGAGTAGCAGTCTTCAGGTGCCGTGAAGACACAGCAAGGAACCATGGAGCTGGGTTTGGTTCCACTCCTGGCCCCAGATCTGGCCGGGGGCTGACGGCCCCGCGGGGAAGGGGCGCTCCTGTGGTTCCTCCCGAACCTGGTGTCGGTGCCACGGGTGTGGGCTCATGGGGGAGGCTCCGCCACTTAACCAGCCAGTAACTCCAGGAAGCCTCCTCCTCTCCCTGGGCCTCGGTTTCCCCATCTGTGCATGAGAGAGCTGGACCGACGGGCATTCCCCAGACTGCGTCTGTACGCTCCACGACTGGGGAGCTCCAAGCCCAAACCCGGAAAATGCCGAGTGCAGCAACCGGCCTGGAGGCTGCTTCGGAAGGTGGCACAACACGGTGAGCCATCCCGCGGGGGAAAGGATGGTGTTTCCCAAACATCGCTGGCTGTGGAACCCTTTCCCAGTCGAATGAGGAATGCCATCGTAACATCCCTGGATCGGGGCTGTGTCTCACAAAGGAAGTGTCTTGGAGTCTTTGAAACATGTTCGGTAACAGCCGGCCCACATCGGTGTCCGCTGGACACTGGCCCAGAGTGCTGAACGTGCGTTAATTCACTGCTCGCTGTGACTTTGTGTGCTCCGACGGCTGTTATTCCCACTCTGCAAACGGGGAAACTGAGCCACAGAGCATCCAAGAGAAGCACCCAGGACCACGTGGCTCATAAATCGTGGAGCCAGGCCTCAGCCCTATCAGCCTCGGGTCCCAGGTTGTGGCTCCATGACGAGGGATGTAGGCATGGTCATCAGAGGCCGGGGAAGCCACGTCCCGTTGGAGCGGAGTCATCCATGGGACGAGCCCCGTGCTAACGCCAGGATTGGCAGGCAGGACCGTGGGCCCATAAAGCCCCCAGCGTGGTGTGAGAGGCAGAGGGCACGGGGGGCACAGGGAGGGACCCCGATTGGACCTCGCAGCACGGAGCAGCAGGCTCAGCTTCTGGTGACCGAATGCAAGGCTCGCGTCCTGCTCGGAGTGACCAGAGAGCTTGCGAAGGTCCCAAGCTCACAGCTACAAGGGAGGGGACGCTGTGAGCATCTTCACCCGGGAGGGGCTGCCGAGGCCAGGGAGAGAGAGACGCAGGAGTACCCTCTTGCTGCTCCTGTCCTTGGGCGTCTGCGGGACCCCCATTCTCCAGAGTCTGCAGAGAAAACGCAGACAGGGCTTTCCCTGGCGGGGAGTCGCCGTGTCGGGCCAGACTGGTTGCGCTGACTGCAGTCACAACAGAAGCTGCCTTTCTCCCTCCTCCCTTGTGCCCCTCTAGAACGGGGGCGCCCCGCAGAGGACCGGGAGCTCCTGCCTGTGGAGGGGTCCCTGCCTGAGGTTGACGGTGGACCCCGTGCAAGGGGACTGACAGCCAATCCTGGGCGTCCTGCTCACCTGCAGAGTCCGATGGTTCTTCTGGAGTGGCTGGAGGTTCCTGTATGACAGGCTGTCCCTGAGCCGAACAGTCCCCGAGAGCTGCACTCCGAGTACCGAGGGCAGGAGCGGGGCTGGGGGTGGGGGCCGGGCCGCCCAGCTCCTCTCCCCACCACCCTTACCCTTGAACGCCACCTGACTTCCTCCAGTCTTGACTTTCCCTTCTGTAGAATAGGAAATCTCTTTGCAGTCAGTAAGGAGGATACCCTGGCAGGGATGGAGCGCGGTGCGTCTGCCTCCTGGGACGGTGGAGAGGACCCAGTGAGAAAGTGCCTGCGCGTACGGAGCGCCGAGCCCGGCACACACCAACCCTCCTCGTGAGTACGAAGGAGAAGCTCTCGTTAGAGGGGCGGAAGGGCTGCTTGGGTAGAATCCCAGGCACGGAGAAGCCAGCAGGGACGTGGGGAAGGGAGGGCAGCCTGCTGGCGTCGCTGCCGAAAGCCATTCAGAGCCGCGAGGCAGCTCCTCTCCTGTGGTTCATCAGCAGCTCTGCTGGTTCCCCCGGGCGGGACGAGCGCCCCGGTCGCCGTGGGCAGCTGCGACACCCGGTCACAGGGGCAGCCTCCCACCTCCGCAGCTTTGTCCCCTCAGGACCATCCGCGTGCCCTCGCTGGCAGCGGCCCTCCGCTGCTTCTCCTTAAATCACACCCGCCTCGCAGAGCCTGCCTGCTCGCGGGGCCCAGCTGTCTCCCCAGAATGTGAATGGCGCCCACCGGGCCGTTTGTCTTGTGGCCTTGGCGCTCTGCCTTCTGGACAATGTCGGCAATGTGCGCCTTTGCAGGTTTAGAGCCATTATTCTGTGTGTGTGTGTGTGTGTGTGTGTGTGGTTTTCTGGGAGTAGGCGGGGCCCGTGAAGACGGGAGGATGGCTCTCGCCTGTGTCGGAAACGGTATGGGCCGCGACCCCTCACCGTCCGATTCTGTCCATCCCACACACCTATTCACATCGGCGGAAGAGCCACAGGGCTGAAACTCAGGTGTGGGCCTGGTCCAGCCCGACGGCACACGCGGTCCCCTGAGGTCTCATTAACCTTGCGGTCTGGGTCTGTGGGCCTGGAGCCTGGGACCCGGCATTTCCAGCAGAGGGATCTGCAGTCGCTGGCTTCTGGACCACACGTGGATAGCCTCGCGGCTCTCGGACTTTCTCACACGCCACAGTCACTGCCGGTATGTGCGCGGCTACGGACAGCAGCCTCTCAGCCCTACCGTTTCTCCTTCTGCCAGCCTAGGAAGGGGCCTGGTGATCTGCATTTCTAAGACATTCTCAGCTGGTTTTCATGCTGCCAACCAGTGTCCTCTCATGACCTGCGCTGGAGCTCTGGAGCTCTGTGACTTCTCCTGGAGGCCTCCAGTCCCACCCTCTTGCCACATCCCAGGCCTCAGGTCTGCCCCATGCTCGGCCGACAACATCCTCACGCTCTTTACACTCTGTCTTGAACGGGCGACCTTAACGGGCTTCACATCCACAGACCCACTGGCCTCCTTATCCCACGGACAGATGCTCCTGGTGCTTTGACCCGAGGCCGCCACGGAACCCCCAGCACTGGTCTTTTTCTTTCTTTCTTTTTTTTTTTTTAAGATTTTATTTATTTATTTCACAGACAGAGACTACAAGTAGGCAGAGAGGCAGGCAGAGGAGAGGGAGAAGCAGGCTCCCTGCTGAGCAGAGAGCCCGATGCGGGGCTCGATCCCAGGACCCTGAGACCATGACCTGAGCCGAAGGCAGAGGCTTTAACCCACTGAGCCACCCAGGTGCCCCCCCCCAACACTGTTCTTTGTATCCGTGTCCCTGCTCGCACCCCCGGACTCCTGTCCCTGGCGGCCCCAGGCCATCAGTCCACACCGGCCTATGCCGGGCCCATCACCCAGGGTGCCCTCCTCTTTTGGGTTCCACTAAGGGCAGTGGGTAGCTGCCGGGGACCTGGCATGCAAGGCTGTCCCCGAGGGAGGCAGGAACCACGGAGCTAATTAAGCCAACGTGGACACAGGGGCCCGGAACTCAGGGGCCCGCCCTCTCCCACCCCCTCCCACCAGAGCTTCGCAGAGCTGGAATGAATTAGTTTGACCCTATCGACGGATGCCGTTAATGAGGGGGTTGTGTAATGCTTTCTTGAGCAGGACTGGCTTCTGGCCCTGGCCCAGGGTTCAGCTGGACCCTGGCAGGCTTCCGGGTCCATCCCTGCCCGCTCCCTTGAGCCTCCCACTGGCCGGTGCCCTCCACATGCCTGGGCCCCGCATCTCATCGCCAGCCACCCCGACCCCTTTGCCTCCCCTGACAAACCGGGGGACATGACCTCGGACCTTGCCGGGAGCCCCATCTCAAGGAGCTTTCTGTTTTATGAGCTGGGCCTTTCTGCCCAGAGAAGCTCGTGTTTGTAGCCCAAGCAGAAGCGAGCAGGTGTTTTAACAGTGAGGGACGGCCTTGAGGCCTTGGAGCTACACTTCTGTGACTAAGAAACTTTGGCCTTAAAGACGCGATACTCTCTCTTCCCAAAGTTGTCCCTAAGCTTGTATGGCCGCACCTGCCTCAGCTGAGCCCAGCACACCGGAAGAGCCAGGGCTTGGGGCCAGACTGGCCTCCGTGCAAGTCAGAGCCCCACAGCTCCCTGGCCGTGTTACCTCGGGCGAGAGACTTAACCTCTCTGAGACACAGGAAAATAAGGAACACAGTGGAGCGAGAGGGAGTGAGAGAGGAGGTGGTAAAGTCCCCAGGACCGTGAGGGACATTTGGGGCTTACTGGCCTCCCCAGCTGGACCCCAGCACCCATCCAGGGGCAGGGTTTCCAAAGGGTCTTCAGACAAGGTGCAAGTGGTGGGATTCTAGGCTGGTTTAGTTCCCGCTCGGCTCTAATCTGAGCGGGAATGGCAGGGTGGGCTAAGAGACAGCAGCAGCACAGGGAGCCTGAGACCAAGGCCTGGCTGAACTCTTGGCCCCCAGCCTGAGCGACAGCAAGTAGACCATCCCCCTCCCTCTGCCTCCGTGGCCCCTTCTGCAAGAGACAGCTTGCCTATGAAACTCAGTCTCTGCAGCCTCTGATTTTAAAGCAGGTCCTGAATCAGCCCAGTGCACGCTTCGGGGCTGGGGGAGCATGTGGCTGCCCGAGGGCCATTCTGGGGCCCCCTAGTGCCTGAGCCCTTCACCCCAAGGCTGCCGTCAGCGCCCCCCTCCCCGCCCCCAGGAGTTCCAAGCCCTCTACTGCAAACTGGGCTGTTTCCTCATTCACGTGCCGCTTCCTGGTGAGGTAGTCAGGGCAGCGAAAGCTTCCAGAACCTGTAGGTGGTCCCTCCCCAGTGGGCCTGTAATCACTTCCCGGATTCCAAGGGCTCATTATGTGAAATCCAAGCTGGGAGGCCCAGCGGGTTCCCTCTCAGCGGGTGCTCGGATAGTTCTGGGGTGGGAGGGCTGAGCCCCTGCCGCACCTGCCGCCCTCCGGGCTCTGGGGTGCAGCATTTGACTTGGGCCTGAGCCCCCCACGGGGAGGGGGCTGTGCAGCAAGGCGGGGGTGGCATCCAGGAAGGACTCATCCACAGCTTGCTCACAATACCAGGAACGAACTTGAAATTCCCTCTGTCAAGAGGTGCAGCGGCAGGTCTGTGGGGGCTTCAAAGATTTACCACCTACAGATCCTGCCCCTGAAGAAAGATAATCCAGAGGGCTTGGCGCCCGTCATGACTCTGTTCCGTCCTTTAGTCCTTTATGTCCTGGGCCAGCTCTGCCAGCAAGCCCCTCCTCCCTCCCCCGAGCTCTCAGGTAGAAATGGGCATTTGGGGGGCAGGCGGGAGGGCTGAGAGAGGTCATGCTTCCACTCCCTTCCCAGGGGCCGGAGCGCGCACACGGGAGGGGCTGCCCCCGCCCGGGGGTGCAGGGGACCTGCACACAGAGACCACAGTGCAGGCGAACCTTGCCCAGCGGCCCCATGAGACAGAGGCAGCCAAGCGGGTAGGGGGTCCTCACTCCCAGTGAGGGTGCCTAGGGCCAGGTCCTCCCAGAGAAAGCCTGGGGCCGGGGTCCTCCCAGAGAAAGCCACTGCCGGAAAGGAGGGAAGCCTAGGTACAGCCAGCGGGTGAGGAAGGTGGCGGGAAGGTGCGAGCGGCAGGACGCGCCCAGGGAACAAGTGCGCTACCAGTTAGCCCGGACAGACTCCCCTCCTCTTCCTAGCTGTGTGGCCTGGGGCAAATCGCTTATAGTCTCTGGGCTTTATTGCTTTGGGCACACAACGGGCAGAAGGCAGGGGCCCTGTGAGGGCCTTTTCATGCTATCCTTCCTTTGCAAAGCAGTGACCCACCCAAAGTCCTCGCTCACGTGGAGTGGGAAAGAGAAGACGTCGGACACGCGACGCTAAGTGTCTGGGAGAAATCCGACCCCGGGAAGGGAGAGGAGAGTGGGGAGGGCTGGGATAGCCTTTCAAAACTGGAGGACCAGGGAAGACCTCACTGGGATGGCAGAGATGATCAGAGACCGGGAGGAGGCGGAGAGGCCCGCTGTGTGGATACGGATATCCAGGGGGACGGGCTGTGTGAAGAGAAGGAATAGTGAGTGCAAAGGCCCTGGGGTGGTTGCAGGCATGGCCTGTTCAAGGCCCAGTAAGGAGAACAGCACGGCTGGAATGCAAAGGGGAGCAGGAGGTCGCCATGGAAACTGGCTCCAGAAGGACATGGGAAGCTCTTTTCTGCCGGGGGCAAGTCCGTCGTGTGATCAGAAGCAGCTTGATTAGGCTGGCTGGCAGGAAGCACGCTCAGCGCCAGTATCAGCCCTTGGCGGAGGGCCCGGGGTTCTGGGTGCACCTGGGGGCAGTGGTTGGCAGGACCCACTGGTGAAACCAAGAACATGCTTCCTGACACACGGACTGTGGGGATTCTCGACGCTTCTGCTTTTGGCCCCGCGGCTCCGCAGCTGTCTTCAGGGCACCGGGAAGCAGCCCTCTTCCCCAGACCGGGCACCAGCCCCAAGCTGAACCCTGTGCAAGCTGACAACACAGCGTGCGGAGAAAACACGTGACGTCTCAACTGTTTCCCCACCCCGGACATTTGCTTCTGCGCCCTGGCCCTCCCTCCTTCCCACCAGGGAACGGATCTGTCCCGAGTGACTTGACGGGAGAGATGACACAGCAGAGCCCTGAGAACAAAGAGGGTTTTTTTTGGCTTTGGAGCCCCAAAGGCCGAGTCCCTGGGGGTGAGCAAGGGTGTGGTTCTCAGCTTCCCGGAGGAGAAGCAGAGGATGGCAGGGGGAGTTGGGGATGGGGGGGCATGAAGACTCTGGGAGCTGGGGGCCCTTTGAGAGGGGTCTGAGCTCGGCCCCTTCTCCGTCAGGGCGGCGTGGGCGCTGAAGGGGTCGCTCTGCGGCGTGTCCGGGCTGACGAGGTCCAAGGGAGCCTTTCGCTTGCTCTCTGGGTCTAGCGCGTGCGGGTCCTGCTGACGGACGACCTGGACAGGACCTGGCGTCCCGGGAAGGGGTGGGGGTGCCGCCGTCACCGCCCCCAGGCAGAGGGCTGCGTGTGTGTCCCATGGAGCCCCTCTCGGGCGGTCCCTCCTTGAGTCCCCTCAACGACCCAGGCAGGCAGGCAGGGCGGTTGCCCATCTTACAGACCAGGAGTCTGTGGCTATGAATGGTGAGTGACTTTGCTCAAGGTCCCAGGGCAGGAACAGGACGGCCTGGATCAGAACTCTGCTCCCCATGTTGCAGCAGCCCTGGCGCCTCACTGGTGAGACCCACACAGACCCCTGAGCACAAGGAGGGCGCTCACCGCAGCCTGGCCATTCTCCATGTGCCTCCTCGGAGCCCAGGCCCAGATGCAGGGGAATCCTGGTCTCTGAGTCCCCCGCTGGCGGGGGCTCGTCGGCGACACGTGGTTGAGTTAGAGATGAAGGATGAGGCCGTGGGCTGAGGCCATTCCTGTGACAACAGCCGTCCAGCACTGAGGTACGACGTACTCCGGCCACTGCCACTCCAGGCCACAACGGGGAGGCCCGTCACCACCCCTGGGGAGGGACCAAGACAGGCCTACCCCTTGGACTATAGTCGAGGGCTCCCTTCCCGGGTTGGGCCAGAGTGGGTGAGGTCAGGGCACCCTGGGAGCAGCCAGGGCATCCAGACCCTGCTCACGGGCCCAGTCCCGCCTGTAGCACACCCTCGTCGGGGAGCGGGCAGCAAGCCACGACGGTCGCCCAAGGCTAACTATGCGCTCAGGAGAAAGGACCTGACGTTCGTGGACATCTGTGGAGAAGGGACATTTCTGGTCGGGCTGGATTTGTCCCCCCATCAGCACCCCTGGTCACCCCTGGGTGCCGAGTCCGGCCCGCGCTCCGTTCCCCGTAGATGGGCTCGGTGTGCGGGAGGGATTCCAAGTGGAGGGTTTGAGGCCATCTTCTTTTTTTCCGGGCACCGCCCCAGACGTGACAGCACAGCTGACCCGCCCAGGAACACGGACGGGAATGTCCATAGTCACCGTCCCATGTCCATGGACGCGAGCCTGGAGGCAGAGGCGTTATGCGGCCTGCAGCGTCTGCCCTCCTCTCCCCTCCGTCCCTGGGCCCCTGACTTGGCCATTCAGCCTCACCAGTCTTGGCCTCGCCAGCCCTGCCCCCACCATGCAGATGGACACAAGTACTCTGCTGCCCCAGGGCCCTTGCACACGCCATCCTGCAGCCTCATTCTCACAGCCTCCCCGGTCTTCCCTCCTCCTGTGTAAGCCGGCTCAGCCTCTCAGCTGGGTCCCCGCGTCCTCAGGGAAGTTGGCCCACTGTATGGCTCTTGTACTCTGAAGTGAGCCTCGTTCCCTCTGTCACCGTGGACATGTCATGCGTTTTCACGCATCTCCCATCAGCGTCTCTCTCCCTCTCACACAGTCAACTCCCTACGAGTCTGGACGGGGGCTCTGGTGCTCCCTAGGCACCAGCTGCAGAACAACCCTGAAAGTCAGGTCATCGCCCTCCTTGGACGGAGCAGTCGTCCAAGGCCCAGAGAGGAGAGACTTGCTCAGAGTCACTGGCGATGAGGCCAGAGGCAGGTCTGAATCGGGCTGCTCTGGCCAGCTCCCGCTCTGCTCACATCGCCAGCTGCGTACCCGCCAGTGGGCGGAAGGGCCTGCCCTCCCGTCTGGGCCTCGCTGTGGACGGACGCACATGGAGCCATCGCTGCAGCGTCAGCAGGGCCCTCGTCCAAGGAAGGAGCTGCGCGTTCTCAGGTCCCGTCAGGCCCTCACCGCTCTGCTGGAGGCACCGTGCCCCCACCGGACTCTGAGGGCCCCCCCAAACCCCGTCCAGCCTGTGGGGCCCTGAGCTCTGAGGGGGTGAGGCAATCGCATCCTGGGCCCCGGGCTCTGGGCCTCTCCCCCATGAAGGCAGCGGGCCATGTGTCCCCCAACTGCATTTTGGGAAACTGCCCCAGGGCCTGGTTCATGGAATTGCCTGAAAAAGGACAGCTCGGGGTGCATATGGAAGGCATTCTTGGAAAATCTCTCCACCCTCCTTCCTCCCCTGCTGGAGCACTTGTGCTGCCAGGAACCTCGGAGGGGTGGGAGCCGGGTCTCACCCCCTTATTGCTTCAATGTGTGCAGAATCTGTTCCCTGGAAATTTCCCTTCTCGTGCCTCCTCAGAGAAGGGGAAGCAGCAGACAAAGGGCCTGTCTGCTGTCCCCTCTCCAGACCCACTGGCCAATGAAATGTGTGAGAGGAAGGGCCTGGGGGCCGGGTCACCCCCGACCCTGCACACACCTACCCCCCACCCCCACCCCTGTCGCCCCCATCTGTTCTAACCGTCCTGAGCGGCTCCTCCAGCGGGGGCCAGGCCTCAGGGGCAAGGACCAGTGCTCCATCCTGATAGAACACACCTCTGCTTCTGCATTAGCTGCCCGAGACCCATGCTGTGAGCAGGGGGCGGTAACACCCCACGCTGGGGCTCAGACTTCCAGCACCTTCTCTGTGATGGAGATGTTCTGTGTCCGCGTCCGCAGGGGCGTCGGACCCTGGCCGCACGTGGTGTGGAGCCCTTGAAACGTGGCTGGTGTGACTCGGGACCAAATTCTTTTATTTCATTTCATCATAATTGATTTTAGTTTCAGGGCCCACAAGGAGCTGGTGGTTCCCCTACTGGAAGGGGCAGCTCTAGGGGCCAGCCAATCAGCATCACCTCAGGCCCTATTAGAACAAAGCCAGACGGAGAGGGGTGCCTGGAGGGGCTCAGTCTGCCTCCAGCTCCAGTCATGACCGCAGGGCCCTGGGACCCAGTCTGCTTGTCCCTCTCCCTCTGCCCCTCCCCTCTGCTCACGCGTGCTCTCTTTGGGGGAGAAAAAAAAAGAACGAAGCCCCACTGAATTAAACTTGCATTTTAACAAGGTCCCAGGTGATTCCCATGCAGATTTTCACCTTTAAGGAGCATTGGTCCGGAGTACAGACAGGAGCAGGGAGGGAAGGAAAGAGCGGGCGGCCAGTGGGCAGGGTAGCTCCCCAGCCTGCGGACCCCACCCAGGGCACACACTTGGGGCAGAGTGGTGCTTCCTCTGCGGGACTTGGTTTTCCGGCCTGCGGTGCGGTGGATGCAGGCAGAAGCCCCTGGAGGAAGATTAGAGCCTCTGACGTCCCCTGTTTGATGGGCACAGAGCGAGAGAAACACGCGGGTGCCAGCCCCGCCTTGGAAGGTGAGACCCAGAGCGACCCTCCAGGACTGCAGCCGAGTTTCCAGCACTCTGGCAAGCCAGGGTCGTGTTTGAGAATTTCACTTTTAAGTACACATTGGTGTTGGGCATAATGAAACATGTGCTATCGACCGATGAAATTGAACGTCCAAGCTAAACAGTAAAATGTTTTATTTACGGCAGATTTTACATCTCCCTGAAGGGAAGGAAGTTAGCACGCAAGCTAAGGGTCTGATGAGAGACACACGCGGGGGGACACATGGGGACAGAGGGAGGCGTGGGGCGGGGGAGGGGAGGCCAGTGTTTCTGGCCCGAGGTGGGACAACAGACAGCAGGGGAGCGACATACACAGGACCAGGACCCAGCGGTCAGATCTGCAGTCAGGAGGCGGACGGATGGGGAGGACTGCATCCGAGAACTTTCTTCTTAACTTAGAGCCCACAGCTGGTTCTGCCGTGCTGGGAAGGGCTCCCGGCCCTCACGAACCCCGGCCCTTCTCCGATACACCTGCTCTTTCTTCTTCTTTCTTTTCAGGAGTCAGTCAGCAAACATCTGTGTGCCAGGCACAGTTCCAATTGCTGGGGGATTAAAAAGCAGGACGTGAACTCAGAGAGCTTGTCCTCAAGGGGCCGCGTCCCAGTGGGGCATAAACATGCACACGAGGGCTTTCAGAAAGTGAGAAGGGAAGTGTGGCGGTCCCAGAGGGCTTCCTAGAGGACACTAGCCGAGTCCCCACAGGAGGCAGGTCCTGAAGACCCCCGGGAGGGGAATTCCGAGGAGAAGCAGACCCAGGGGGCATGGCGAGGTGGCGGGATTTTGTTCTAAGCAAACTAGGAGTCCACTGCAAGGCTCCGGTCGCATCGAGCAGCCTGTTTCCTAGCGCACTGGCTGCCACACGGAGAGAAGACTGCAGCTTCGGGGAGGTGCTGTGGGCGCCCAGGGGACAGAGGACGGCGGCAGGTCCGGGGGGCCGCTGGGCATACAGAAGGGGTCAGGGCCCGATGTGGCCCCACAGGGAGCGGGTTGGACACTCATGCAGACATGGAGCTCCGCCCTCCAAGCCAACGCGTGGCCGGGGCATTGTCTCCTGCCTCTGGGAAGGCCGGAGGACGCCAGCGTTTCCCTCCGTGGTTGGAATTTCTGCAAGTCTGAGAGGCTGCTTCAGTACCGACGAGGATCGGCACCGGCTGGAGTCGGGACGAGTGGTCATCCGCGTGCAGAACATGCTAGAGCCCCAGACGTAAGACTGGAGACGGCCCTGGCCCAGCACAGATGGAAGATGCAGCAGGGGGGCGGCAGGCGCTGGAGACCAGGCCAGACCGGGGGCACGTGGTCCCAGCCTCTGGTGCGTCCTGGGGCCCTTCAGAGTCCGGGCAGGGACAAGGCGTGGCTGGTGGGCGCGGGGGGCCTGGGGGGCTTTCGGCGGCAGCTTGACCGGGAGCAGGGTGAGGGCGCGACCTCCCTTCTTGCCGAAGCTCCGTGGTTGCGGTCCTGGTCGTAGCACCTGGTCGACGTGCAGCTGTGGGTCTGGGGCAGAACGGGACTTCAGTGTAGACAAGGTCTAGGGACGTTCTGCTGCAAGAAGATGAGAGAAACTGGTTGAGGTGTGGTCAGGGGAGGGTGCTGACCCGTCAGTGAGAGCAGCCCAGCAGAGGGGGAAACAGGTAATGCAGGATCAGGGGGACAGTCGGGATGAGGGGGACGGTTGCAGGAGCAGCAGGGTGGGAGGGCGGCCTGGCCGTGGTGGGCTGGAAGGAGCACAGGTGGTTCATCTCGGGGAGCAGGTGGTGGGGGGATGGGTGGTGGGACGATGAGGTCACCGTTTTGGCTGCTGCGGGTGGGAGAAGATGCTGGGGAGCGGGGGAGACGGAAGGAAGGACCGGCCATCCGGGGATGGCGAGGCCGATTTCCCGGGGCAGGAGGGAGACGCCGGTCTGGAGGATGGCGAGCCCACTTGACGTGCGGACTCACAAAACCGCAGCGTGATCACTGGGGGAGAGGGTTGCTCTGGGAGAAAGGAGGTCGCTTCACTCTCCATCAGGCCCTGCATGTGGAGGTCTGCCTGGGTCCTTGTTCAGCAGAGAGAGCGCTGGAGCCGCACTCTGTCGACCCCATGGAGCAGCAGCAAGAGGCTGTCAGGGCGTCGTGGAGACGCGGGGCTGGGACCCCGCGGGACACCTGGCGCGCACAGGGAGGAGCCCTGGGCAGGAAGTCCTGGGCAGCCCCGGAAGAGCTGGGTGTGAGGGACAGCGGGTAGGGCTGGGATTCGGGGTGCAGGCTCTGAGGGGCCACAGGTGCGCACAGGGGGTCGGCCGCCCCCGTGCAATGTTCTCCGACTGGAATACAGTGACAGCGACATAACTTGATACGTTCACTAAAACTCACTGAATTGTATTCTTGAAATTGATCCCTTTTATTCCTCCGTCTTCTGTATTGTCTACACCGTCCACCAACACCCACGGGGTCCCACTGGCCTGTCCACCGGCAGCACCCCTGCCCCTCCCCAGGTGCAGCCTGAGACCCCTACCCCCGGACGCATGTCTCAGACATGCCTGTCATCTGCCCAGCGGCCCCTCCCATGGTCCAGCTGGCCTCCCAGCCTCCGGCACCACGTCCACCCACCCCGTTCCCTCCTCCCCCTGTCCTCCTGCCTCCCCTGGTCTGTGGCACCCGCCATCCCGTCCCCTGGGTGGGCCTCGGTGGCCCCCGCAGACCCCTCCTCCACATGTCAGCAGAGCGACCAGCCCGAATGGAGACATGGTGACCAGGCGCCCCTTCAATCTCTCTGCTCCTCCCAGTCTGCAGGAAAAAGTCCCCGTTCCAGTGCACAGGCCACTCCGGCCCTCGGCCTTCTTCTGTCCACCCTCATGACACCCCCCACCCCCCCACACCGATGGCCTCCAGCCCCATGTGTCTGCCATTCCTTGCCTGCAACGGCCCTCACAGGAAAGCCATGGCCATCAGGGCTTAGCTCCAGGAAGCCCTCCAGCCCATCCAGGTGGGGAGTGGTTCTGTCCTCCAGGAGCCCTCATCCTGGCGTCTGCGGCCCCACCCCGGGGGTGCCCTGTCCGGGGGGGGTGCAGGCAGTCTCGGCCCCAGGACCGGGCCTGGCACGGAGTGGAATTCCTGCTTGTCCACAGAAAGGCCAGCTCAGTGGCCACGCGGAAGAGAGGACGGCGGGTCCTTGGGGTACAGACCACACCCTCCTCCTTCTGTGCTGCATGCCCTGGCCCAGCACAGGGCCTGGCGATAGTAGGGGCTCAACAGACACTCACCGAGGGGACAGAGATGTGCAGGCACAGACCAAATGAACCCGGTGGTGCATGAGGCCCAGGGATGGCTTAGCCCAACCCAGGCCGCCCACATAGGCCCCAGAGGAAGAGGCTGAGTCCCCCGCGGGACAGGCGTGGCCTGCGGAGAGACAATGACCCCTTCCCCAACAGAGAGAGATGACCAGGTGTCCCTGCGAGGTCTCCAAATCCAGGAGCTGTTGGAGCTTATGACTCACGCCAGCCCCAGGCCTGTGCACGTGCCATGTGCGGGCTCGGGGCTGCGTGTTTTGTGCATGGACCATGCAGTCCCAGGCCTGCCATGGGACGGGGGCCTAGTGGAGGCCCTACCTTCCAGCTGAGGGGTTGAGATGCAGGCTGCCGAAGTGACGGGGAAGACAGTGAACCCTGACCTATCTTGGCCTTGGGTCTTGTGCCCTCAAACACGGTGCCCTAAGACAGGACTGCTTGGAAAGGAGGGCCCGAGGCACAGGGTTGTCCTGCAGTGTGTCCCCTATGACACAGAAGGCCCGGCCCAGCCCCTGGCTCCGGGGTTCCTGGCTCTGGAGGCCGAGCTGAGAGATGGCCCAGCTGCTCTGCAATGCGGGCCGTGTCCAGCCTCTGTTTCTCTCGAAGCCGGGGGTGGGATCGCCAGGGGTCTGAGTCCGAAGGACACCCTTCTGGATGCAGAAAGCATAGACTCCAAGGCATCACCTGGCTGAGAGCTCGCGGCGCCCCCCACCCAGCGCGTCCCCATAACTGGGGAGGACTGACTGCTCTCTCTGCCCGCACGGCTCGGCAGACCCCCAGCACCAGGGGCTCCGAAAGCAGTGCGCTATTTGCGGAAGGGCTCAGGAGAAAGACTTGAGGCTTGTGGGCATCCCCCAGAGCAGGTGTGGGCCCCTCTCTGCCCCACAGCTAGGTCACAGCCATGTCTCTCCACGGCCCACTCTGCCTCAGGGCTGCTGCTGCATTTACTCAGGAGTAAATGTTAAAAAGGGAACAAATAAACCCATCACTGTCTTTAAAAAAGTCGTTCTGCGGAGAACGAAAGAACAAGTTAAGATTCCTGCACTTACTTCCTTATTCTCCATTGAATAATTACAATCCAAGAGCTCTACGAAAGCCCATTAGAGAGCAGGCAGGAGGTCCATCTCCCTCCCTCCAGCTGAACGCCGCCTGTTGGCAAGGGCAGGCGGGCACACCTCCTGCGCTATCAAAAGGCACACCCTCCGCAGTCCTGTGCCAAGTTGAAGGGCTCGGCAAGTAGAGTAGATGCTGGACACCTGGAGAGCACAGTGGGGAGGTCAGACTCCTTTGAACAGTGAGCAACATGGACATCTGTACACAGCAGCCCTGCTTCCCTGCAACTCCTCCCCACCATCCAGGCATTCATCTCACCCGAGCTCAGTGGACCTGCTCTCAGTCAGTCCCCACAACAATCCAGTGAGACTGCCACGCTGGTATTATCATCCTGTTTTAGAAGCGACACAATGGAAGCCAAAAGATGTGAACGATCGGCTAGTGTCACCGGCTAGTAGGTAATGGGGCTGGAGGGAGGAGTGTCCCGTTCACGACCACTCTCAGCGCAAGGTGGCTCTAGGCAGGAGGGGCACCCATTTTAGGGAGGAGGTTTCCACTGTCACCTGGAGCCAGAGGCCCAGACCCTTTCCCCGCCTCTCCCTACCCTCGAGGTTCTGTCTCTTCCGGCAGGTCTGAGACCCTCCGCACATACCCCTCTCCCCTCCCCCTGCATAATTACACCTGCCTCCCCCCTACAGGTTCAGAGCAGAGGAGCCACAACTCTCACTCAGAGGAGGGAGAGGGTCACATGCCTTTACCTGAGTAGGCGGGTTAGCTCTGAGCCTGGACTCAGGATTATCCTACCAGGGTGGGAAGCGACCGCCTTTCAGGAAGCATCAGAGCCAAAAGCAGATGAGGCGGGAGGAAGAGACAGTCCCAGTGAATGATCCGGAAAACAGTTTGGTGCCATGTTATGGTGTAACTGGAAACCAGCTCGAGGCAGGAAGCATGGGGTCCGTTGTGCTGCTCAGTGGTAGCAAAGGGTCTGTCCGTTCTGCCCACTCCCCGCGCCCCCTGCCAGGTTCAGAGATCAGAGAGGCTGCTGGTCATGTCGTCTTACTCTTGGCTTAAAATCTGCCCTCAGCCGGTGGGAGAGCCCACCCAGAAATTCACAGCAAGAACACCCACGACGCCAGGGGACCCATGAAGCCAAGAGACCCACGAGACTAAGGGACCCATGAGATCAAGGGGTCCATGAGGCCAGGGGATCCATGATGCCAGGAGACACATGAGGCCAGGGGACCCACGAGGCCAGGGTACCCACAGGGGCAGGGCACCCAGGAGATTACTAAGGCAGGTCGCCCCCTGGGAGAGGGATTTGCAGATAGAATTCACAGGGTCTGTGCACTTGGATCATAACAAACAAGGACGTGTTTATTTCCCAGAACATGTAGGTGAACAGAGCATTTCCTTCCACTGGGAACACCAGCAGTGCACTCAGGTGGGTCCCTGTCCCACCAGAAGCCGCCAGTGCTCCCCCATCACGGCACGGCCTGCGGGCACCCTGAGACGGGGCGCCGGCTCCTCCCGACCTCAGGCCTGCGGGGCTTGTCAGCCGCAGCACAGGATCCTGCTGACGGGCTGACAGACGTGTTACAGTCTGAAACCATGCCGGTAAACGTATTTCAATATAATCGATGTCTTTTGTAATCTGGCATATTTTATTGTGTGTATTTACAACCATCATTCTCAGAAGGGGTCTGTGGCCCCAAGGAAATAAAAACGTAAAGCCGTCATGCGTCCGAAGTAACCTCCCCCATGGGCAGAAGTTACAGGTTACGTCCCCTGGGTGGGGGGGTGTTGAAACACAGACTGGGGGGCCCCTTTCTCAGGCTGGGCTCTTGGGGAAGTCAACTCTGAGATGGGGCTCAGCGGGCAGTGCCTTTGGGATCAATGCTGTGGGAGAGAAAGGAGGGCAGCGGGGTCGGGCCGAGGGAGGACGCGCAGCCCAGAAGAGGTCCCTGCTGTCCCCACATGCCGTCCTGAAGCCAAAGAACCCTTCCCGGTTGTCCTGAGTTGGGGTCAGGGGGCCAGGCCTTGACACCCTCGTGTGGACCAGCGCCTGGGTGCAGTCACCCCAGGGAGGGGACAGGACCCCCAGGAGGGGAGGGGTCGCAAATCGGTGGGGGCTTCTCCGCGGGGCAGGCCGCAGCTGTGGTTTCAGCCTCTCCATGTCTGGATGTCCCCCCTGCAGACAGACCTCCGCACGGATGGCGGTGTGAGCGTGGCCACCCACCCTGATGTCAGGCTGAAGGGCAGAAGCTGGGCAAAGCCTCACGTCCGTCGGAGAGCACTGGTCCAACGAAAGGAACCCTACGTAGCTATTTATAGAAAGAGGGGACTCTCTACACGCTGCTACAAGAAACAACAACCCTAGGAGGCACATTGTAAACAGAGGAGATGCGGAACAACGTTCAACATGCTGTAATTTGGGTGAAAAAACAGATGGTGTGTGTGAACCCGTGGAAGTTTTCAGCTGCCGGGAGCTTTAGGAAAGAGGGAATCAGTCTGATTAGAAAAGCAGATTCCAGTCAAGGTTTTTCGGTTCGAGGGAATTTAACTCGGGACGCGGGTTAGACAAAGTGATAGCAGAGTCGAGGAGCCGAGAGCAGGGAGGGTGAGGCAGCGGGGGCGCGAGCGAGCCCAGGGAGCTGCTGGACCCCGGGTCAGGGCGCACGCCCGAGGCTGTTAGCAGAGCTGGGGTGCAGCCCCGGCGGGTCTGGAGCCCTGGCAGACCCGTTCCCCTCCACCCTGCTGGAGAAGTCCACATGAGGAAGGGCTTGGGAAACAGGAGCCGGAGGGGTGCAAAGAAGAGCAGGTCTGTGGGCCCCCGTGCTGGTGTCGTGCGTGGTTAAGTATGTCTTCCTCGAGTACCGAGCGTCACCCAGGGACCACGGAGACGCGGTCCAGCGCCTGCTTCCAGGAGGGAGGCCGGGTTCCTCTTAGGTGCCCCCTGGAGCCTTACGGTCTGCACCACGAGCACATGCCAGCTCTCGGAAGCAAGACGCTAGCCTGGCGTTCACACTCGGTACACCGGAAAGGCCACGGCTGCTCTACCCTCCCACTGGAGAACGTCCTGCCAGAAAGTCTCCTCCCAGTCCCGCTGTGATGCCCCCGGGCGACAGCGCAGCCTTATTCCACATGCACTTTTCATGAGCGCCCTCTTCAAAGCGCCCCTTCCCCTGCCCAGCCTGCGTGAGGGCGGGGGAGGGGGTAGGGCGCGAGCTGGGAGGGACATTTCCTGTCATCGGCAGCCGGCCTGCTGGATGATCTCACACCACATCTGCAGCCACTTAGGAGACTGTGGAGGGGGGAGGTTTGGCTCGGCCCCGAGCCGCCCGCTGCCCTGCAGGAGGGCACAGCACCAGAGCCCGGGTGCCCGCGACCCCACAGACACACTCTGCACTCCACGCTGTGCTCGGTGGGCGGTGGAGGTCAAGGGCTCCCTCCTCTTGGAAAACAAAGCCTTGTCGCCCCTGAGGGGCTCCTGGGCGGTCCAGAGAAAGTGTAAGGCAGTCCGAGGGGCCCCAGGGGCCTGGGCGTCTGCCGCCCTCGCTGCCCTGCTCCCCTTAGGGGGCCCCACATCAGACTGCCCCATCTCTTGCTGAAACCGTCTACACCCGGGCTTCGTGGGCCACAAGGCACTCGGAGCTACCTCATCAGTGTGTCAGCAGCCACAAAGCTTCTGGCAGGTGCTGGGTCTCCGGTGTGACTCCCGTCTTCCTCATCTTCCTGAAACCCCACAGGCTGCTTGGGGCTCAAATAAGAGCGCCCACCTCCCCAGGAAAGCCTGGGCGGCCCTTCTGTCCTGAGACCCAGGGGCAGGTGTGCCGACCAGCTCCCAGCCTAACTCGGGCCGTCCCGCGCAGCCGGGACAACAGTCCCTGCTCTTCACGCTCAGGGATGCCTTTCCCAGTCGGATTCTGAGGGGTTTCCCGAGGGGAGAGGCCAACGGGCTCCCCCACGCCAGGGCTCTGCTCTGTCACTCAGGAACTGCCCCCTGGATCGTGGTGACCAGATCCACAGCACAGGGGCGCTCCCCGTGCCTCCGCCTCTAAGGGGAGTCTCCCAGGAAATGGGGCAGGCAGGGCTCCCGGCCCACGTCTGTCCTTACCACATGGCAGAGGCCACTCGGCCCGCACTGGGGCTCAGCCCTCTCCAGCCCCGGGGGCTGAGGTTGCCCACGGCTGGTGCCGACAGAAGGAGCCCGAGGCTGGCATTCACCTCCATGGCTTCATTTTCCATCATCCTTGCGTTGGACCACACGGTGACCTACAGCCTGAAGGGTCGCCTGTGCAGAGGGCTTCCCCTGGCCAACGTCTGTCCCTCTCCCTCTGCAGATGCCTCATAGGGGCCATACCCGGGCATGGAAATATGGAGAGGAAGACGCGTGCCCCTGGGCCCCTTTCTCTCCAGGACTTCCTCGTCTAGCCGATAAGATAAGGACAGTCCACATGGCCAGGGCTCTGCCACAGTCACACGCAAGGGACTCCGGGGAAGGCAGAAAACCAGAGGGAAAGCTGGGAGGTTTGCCAGAGGCGTCGAGGACAGATTTCCAGTTACCTCCCACTCCAGAACAAGCCATGTGTGCTCGGGGATGATGGGGTCAGCAGCCTGGACCAGACTTGGCAGGGCCCCCTGCTCTGTGATGCCTGGGGACGTGCGGGCTGGCTGAGGAATGGACTCCGTGGGGCTCTCCCGTGTGGCCGTCTCGGATGTCTCACGCGACGACTCAGGGACTCGAGAATGAGTGCCCCGTGGGACCAAGACAGGTGCCACATGGCCTTTTATGACTGAGCCTTAGAAGACACACCAGTCAGAGTCAGAGTCCTAAGACCAACCAGACGCAAGGCGTGGGGACATCAGTACGCCTTGCACCAGGCGGAGAGGCATGAAGTCTGCTGCCACGGATTACCACCACCCCAGAAGGGTTCCCGAAGGGGTAGCCCTGGAGCCGGATTTCAAAGGCAGACTAGAAGTTTGCCAGATGGACAACGTAGGGAGGGCGTCCTGGGCTGAGGGATCAGCACATACAAAGGCCCGGGGGTGTGAGAGTGGATTGCATTACACAAAATGAGTCCTGTCAGATTTCCCAGGAGCTCACCAAAGACGTTCTTCCTGCCAACTCACTAGGCAGCCGACCCCTGCGGGTCCTCCCCAGACTGCCGGGGCCCTGCTGCGGCCCCAAGCTCAGACACCAGCCCCTCTGTGAAGGCTCGGCCCTACTGTGGGTGGAGGGGAGGCCCACGCCCCAGCTGCCTGGCCCCACGTGGCTCCCGGGCAATACCGGGCACACAGGGATTCACCACCCGGGAAAGGCTTTGAGTGGAGTTCATCTGGTCCCCATCCCCAGCTCTTGATTTAGAAACCATCAAGGCCCCCAGCCAGAGCTCTCTTGGTTTGGTTTTTCAAAGCACGGAAAGCTCTGTGTCCACTGGCCTGAATCCCAGCAATTCTTTCCATAATGGTTAGTTCTCTCAATTGCAGGCATAACAACTCAAACTAGATTAAACAAAAAGGGAAATTACAGGTTCTTGTAACTGGAATGTTCTAGGAGTGAGTTTAAAGAATATCCAACCATGCCAGAATTCCCCATCTCTTCATTTCTCAGCTGTGTGTTTTTCCACGTTGGCTTCATTTTCAGGCCGAATCCCCCCAAAAGTAACGATACTCAGAGTAACTAACACTCACACCCAGCAAACACGCCCAAGGGAGGGCATCTCTTCCCTGAACACGAGGACTGTAGTCCCAAAGAGGGGTCTGATTGGTCCAGCATGGATCACATGCCCTTCCCAGAACCAACCGCCGCGGCCATGAAGATGGGATATTCTCAACGGCTATGACTGAGTCAGATGTTGACCCCAGGTTGGGGCTAGGAGTTCGCCTCACTGTGATCACATAGAATCAGTTCAGTAAAAAGGGTGGGTGGGTGGGATTCTATAACCAGGAGGGGAGAGGAAAAGGTGGAAGACAGACAAAATTTAGCTGCCAGGGCCCCAGGGCCACTAGCACAGTTGCACAGTTTGTGCACTGCACGAACAGGGTGGGATATCTTCTGTGTCTCCCCTGAAGGGGTCCCTTTATCTAATTCACACAGAGGTGGCCATGTGGATTACTGCTGGCCTTTGCAAAGTCTGCCACACTCTCCTTTCCCCACTGCTTCTGTACTGCCTGGAGAGCCCCTCCTCACCCTTCATATCCTAGTCCAAAGGCCCTACTCTTCCAAGAACCGCCTGGGATAAATCATAAGTTCCAAGTGTGCCCAAGAATGATGGCTTCTGCCTCAGACACGGTCACACACACGGCTTTCAGTTGTGACTCCTTGTCTAGCTCGTCTGGCCCAAGACTGGCTCCATGAGAACCACAGGTGCGGCTGAGCCGCCCGTCCAGGCGGGGTGGGGGAGACGTGGGGGAGATCCGTAACTGTACAAGAGTGGGACAGTCACAGAGGACGGGGATCCCTCCGCTCCTCTAAAGAGAGGCGGCTGTCTTCTGTCTCACCTCACCCAGCCTCTGGAGACCTTGCCCAAAGGAAGGGGCCTCGAATGGTGCCTCCAGAGGCCCACCACCCCTGGCCAGAGTGCTAGAAGTCAAGCGGCTTTCTCCAGGGAAGAGAAGGTGGCGGGGGCTCCGTCCGGGAGTGGAGGCCATTGCTCCCGGGCGCAGCTGGGGCTCCTGATTAAAACCAGATCCAGGAGTTGGGGGCCTTGGGCGAAACTGGATACCTACCAATGGAGGCAAAGGAAATGCAGTATGGGAGGGAGGGAGGCCGGCTGGCGGCCGGCGGCGCTGGGCTGGGCCCCCAGGACCGCGATGCGGGGTGATGACAGCCCCGAGAAACGGGAACCCCATGGAGACTCGGGGAACACACCCACTCCTCTGTCCCTTTCGCCCCTTCCCTGCTCTTTGTTCTCTCCGGACGGAGAACCTGGGTTACATGCCACCGCCGGCTCTGATTCATTCGGGGCCACGGTATTCGATCCCTCCGAGCCTCAGTTTGATCATCTGTAGAATGGGTGTGAAAACAGTACCCTCTTGGCCGGCTTCCTGTGGGACTAAAAGTCATGCCGTGAACAGAGTGTAGCATGGGACCCGGAGCACAGTGAGCCGTTAGCTCACTGGTGCGTCTCCCCCCTGCCTCCTTTTCCATGACAGCCTCCTTAATACCGGTAAACCACAAACGCAGTCCTTGATGACCCTCATAAGGAAACTATTTCATGTCCCTGATGGCTGACAAGGCAGCAAGTGCACCGGCTCGGGGCTGAGACCACCTGGGGCTGGGACCCCAGCTCTGCCATTTACCAGCCCGGCGATTCACTCAAGGGACTTCAGGGCTCTGAACCTCAGCGTCCTCAGGCACGACGGGGACCCTGGTAACGCCCCTCCTGCCCCGGGATTGCTATGCATGCCACAGCGGTGTTCCTGCTTCCACTGTGCTTGCCCTCTCGCCGGCCCCTTTTCTTCTGTTTGTCCTTCTCCTCCTGTTCCCAGAGTCATGAGGCAAATACACCCGGGGTGGGGCGTGGTGCGGTGATCGCCTTCGGGCCGAAAGGGAACTTTGTGACCGTTGGCTCTGGCGGTCGGTCTAAAATCACTTGAGGAACAAAGACGTTCACCAAAATTCAGATTCACAGGCTCCAACCGAAACCTAGAGGATCTGACTCTCTCCCTTTTTAAATGAAAATGTGTTTTAAATTTTGAAAGTAATCCATGCCCGTTCTAAACGACTCCCAACAATACAGAAACAATGAGTCAACACAGCCCGTCCTCAGAGGTAACTGCCGTTAACAGTTTGCCGTGTGTCATCTGGGGTTTTGTGTTTTT
Source organism: Eira barbara (assembly GCA_020311275.1). NCBI lineage: Eukaryota > Metazoa > Chordata > Mammalia > Carnivora > Mustelidae > Eira > Eira barbara. Next base: position 22,075,494 of record JAHRIG010000067.1, on the reverse strand, counting down.
CCTGGAAAGAGTGGACCGTGTATTTTTTATTTTTTCCCACGAAACAAGATCATCATCACTCATTTTTTGTTAAACGTCTCATGGCTTGAGCATCTCTCCACACCAGCACATTCTGACCTCATTCCGTTACTCGGCTGGAGAGAATTCCATGCTCATCGTGGTCAGCAAGGGCAAGGGCAGGCGAGGGTGGACACCGTGTGCTCTCCGTCATGAGGACTTTGCACAGAGGGACAGTGGGGGGCCCAGGGGTGCAGACAAGGCAGGATCTCAGGGCAGGTCAAGGGTCTACAACTCTGTTCCCTGACTCTGTTTCCAGATGTGCTATTGGCATTGAGTCATGCTACATGTCTATTTTTTTTTTATTTTATTTATTTATTTGAGAGGGAGAGAATGAGAGAGAGAGGGAGGGAACACGAGAGGGGGAAGGTCAGCGGGAGAAGCAGACTCCCGCCAAGCAGGGAGCCCAACGCGGGACTCAGTCCCGGGACTCCAGCATCATGACCTGAGCCGAACGCAGTCGCCCAACCAACTGAGCCGCGCAGGCGCCCCAACATGTCTGTTTTTTTAAAAGATGGTCAGAGGGAAGGTAATATTTTTCTGAACCTATTCCCGACAGTAGAGAAGAGAGGAGAACCCCATGTTAACCATTCCACGTGTTTCTAAGAACTGGATTTTTTTCTCAAACTTTCTCAGAGTTTTCGCTTTTCACTATATTATTCGCAAGCGTTCACGACTCCATCAATATTTCCTACGCGTTGTTTCTCAAGCGAATGCTGTTTCATGCTGGTATCCCGAAATCCCACCTCCCTGAAGCACAACTCTCGGAGGACCCGGTCAATCCCACTTTGGGGCACTCCCACCCCCTACTCTGCAGTCACCATAATTGACGAGTCTCCCTCTCTTGCGGAACCAGGGGGATTATAAAATCATGGCTGTCATCTATTTTTTTCATGAAGTAAATTTCTCCAAGTCCTGTAGGTGGCTTTCCCAGAAAGAGAAATCACCCAGCTGTCAGAGGGGGGAGAGGCTATGTTTGCAGAACCCTCATGAGAATTCGCTCTTTGCCCAGAAGTTGTGCTCACCATTCCTACTACGCAGCGGACCGCTAAGCCTGCCTCCCACGAGGACGGAGAGTTGGATTGGAAGTGATCCCTGCCCATCAAGTCACAGCCTCAGAGCTTGCTGCTGAGCGGCCCCCAAAGGCTTCCAAGCCTGCTGCCTCCACCCGGTCCCCTGCCACCGAGGGGCTGGTCGGAAACTGCTCAGATTTTTGAGTAAAAGGGAAAAGAACCAGCCGCCCACAGTGTTGATAACGTCTGAATGTTGTTAACGTTGTCTTGGGCAGAAGACAAAGGGAACAAAGGACAGAGTAGCTCTTCTGTGTGTGCGCACTTTTTAAAGATTTTATTTGAGAGCGAGAGAGAGAGCACAAGCGGGCAGAGGCAGAAGGAGAAGCGAACTCCTCGATGACCAGAGATCCCGGTGTGGGACTTGATCCCAGGACCCCAGGATCGTGAACTGAGCCGCCCAGGTGCCCCCAGAGTAGCTCTTTTGTGTGTGACCTGCCTCTTGGGTCCTAAACTCTGGTTTCTGGGAATCAAAAGACCCCTCTCCCGGCCCCTAGATTCTGCCTCCTAGAAGCAGGGCTCCTTGGACAAGGGGCTGGTTCCAGGGCTGAAGCAGGAAGTGTACCAACAGAACTTGGGGCATCTTGTCCCACAAAGGGCAATGAAGTTCTCAAAAACAACTAGGGTCCTACAAAAGGCTTCAGAGTGAATCCCAAGGGGCTCTCGCCGGCCAAAGGTGGACCACCTCTAGCTCCCGTAAGGACAGCAACTGCGATGAAGGGAAATGCAAATATGGTTCAATCTACAAATTCAGAGTGACGCTCTACAAAGAAAAAGATTTAAGGAAAACTCCGGAATGCATTGGTTACCTCTGAAGAATGCCAGGGGAACCAACTTCTTACGTTGAAAACTAGTAAATAGAAGAAAGAATCAAACATTTATTCTGCTTTTCTCAGGATCACTGCACAGTAGACAAGGGGGAGTAACAATTTCTGGAAGTATTCCACCCAGAGATGGAGAAATGAGAGCATTAGAATATGCCCATGCTTTAACTTCTAGTGAAACCATGGATCTAGGCAGCGATCACCAGCGGCTGCTAGCATCATAGAAAGAGAGGAACCAGACTTCATGCAGCCTCTAGGGAACACAGCAGACCACCTCTGCTGTGTTCTTGCCAGAAAAATCAAACCTGCATCTGACTGAGCTTCTAGACATAACTACAAGTTTACAAGAAACACAGTGAACCATAGTGTGGAAATGTGATCACCAAATCCAGACTGTGAGAAGCCTTACAGGACGACCAACCAATCTCTCCAACAAACATACCTAAAAAATAAAATGAGGTAGAAGGGAACTTACAGATCTAAGGAGACGTAAAAGAAAAATGAGCCAACCACAAAGTATGGTCATTTTCGAACCTGATTTGAGCAACCAGGCCAAGAAAGTTACGAGGCAATCAGGAGAATTTTAATATTGATGGGATACTTGATGGTATTAGGAATTACTTTTAATCTTTAAGGTATGATAATCATAGTCGCTTTTAAGGTAACTGTCCACTTTTAGAAACATATGCTGAAATATTTACAGGCGAAATCATGAAATGTCTAGGATTTGCTTCAGAGTAATCCGAGAGAGGGAGAGTGCACGAAACAAGTCAAAGGTGTCAAAGGCTGTTGAACCAGGGAGGAGAGTGCACAGGGAATGATTACACTATTCTCTACCATGGGGAACGCCTGAAATTCTGAGTTTAAAAAAAAAGACAGGCACTGTAGAGAGGGACTCCCCAATCTTGACAAGCACCTAACACTATGACTCTGAGGGACCCACACTGGGGTTGCTTGAAAGTGGAGGGGCTGGGGCGCCTGGGGGGCTCAGTCATTGTCTGCCTTCAGCTCAGGCCATGATCTGGGGTCCTGGGATCGAGCCACACATTGGGCTCCCTGCTCGGGGGGAGCCCTGCTTCTCTCTCTCTGACTCCCCCTGCTTGTGTTCCCTCTCTCACTGTGTCTCTGTCAAATAAATAAATAAAATCTCAAAAAAAAAAAAAAAGAAAGAAAGAAAGAAAGAAAGAAAGCAAGCGGAGGGGCCCTGATGGGTTGGGGTAAGCACGGCGGTCTGTCCAGTTTAAGAGTGTGCAGTCAAAGGCAGTCCAGATGCATTCTGGGCTGCAGGTGAGGAACTCTCTGGAGACTTCGCGAAGACTAGTTTTCGATCAATGACGTGCTGCATTTCTTTCATCTTAGGGCACAGTGTTTCCTAGACCTTAGGGAGAGCGGAGTAGATGTAAGGATGTTCCCGCCAGGATTGAGGACTTTGCCCGTACTAATGGGCAACAGTTACAGTAAAGGTTTCAAGAAGGCAGGAAGATGCCTGGAGTGCACTCCCTGGGGCTGACGTCTCGGGGAGGCATGGGTGGGGTCGGCTGGGTGGGGTGCCGCTGCCCTTGCAAGCTCGTTGCCCCACCTCGTCTCTGATCGCATCCTTGCTGTGTAGTCCTACAAGCTGGCTGCCATGGTGGCGAGAGGGGGTTCAAGCAACAGGGGGCCGAGAAAGACGTTACAATATGAACGGGGTCTTGCATTAAATATTTCAACATTACTTTCTCCTTGGAGCAAGACGACACATTGTCTAGTTTACGTTGCGCTGGTAGTGGTCCTGAAGACAAGACTTCGCAGAAATCTGCAAGCTAGACGCACTCCGTCCTTCCTGTCGCCTCTGTGTATCAGCAGCGACTGCTTTTACTTGCAGGTATGGAAGCTACGGCATAACTGGCTTCAACAAAGAAGGGCTTCTTTCTCTAATTACACAGCAATACCCCCAGCGATGGGTAGGGACTGTATTATCTCAGGGACTTGTGACTGGCACCTCCGAGATTCCCTTGGCCTTTTCCTCACAGGCATAATGAGGCTGCAGCAGCTCCGGGCATTGCCATCTCACTCCACACTCCGAGACAGGAAGCAGAGCTTAGCTGCCCCGCTCTCCTCTCCCATCAGGAAGAAAACGTGTTTCCCAGAAGCCCCACGGCCGACTTTCCCGTAAGTCTCTGGCCAGACGCGGCGGCATGGTCAGCCCTAGTTGCAGCCCAGCATTGACTTTCGGGGCCTCTACTGTGGGAGGCGGGCAAGGAGAGGGGGCTAGGAATGCCCAGCCGCCTGCCTTGCGATGGACTAGCGCACGCGTGCTCCGTGCCCAGGGGCTGGTGGGGTCGGTGTGCGCTCCCACGTCCACCTGGCCTGGAGGACAGGGGCGGGGAGGCTGGGCTCGGCTTTCCAGCCTTCAGGCCGGCAGGGCAGCACGTGTTACAGGGCGCCCCACTCGCCGTGCGCCCCGGGGACCACGCCTGGCCTCAGGGACCACACAGGCGAGGTGGCCGGCAACGGCAGGAGCTGGCCAGTGTCGAGCGACGACGCAGGCCCATCGCAGAGGCCGCGCGGGCACCGGGCAGGGGCGCTGGCTGGCAGGCCTGGGGCGCGGGTCCGGGCCATAGCAGGGGCGGGGCCGGGGCGGGGGCCAGGGCTAGGCGGGGGTCGGAGAGGGGCGGGGCCGGGGCGAGGCGGAGCCAAGGCGAGGGGGACCGGGGCGAGGGGGACCGGGGCGGGGCGGGGCGGGGCGGGGCGGGGCGGGGCGGGGCCAGGGCCGGGCGGGGCGGGGCGGGGCGGGGCGGGGCCAGGGCCGGGCGGCCCAGGGAGGGCCCAACCCTTCGAGGCTCAGACGCGGGAGCAGGTTCCGACGCGGCGTCGCTGGGCCCCGCGCACTGAACCTTCACCCGAGCCCTGCGGGTTTTACTGTCCTCCCTCAGTGGGGAAGCCGCCCGAGGTCCTGCCGTCCGCCCCGGGCCGTCCCCTGCAGGTCGCACCCCGCCCCGCGGTCACGTGGCACCCCGGCCGAGCGCCGCGCCCCGCCCCCAGCAGGGATGGGGTCCGGGTGGTCGTGTGACCCGGACCGACCCGCGGGACACCGGAACGGAGGGCCCGTGGGGGGGACGGGCTTCCCGGCGGGCCGCACCTGCCCGGCGTCTCCGAGGCTCGCCCCGTGCTGCCCCGCCGCTGAGGCCGGCGGCGTCTGGGCTTCGAGCCCCTGCGGGTGTGCCCCGGCCGCGGCCCTCTGTGTCCTGCGGGGCCTGCCGGGCCGAGTCGGGGAGGCCTCGAGTGCCGGGCGGAGTGTGCCCTCCTGAGCTCGCGCTCTGGCTCGCGGGCCGGCGGCCGGCGCCCCTGCACGTGTGCCAGTTACGTGTGCTGCGCGAAGCGTGCGCCGCCCCTTGTGGCCGCGGACCCCAGACCCGGATCCCGGGAGCCCTCGTGTCCCTTCGTTCAAGACGAGCGGGGAACTCGGTGCCTTGCTGTTCTGGAAAATGAGGAGGAACGGGCTCGGCGATGTTCTAGGTGAACCGCTGCTGCTGTTTGCAGCCGCGCTGGCCTGGGCCCCACGCGAGCGTGAGAACCGGTGGTCTCCAGGAAAGGCTGATCAGGAGGGGCGACCAGGTGCCTCAGTCCCTAAGCCTCCGCCCTCTGATTTACGCTCAGGCCATGATGTCGGGGTAGGGAGATGAAGGCCCACTTCTGGCTCTGTGCTCAGCCCAAGTCCAGCCCGAGTTCGCTGGAGAGTCTCCCTGTCCCGCCCTGCCCCAAAAAGGCAACGCGCGTGCCCCCGTGTGACATGTGCTAACGAACATGATGGAGACGGCTGAATTCCCAGAGCCAGGAAAGGGGCCGGTCCTCTCACATCCTCCCTCCATCCAGGAGCCTGCATGTGCCGCGTGTGGGGATCTAGAGAAGACCCGGCAGCAGCAGGAGCCCGGAAGCCTGTCCGCCAAGATGTCTGGGGCCCTGCCCAGTCCACCCACAGTGAGGCACCTCCAGCACCCGTGGATGGAGTCTGCCCTTGTCCCCGTGCCATGACCTGCCTTTCACACCTTCTCCTGGCCTCAGCTGTGCTTGCACACCGCTGCTCAGCTAACTCTAGCCCGGCTTCACAGAGAGCCCCCGCCACTCAGAGAGCAGGGAGAGGGGCCCGGGGAAGCCAGGAAGCAGTGGGGGCAGGAGCTGTGGCAGGGTCCGCTTCAAAGAGGGGAGAAGTGTCAGCGGTTAACCCTGTGGGAATGTTGGTTCGGATAGGCCGGATTTTCCGTTTTTCTCCTAAAGAAACAGAAATCCAGATTTTCATGTGAAATCTCCTGATTTCAAAACATGAGAGCTGGCAGCGGTGGAGTATCGTCTGCTTCCATGTTCAGACCCATTCTGCACCTGGCTGTGTCTGGGGACGGTGACTCGCTGTCCCCTACATTCCACTTGGGCTTGGCCAGTGGGCAGCACAGGTCGATCAGAGATTGAAAGCTGGGAGGTCAGGACCCTTAACCCCGCATTTCCAAACCAAACTCCACCTCCGTGCCCACCCCTCCCCCACGCGTACCCTGGGGCCATGGTGTGGACAGTGGCTACCTTCCTCCACCTACCGCCCAGCTCGGGCATGGCGGCCTCCCTCCCAGACCATAGCTCCTCTGGTCTGATGACCCCTCTGCCCCTTCTGTGTGCAGGCGTGGGGAGCGATGGCTCTTCTGTTGCTAGTCTGATGGCCACCCGAGCCTTCGCTGATTCGCTCCATCCTGTCCCTATAAGTGCCTACGTAAGTAGTCCCTTTACTCTGGGCTCCCCTCAGTGAAACCTCAGAACGTCCCTCCTTTTCCTGCTGGGAGCCACCACCGCAGACTGGTTCCATTAGAAAAGAGCACGGGGAGGGCCACACACACCCAAATCTGCGGTCCTTTTCCAGCTGGAGGGAGCCCGGCTTGCACCCCTGCTATATGCTCCAAGCACGGCCCGAGGCAGCAGCTGAAACTGAAGCCACTTCAGAGCCCAGGGAGGTGCTGAGGACAGCATGTGCACCAGAACCCCAGGCTGCAGCCGAAGACGCGGTGCGAAGACAGGAACAGCCTTGCAGTGCGGCTGACCAGTTTAATGGCGGGCGAAAGCATGCAGACGCCTCACTACGGAGGAGCAAGGGCTCGGGGGTACAGAGGCCTTGGGGGGACACTACAAGACTGTCACAGGGGAAACGGGGTCACCTAAAGCTGGTACGGGGCAAGGGGGGTGCACTGGCAGCTCAGACCTAGCCGTTTCTCAGGGGAACATGCATCCCACCCCCGAAGTCAGGGCATGCCGGCCGCCTTCACTCCCGAACGTAAATTCTGGTGCAGACCACATCATCGGCGCCGAACGTCTGCGGAGAAGGAAAGACAATCAGAGCAGACACCGTGCAAGCGTGTTTAGAGCACGTCGCTCATAGGGCCACTTGTTGCCCTTCTAAAGACCCTTTGTTCACCGACGTTCAAGTCCCTGGGCCACGTGCTCGCGCTAACTGCTGAGGTCTTTTTTTTCTTTTTCTTTGCTTCTCCCTTAAGCTCTGCAGAGGCAGAGAGGCAACTGGGGTGTAGAATTATATGCAATTTTCCTTTGTTTCTGGAGCCCATGGATGCCGACGTCAGAACTGCTTGGTTTGAAAAATGAAACTGCAAGGGGGAGATGTCCCATTGGACATTTCCGAGGTGGCTCTGTCTCTTCAAATGACTCGAGCAGAGCAAAGGGCCTGAGCAGCCAGAGCTCCAGGGTCACGCGCTGACTAGCCAGAGGGGACGGCGTGGGAGAGAGCGGCTGCTCACCCTTAAGTCACCGGCAGGCTGGACGGCGGGTCTGAGCAGCACAGGCTCGGCCTCCAGACCCTGCTTGGCAGCACCCAGTGGGGGAGGCTGCTTGGCGGCCCCAAGCGGGAGGGAGGCGGTTTCACACAGGGCTGGAATGCAGCAGGATGATCCCAAAGGGTGGCTCCAGCTAAAGTTCTATGGCTCTTTGTCTGTCTGTCTGTCTGCTATTTGATCTTAACTCTTCCCCAAGCTAGCAATCATTCATGATTGCGGGAGAGTTAAGATCATTTACTTAGAGCTGCTCCCACGTCAGAGTCAGAAGAAAAACCTCCATCCGGAGAATGGTTTGGGCCCACCGTATAGCAGACAGACAGACAGACAAAGACACTTGCCAGGCTGTCACATGAACCTTTGACTTTTTTCTCAGAGCCACGGTCTCTGGCAGTGGCTGCCGCTCTCCCAGGCAGCCGGGACAGGGAAAGCAATACGTTTGTTTCGTACACGAAACCAGCGTTCGGACATCCTCCAGGCTGCAGACCCGATGTGCGCACGTCTGCCGACGCTCACTCTTCTACAGGAGTGCCCCTCGCTCTCAGGTTCTCCAACGGGCTTGAGGCCCTGGGGGAGGCTGAGAGCCCCGATAGACCTGGACCTTCAGCTTCTCACCCCCACCTGTCGGCTGGCCAGGAGCCTCTCAGGAGGCATGTGGCAAGATCTGATCCCTCGTATGTCTCGGGGAAACACTAGCCCTGAGTGACACCAAGAAGGAAGCACCCATCAACAGCTTCTCTTCCAAGTGGGGGCTCGTGGTCACACGGGCACAGTTGCAGCTGCTGCGGACACTTCTTTCTACAGGGGATGCTGTGCCCAGAGAAGGAGGGCGGGGGGGCAGGGGTTCCCATGGAGATCCCCCTCTAGGGGTGCCGACCTCTCACCTCTATGGACAGGGAGGATGTGTGGTTGGGGTCCCTGCCATGCACTGTGACCACCCTCACATCTGACGCCTCCACCAAGCCCCCAGGCTGACCAGTAGCTTCCTGACCCACGAGAAATCACATTTCCAACCACACCTGAAACGCCCTTCCCCGCAGGCACCCATGCCAAAACATTCTTGAAAGCAATTCTGGAGTGTTCCAGAGTGGTTTGAGAGAAGATACTCCGTTTTCACAGAAGGGAACTTACAGCCCCCGGGGGACAATTTACTGTGGGCACTGGGAGAGCTTATTGCAACTCAACTAGGATAATCTGCCCCTGCGTTTGGGATTTATTAATGATAACGACCCTTGAAACAAAAGCCCATATATCAGGTCTCAAATGCCAAGAATTCACACTCCCTTTGAGGCTTGTCTGGTCGGTGGAGCTGGGTGGGGGGAGGGGGTCGGAAGCCTTGGAGTCCTTGCAGCAGAACGTGCTCTGGCTGTTCGGGGATTACAAGGTTAATAAAATCACACTTTCTCACGGAGCAAGCCTAGCCTGCTCAACTCTCAGCCACACTCCAGAACTGAGAGCTTTGCTGACTCTGGTACCAGTGAACCTTTTGTTCCTCCTTCTCCTAAATTCCACGTCTCAGCCTCAAAGTGCCCCTCCAACCCCATCAGGTACTCTTTCCCTGGAATTGGCATTCTCCGGGTTGCAGAGGAAGCCGGCCCCTCCTCTGTGAAAGCAGACGGGACTCGGAATCAGGCCCAGGAAAGGACAAGAGGAGAGAGAGGGATCAAGCAGCCTCAGCTGGAGTAAGAGAGACTGCCCCGTTCAGGGTCTGCCCACAGGATCAACATGCAATTTTAGGGCTGAGAGCACTGCGCCCAGGGATCCAACTCCAGCGGCCGCCCCCATCCTACAGCCTGGGAAGGGAAGGGCCATGCCCAGATCGCACAGTGTGGCTGGCCCACGTCCCACCCTGCGGGCTCCTTCCCCTGCAGGAGGACACGAGCTAAGATGGGGCAGGCAGGTGGTCTTAGAGAGGAGACGGCAACAATATGCCTCGTGGAGAACAAAGGATATCATTTCCCGGTTACCCACACAGCTTTTCCCCTTGCTTGCGTGTGTGTGTGTGTGTGTGTGTGCGCGCGTGCACGCACGCTCGCGTGTGTGTATGCATATGCGTGTGTGCACGTGTGCCTGTGTGTGTCTGGCGGGCGGGGGCGGGGGGTGGGGAGGGCGGGGTTGTGGCAGGGAAAGCCTGGTCTATTCCGAAACACAAAGGAAGAGTGACTGAGCCTTCCCTATCCTCCCCAACTTCCTCTGCCCCCAACACCTGAACTAAAGGAGAAGGCCGGGTGTGATTAAACTGTGGGGGTCTCTAAATTGGCCTCACCAGGTCCAGTTTGTGTGGCCAGGATCGTTTAAAATGTTTTAATATGAGTACCTTGCAGGGAGAGCCCACCCTTCCCTGTCCCCGAGGCCCCAGCCCCACACGTGGACATGCAGGCTTTTTCGGCAGCCGCAGGCCTAGCCTGGCTCCTGAAGGCCACTGCAGCTGATAAGGCTGGGGTGCAAACGTTTGCTCTCTGGGGCTCCCGGGCTGACAGGCTAAACCTCCTGAAATCTTGCCCTGGCGGCAAAATGGGGAAAGGGAAGGGGGAGAAAATCCCTCTGCAGAGTGAACGCCCCGGGGCCTAGCAGAGCCCACGCACTCTGGCGCAGTGGGAAGGGAGGCCCACTCAGAGAGAGCCACGGGGTCGCCACGGGGATGCACAGCGGGGCCACTGCCACCCGTCTCAACCCTGCTCTGCCCCTGACCATTGAACAATGCCTGCCTGCCACCTCAGCTGTCACCTTCAGGCTCTCCCCTCCCATTTTACTGCAGGGCCCACAGGGTCCCGCCCTCTGCCCAAGGGAGGGCAGCATCATCCGGGGACCGTGGGCTTGATTCAGGGGCCCAGACCTCACCAGAATGAGCTCGTCGTTGGCCAGCTCACGGGTCCAGTAGGTTTTGGGGCCGTCCCCCTCGAGCAGAGTCTGTGCACAGTGGATCTTGTTCTCATTCTCCCAAGTGGCCAAACTCTGCAGGCAGGAAAACCGTTAGTGACATTAATTACAGCCTTGGCGGCAGGAGCAGAGACAACAGCGCACCCAGGGGAGTCACGGCGGCTGAGAGAAGCAACACATGGTCCATGTCAGCAGGGCACAGAAGCCTCTGCGAAGCCCTGTGGAGTCCAGATTCAGAGGGCCGGTCATGGGTTCATGAGGGATAAATAGACCTCATGTCCCCCCCCGCCCCTCCCCCAGACGTGCACACGCGTGCACAAACACACACACACACTCACTCTCTCTCCAAACCAGCGGAGCTCTGGGCATACTTCACATTTCCGGGAATAAAATTCAGAGCATGCAGTGATTCATTTATGCCGAAATGAACTATCCCTTCAAGCAACTGGGACATTAAGAACCTTCCCATCAGAACAAGACGACACTAGAGCCGCTAAGATGCCGTATTTATAATCACACTGGCCAGCGACAGGAGCCCTCTCCTCTGCCCGGATTTGGGGATCACCCCTTCCTTGCTATGCGCACAGACTACTCTGATAAACCTGAGTCAGCTGGCTCTGGGGACAAAAACACTGCCCCCTCCCCGGTTTCAGGCCGTGGGAGGTGGCACAGAGCACAGAGCACAGTGCTCGGCCCATAGACTCGCTGACACTTGCCAGGCTGTCGCATGAACCTTTGATTTTTTTTAATCAGAGCCACAGTCTTTGGCAGTGGCCGCCACTGGATGTCCCCACCTGAGCCCTGCCGATGGCCAGGCCTGCTCCCCGAGACTCCCGGTCACTCTTACTACACCGATCCACTCTTGTTTTTACAAGCAGTGCAGTGACCACGGGCTCAGACCCTGCCAGCTCCAAGCTGGGACATTTTCTGGCTGTGTCAGTTCTGCGGGCCAAACATTGCCATGTGGGTTGACCCCTGGGGCCGAGTCTCTGTGCCCAGGGCACCCAACCCTACAGAGCAGACAGTCACCCCTCAGGAAAGGGGAGACTCAATTTCTCAGTTTCCGGAACGTTATGAGTATTTCTTTGTTTTGAACGCTGGGGAAAGGGAGGGAGACATTTTGTCCCCTTTTAAGTAAGTGACAGCAGTAGCCACAATTTTTCCATCTGCATTCAAAATACACATTACCCGACCCTTCCTTCTACTCAACAGAATGCGATTTTGCCCACGGAAAACGGGCTTGTACAGCGGCTGGCTTCAGTCCACTGGTTCATCCCAGGGACCAATACCGGTACAAAGACGAAACTCCTGCCCTTGAGGACCAAGAGAGCCCTTCGTCCATTGCCCCAGCCAGAATCGGCCTCGCTTTGGGAAGACTCCGCCTTTCCTTCAAGACACCAGGCTGAGGGCCGGAGGGAGAGGTGCGGGCCCACGGGACTGCTGAAACTGGATCGGGACATCCCCTGGGGCCCGGGGGCGGCGGGGGGAGCGAGCGCTGCCACTCCACCTGCCACAGGAGACGTGGCGGCTGCCGAGCCCCGAAGCCGCCTCCCGCACCGGCACCCGCACCGCGCGGGACGCCGCCGCCCGGGGTCTCCCGCCGCTCCAGGCGCAGCTGTGAGCGCGGAGTCGGCGGCTCGGGTGCGGTGGGGGCGGACTGGGGAGGACCTCCTCCCGAGCCCGGGGCACCCCGCTCGCGCGAATTGTCTCTGCAGACCGCCAGTGCACGGCCCTGCAGGGAAAGCGCGCCACCGGCTGCCAAGGCCGGCAGGGGCGCGTCCGGCCGCGGCGGTCGGGGGCTCGGAGAGGGGATCCCGGGACGCCGCCCGCCTCCCGGGCCTCACCCTGCACTTGCGTCCGTCCACGGTCTCCTCCTCGAAGCCCTCTCCGACCTTGAAGTTGATCTCGGTGGTGCGCACGGTGGTGGACGTCTTGATGTAGAACTGATCCCCGTCCTGGCGGATTTCCACGTGCGGCTTGGACGCAGCCGCCACCGCCACTTTGCGCAGCATGGCGTTCACACCTGCGCGGGGAAGGAGGGCTGCGCCACGGGCTCGGTCGCGGCGCCCGCCCGGCACTGCCCAAACCCTCTGCCCAGAGATGGAGACCTCAAAACAGACCCGCTCCCCCGAACCCTCGCCCGGAGTTTCCAGAGGAGAAACAGCCCCAGTAAGCGGCTTTCCCTGCGCAGCACGATGGATTCGCGGCGGGGCCTGGCCTCGCACCGACTCTCCAAATTTAAAGTCCCCGATTCTCCTCGGACTCCAGCGAGATCTCCCCTCGCGCTGGTCCAGCACGAGACGAGGCCGAACCGTCGGGGAAGGCGCCAAGCCTCCAGCAAACGTCCGCGGGGCTCCCGGGCTCCCCTCGCCGCTCCTGCCGGGGTGGCCTTGGATCGCGCCCCTCGCCTTCGCCCCGGGGACACCCTCCCGCCTGGGCTGGTCCCGGAGCCCACCCCGCGGGCCCCGGGTAGCACCTCGGGGCCGCTCCTCCTCACAGGCGCCCACCGACCGCGCCAGCTTACCCAGCGCCTTGAGGAGCTCGTCGAAATTCTCGCTGCTTCGCATCTTCCAGGTGCCGGCGAAGTTGGGCATGGCGCGGCGGCGGGCTGCGGCGGGCTGCGGGCGGACGGACGGGCGCTGACAGCGGCGGCGCGGCGGGCTCGCTCTGGGCTGCGGGGCGGAGACTGAGCGCGGCGCCCAGCCTGCGCGCCCAGAGTCCCTGGGAGGGCGCCCCCTGCCCCGCCCCGCGCCCCGCCCCCGCCCCGCCCCCCAGGCCCTACCGGCGAGCCCCGCTCCCCGCCCGCGTGCCCCCCGCCGCGGTCCGCACCCCGGCCTCTGTGCTGCGCGCGCTGTTCCCGCTCTACCACAACCGGGCGTGGGCACTGGGGGAGGGTCCGGGGATCGGGGCCTGGCCCGGAGGGGACAATGGTGTCAGCGGGGCGGTGGGGACGTGGGGAAGCACTGCGCCATTCTCTCTACTTTGGGGCGTGTTTGGGAAGAACTATAATAGAAAGTCAAAATACGGTGGGTGGTGGGGCCGTCAACGTTGGGAGCCGCCCCGTCCCGACTCTGGGTGGTGCGTTCTGGGCGCGCGCAGTGGGTTTACCCCCAGCCCAGTGCGGGATCCTATTCCGCACCCACCCCCACCCCAACACACACACCGGCTCAGGGCCAATGCGAGCGAGTGGTGGGAAAGCTCCAGCCCCCGATCCCCGCCTGGGTCCTGCGCAAACCCAGGGGCGCGCGGGATGGGGGCCCTTGGCGTGCACCAGGCTGGAGGCCGCTCAGGCCTCAGCCCCTCGGAACTGCTGTGAGGACGGCTGGAACCCGGGTTAGGAGCAGCCCGCTCTAAGGAGAAGCCTGGCTCCGCAGTCTGCAAGGCTCTCCTTCCTCCTTCCACTGCTCCTAAGTATGCACCGTGCTTAAAGCCCCCTTCTCCAGCGGGAGGGCGCACACCTTCACCACGGCCCTGTGAGCCTCCATGGCTGACCCCAAGTTTTCCTTCCGGACCCTGTCACTGTGCCATCATCCCCCTGCCTTAGCCAAAGTGCACAGCTCAGGATTCTAGAATCAGCCACGCATCTTCCCTGCCCCGGCCCCCTGCAGCCTCTGCCCATGCTGTGCCCGCTCCCTGGAATGCCCCTTTCCTCTTGGGGTTCCTGAGATCTTGCCCGTTCATCACAGCCCATCCTTACACTCTTTTGTGATATTCGGTTTCCTAATCAAATGTGATTCTTTTCCTCTGAACCCGCTGGGTCTGTGTTTGGTTTTGCTCTGGCTCAAGTGTTCATCCTGCTATAAAGTGAGCTCCTACAGGGCAAAGACTGGGTATTCGTCAGCGTGTCCTCTCCTGCTCACGCAGCCAGGGGGCTCGGTAAATAAGCCCTGATTTGAGACGGGCACGAGCGTTCTGCGGCTGGAGGACATGTGGGGGCAGACCCCCACAGGGCTGCCAGAGGCCATGCTGCTCCGAGCTCTGGGCATCTGCAGGGGGCCGGGGCTGGGCTCCTGCCCTGGGGCCCTAAGGATCTGTCTTAGAAAGCAGCTGAGGATAAGAGAGTGGGGAGAGGCCGTCTCCAGCTGGAAGGAGATGTGGGCAGGGCTGGCCTTATCGGTGTGAGCCTCGAGCAGTCCCACAGGCCCACGTGCGCAGAGGGGCCTGGGGGTCGTTCCTGTGCTCTGCTCTTCCCTCTTGAAATCCTTAGTCATTTTTCAACAATATGTCCTGCATTTTCAGGTTGCAGCAGGACCCACAAATTACGTAGTTGACCCTGAGCGTGGGAGGCGGAGGGGAGGCCTGCTACAGAATCGAACTCACTTCCCTGAGGGTCTGGTATCTCTCCAGCGAGTGGGCAAAACAGGGGTGCCACCTAGCTAATGCGAGCCTCCCCCCACCCCAGCCAACGCCGCTCCCCGGCAAAGCTTCTGCCATCTTAAGGCTGGGGCTGGGGAGGGGTTTGGTGGTCAGCAGTGGGGGGAGTCAGGACCACGGGGACAGCCCGTGAGAATAATCACAGGGCCGTGGATAAGGCCTCCGTCCACGTGACTCACAGATCTTGCAGCAGGGACGGTCGGCGGGCAAAGGGGGGAAGATGGGGGGGGATGGTGGTAAAAGAACCAGAGGGATGGGGCAAGAGGAGCAGGGGGAGGGGTCCACCCTCCAGCCGGCGCTGCCCTGATGGGAAGACAGCGGGCATTGTCCAGGCACACACCAAGTCTGGGAGCAGGGTCCAGGAATGGGGAGGGCACGGCCGGTTCCCCGTCTGCGTGTGAGGCGGTCCTGGGGTCCTTGCGAGCCGTGTTCTCTCATGGAGTCTGGAGGTGGCCAGGACATCTTAAAAGCCCAGACCTCACCAGGGAGCATGGAGAGAGGGCAAGGTCCCACCACCGGTCTGGCTTCTTATGGGCAGAAGCCCGAGTGAGGACGGCAGTAAGAACACCACCGAGGCGCTTCTGTGGACCTAGACTCAGGACGTACAGCGAGGGCCCTGCTGCGCAGAGACAGCTCGTGGCCCGGGACTCCAAACAGGCTGGCGGAGCCTCCGTCAACCTCCGAGCCCCCTGCCATCCCTCCTTCCTTCTCCTGTTTTGGTCTCCTGCCTGCCACCTCTCTGAGCTGGGAGCCGCGCTCAGCGCAGGGGTAGTGACCGCTGAAGATCCAGGTCCTGTCTCGAGGGCCTACATTTGGCCAGGGGAGACCCCACCACATCCGTGGTCACTGCGTGGGCTGACTATGCCCGAGACGCAGGCCGTCAGCCTGGCCCGCGTTGACACTGGGAGCCCATCTGGGGCTGGGATCGGGAAGAACCCGTGTGGAAAGACGGGAGCTGGCAAGCCGTGCCCGTATGCGGAGCCTACATGTCTCAACGCGTGGCCGGGGGCAGTCTGACGGGGATGAGGCAGAGGTGTGGGGAGGAAGCTGATGCCCTGTGTGGTCAGGCAACGCGGGAAGAACCAGGGCTGCGGAACGCCAGCCACCGCAGCGACACGGGGGTGGGAGAGCCTTCTAGAAACTCAGATTCCCAGGCCCACGCCCGGGAGATTTGGATTCCATAGTGAGGGGTAGGGCCCAGGAAGCCGTGTTTGGCGAGCTTCCCAGGTGACTGTCCAGGGACAGCCAGGTTGGCCCGACAGTCTCACGTGGGTGCTGCACCAGGCGAGGGAGGGTGGTGGGGGTGAAAGAGCCTGGGGTGACTCCTGCTGTCTGGGTTGTGCACTGTGTCTCCTTCGCTGCTACGGGAAGCGTGGGGGCAGGAAGCAAGGTCCACTTGGGATGTGCTGCGTCTGTGGCGTCTGGGGCACCCAGGACCCAGTGGGCAGTGCGATCCCAGAGTCCAGAAAGAGATGTGAGCGGAGATGGGCGCGGGGGTCATCGTGTGCAGGGGCAGGTGAAGACGCGGGTGCGCGCAGGATGCCCGGGCACAGGACACCGCCGAGAAAAGCAGAAGGCCACGGGGGAGACTGTGGGCGTTGAGGGGCAGACGGAGCAGGGAGCCAAAGGACGCAGGAGGAAAGGTAGGGCGTGACGTCTTCCTAGCCGCTGGGGGCCCCGCGTTTCACAAACGGAGGGACAGTCGACAGAACCGACTGCGGCAAGAGGCTCCTGGAGGCAAGGGCCACCCGATGTCCCCTGGAGGGGCAGCAAGACCGTCCTGGACATGCAGCCAGAGCTGTTCCTGCAGGTGGTGGGGTCTGGCAGCGGGCTACCACGGGTCCAGTCCGGAATGAAAAAAGTGGAACAGGAAGCAGAGAAAGTGGATTCTTCTTTCAAAAAGCCTGACGGTGCCAGGGAGGGGAGAGAGAGTGGAAGTTAGGAGAAGACTCGGCATCTGAAGGACGAGCTGGCATTTCATCTGTTGTCATTTGAGGGGAAGAGATTTGGTGTTTACTGACTCTGAAGGCAGGTGCAGAAGTGGAAAAGAGGGGACAGGCTGGGACCCAGAACGCGGCCCTGAGTGGGGGTAGGAGGGCGGACAGGGGAGCCGGAAGCTCGGGGCTCCTGTCTGAGTCGGGTCCTTTCCTTGCCACCAGGGGATGGGCCTCCGTGGAGGCCAAGGAGGGGCGGCAGGTCCCTTCTGGGAACAGGAGCGGTGAGTGGGGGCTGCCCGGGGCCCTGGGCGCCCCAGCTCTGAGGGGGAGCGTGGTCTCCGCCCACAGCTCGGGGACCCCAGCACGCAGTGTGGGGGTGGGAGGACACGATGGCGGACGTGTCAGTCCTGCAGGGGTACGCGGAGGACAGCTGCCAGTGGGACAGCCAGGATGGGTTGTGGGGCTTGGGGCCTGCACCCTGTGAGATGGGAGAGCGCATATTCTGGGCAGCAGGGAGGCAGGCAGAGATGAAGTCACGAGGGGAGTTGAGGAGGAGGAGGGAGGCTGAGGCAGAGGGGGTGAGGCCTCTCCAGTACCTGGGGAGCCTCCTGGGGCCGGTGGCCGGGGGGTGGGGGCTGGAGAATAAGGGGGCGTTGCTGCTGGGGTTCTTGCAAGAGGCAGCACGGAGGCCGAGGCCACTCGCCCAGACGGCGGCCGGCCGTTTCAGGGAAAGGTGCTGAGGTCCGCCTTGGATATGGCAGCTCTGAGGTTCAGAGGGACAGACGGACGGACAGAGCAGACTGAGCAGGAGGGCAACAACAGAAGACAGCATTCTGGAAGGGCCCCCGGGTGAGGAAGCCAGCGGGCCGAGGTCGGGGCCCTCAGGGCAGAGAGACAGCCTGGCACAGGACGAAGCTGTGGGGGAACGTGGGTCACAACATTCGGATTCGGGGGCACCTCTGGCCTCAGAGTGGGGTTCTGGTGGGAGGCGGGAGGCCGACGCAGGGGCTTGGGGAGCCAAATGGAATTCGGCTTTCACAGGGTCTCGGCGGCTGGCAGTGCCCTGCGCGGGCGGCAAGGGGGTGCCCAGCCCCAGGCCCTCACGGCCAGGCTCCGCCGGAGGGCGGGGGCGACTTCCCAGCTGATCACAGCTGCACGTATCCATGCCGTGGTTGTGGGCTCCAGAGCGCTCCCAGGGCACCCCATGTGCCTGTGGCACGCTCACACACGTGTGCTCACAGTCAGGAGCCCCTCTCTGTTTTGGCTGGAAGCCCCGGTCTCTGAATCTCTGCGGCAGAGACTCTTGGAGAGAAGACCCTGTCACTCGCCCGGTGTCCCCACAGAGATGCTGTGGATCGGGCATGAAGTCCAGAGGCGGGCAGACATGGCCCTGGGATGCACGGCTGGCGGGGAAGGGACCAGGCAGTCAGGGCGTTGAAGGGGCAGGGAGGCACTGCAGGGACCCCGGGGAGGAGGACAGCGGAACCTCTCGGAGAAGGAGATGTTACACTAAGCAGGGCCTTGAAGGGTGAGTGGAGTTTCCACGGTGGACGGGGGGGAAAGGGCTTCTGGGCTCCAATGGGGCAAATCCATGGGGGGACCTCCGTGGACGTGGCACCTGCAGGGATCCCAGAGTCCAGGCCCGGCTGCGATTGCGGGGGCGGGGGAGCGGGGGTGCTGGGCCTGTCCCTGGTGTTTCCTCCCCAATGCAGATTTCTTAGAAGCAGGGGCTAGAGGCCGGGCCGTCTCTCCCAGATCCCTTTGTTCTCAGGCTGGCAGCTCCTGCCTTTGCAGACCCCACGTTCCAGCGCCTCCCAGGCCACTGACCAGCGTCCCCGTGCAGGCGTTTCTGCTGAGCTTTGCGGCTCTGGCCTGGAGGCTTGCCAGAGCCTCAGCTTCCAGGGGCCCCAGGCCCGGTCCCATGCCCCGAGGCAGGCCGAATTCTTGCTGGAAGAATGGGGGTCAGAGTTCAGCGCCTGGAAGCTGGGGCTCTGGAGAGGGTCCCAGTGGGGGTCTCGAGGACAGCTCTCCGTGGTGGGGGCTGGGGCCCCCCTGCCCACGCTGGGACAATCCGGGAGTCAGCAGAAGAGGACAAAGGAGAGTTGCTGCCTTGGGACGACGGGGGTGGGGCCCCATGGGTCCTGCTGGGTGAGTTTCTTTTAGGTTAGTGGCGTGGAAGGAGCACCGGACGGGAGTCAGGGGTCAGCATCACCGGGGCTGAAGGGGTCCTGGGGACCGTGGAGTCCCACAGTAGAATGAGCACAGGTGCATTTCCCGAGCTTTCGCTAAGAACCAGACACGGGGGTGAGTGCTTCCTTCCTTCATGTTTCCTTCTTTACCACTGTCCTGGGAGCGGCACTCGGTCCCAGATGAGGACGCCGGCACACGGAGGATGAGGTGTGCACGTTCACTCGGTGGGCGGCGACAGGCCCGGGAGGGAGCCCGGGTGGGAGCCCTGGGAGGCTGGCCCAGATGCGGGCCCTTACCACCCACTTTGCTGGCTCAGCTGGCAAATGGGGACTCAAGGCCCTGAGGGGGTTGTGGCCCTGGACCAAGCCGTGGAGCAGGGTGGGGACACGAGCCCCAAGGGGCTGGGCACCATGGGGCACGTCACAAGCACCATGAACCTCAGCCTCCTGCTCGGCCGGGGCCATCTCTCTACCCGCAGAGGAGAGGAGGGCACCGCCGGGCTCGCTCTAAGAGGGTTTCGTACTCGGGACCACCAAGGGCTGTATGGTGGTCCGCATGAGGGCCTGCCCTCCGCTCACTCCTGGCCCATACCCCTGCCCACGTGGGAGCTCTGGTTTCTCCCTGCAGTGACTGCCGCCCTCGTTCGTCAAACGTTGGTGACGTACTACCCATGAGGGCCCGCACTTCTCAGACTAACCCTGTGGGGGTTGTTATTATACCCGTTTTATAGATTTGGAAAGTGGGGGTGACGGGTTAGGAGACATGCTGAAGTCACAGACCAGGATTTGAACCCATGATTGTCTCAGTGCAGGGTCGGGGTCTCCTAGGAGCTGATGAGCGAGGCTGGCTCCCAAATTCCGCAATGCCACAAAGCAGAGGGGAGGGGGGCGGACTGTGCGGCAAGCCAGCCCTGATCTGGGGAAGCAGGCCCCGTGACCGTGACCGAGAGCTGTCCCATCGGGTGAGCCCCTGGAGAGCAGGGATCTGAAGCTGGGGGCCAGCCTGGGGCGTCGGGGGGAGCTGGGGACCCCGCTGTGGCCGTGGGACAGGAGGGTGGGTGGCCCAAGGTCAGGCACGGCAGGCAGGGGTGTGGTGTGAGGGCGACACACTGATTCTGTGCAATGGAAGACAATGCTGAGCGTGGAAAAACCCAGATTCCTGGCTCCTCATGAAAACCCAGATGATGGGTAACTTGGGGCTGACTCCCCGTATGACACCCTTTTATGGGTTGCACTGGGTCGCTGACTCATGTGCTGAAGTCCAGCAGGAGGTCGTTAGTGTGGAACATGCGCCCCAGTGACTGATGTTCTTTAAAGAGGGAAACGTGGACACACACGCAGGTGCACGATGACAGGAAGACACGCGGGGAGGAGACGGCCATCCACACGCCATGGAGACCAGATGCCACAGAGACCACACGCCACAGGGAGAAGCCCAGAAAGAGGTTTCCCTTCTAGCCCCCGGCAGGAGCCACGCCTGCAACCTCTGGTTTTGGAGTGCTGGCCTCCAGAGCTGTGAGTCGGGGCGTCTGTGTCGTCGGAGACCCCCGGAGGTGAGGCTCTGTCCCGCCAGCCCCGGGGTGAATGCTGGCCGAGGAGGGCCTCTGTCTCTTGGTCTGCGTGTCTGCCCCCTCCCCGCCCCGGGATGCAGGAGCTCTGGAGGCTCCTGTACAGCATGGCCCACAGAGGTGCTGCAGGAGGCTGGAAGGACCCAGTGGGCCTGGCTGGCGGTGGGCACCCCGTCCTGTCCAGCCCTGGAGGGCCGAGCTCTGAAAGGGGCTGAGCTGGAAGGGACCCCCCGGCTGACCGGGCCCTGCGGTCCGGGGACCAGCCGTAGCAGAGTCCCCTAGGAGCTTGCTGGAAATGCACACTCCCAGGCCAGAGCCTGACCCGAAGAGTCAGAGTCTGCATTCCAACAAGACACCCAGGCATCTGTGTCCCACTAGAGGGTGAGAAGCCCCCAGTCCTGAGGTGGGCCGCATGCTGGGACCTGAGGACAACAGGGCGATGCTGCTGTCTGGGCACTGTCCCCTGAGTTGCCAACATAATTGTCCCCGGATGTGGCTTGGGCATCAGGTTTTTAAAAGCTTCACAGGCCCTGGTAATGTGCAGCCAGATTTGGGAACCGCTGGCCTACTGTAGGCATTTACACCAACTCCCTTTTCGGTCGAACAACGTATACAGAAAATACCAAACTAGAGCCAGGGAAGGAGGCGTCCAGGCAGAGCGGCAGAACGACCCAGGCCGCCCGGGGCCGGGCCCCTGCCGATGGTCCCTCACTGGTGGGACCATCCGCAATAGGACCAGAGCCTTATTGGGTGAACTGAGAACAGCTCTGGTCTTTGGCCTGGGGCACCTGAGGCCTAGGAGGGGCTTGGAAACGCTGCCTGAAGCCCCACGAGGTTACGCGACTGTCCGGACACGCAGGGATCTCCGGCGGCTGTCGGGGTTCCCGCTGGAAAGTTCTGCTCAACGTCATGGAAGGGGCCATGGCCTGGAAGCAGTGGCTGACTCGGCGTCCCTGTGGTGAGACCCAAGTTGTGTCCAACTCTTCTTTCTTCTAAGATTTGATGCTTGAGCCGTCTGCACAGCCAACGTGGGGCTCGAGCTCCCAACCCCCACGTCAAGGGTCACAGGTTCCCGCGGCTGAGGCGGCCAGGCAGCGGCCAGTCGATGCCATTGTAGCCGGAGCTCTCGGGGCCCCACGGTCGGCCCTTCTGCTGACTTACGCCACCGCCCGTTGCTGTTTCTGAGGAAGCAGCCGAGACCATAGGAAGTGAGGACGCGTCCAGGAAAGAACATGGGCCCTGGGGGCCTCGGACCCGGGCCAGACACCCTCGCTGTGTGACCTCGGGCCGGCGCTCAGCCTCTCTGAGCCTGGCTTCCGTGTCTGAGAGCTGGAGGCGACGGGGAAGCTGGCCGAGCTGGCGCGGTTCCGCGGGGTCACGTGACACGGCGTGTAGGCTTGTACGCTGTGAAGGGCAGCGCCTGTGTCAGGCCAAGGCCCGTGCTGTGTGTCCCGGGCGGACTGAGGCCCGGGGGCAGGCCTGCCCCAGGACGTCGCACCCTGCACTGAGTGTGGACGTGCGCACGCGGGTCCCGGCGTCCTTCTCCGAATGCCCGGGCGTGTTTCTGATTCTGCACTTCGCGGACCTCCAAAACCAGCCGGGTGTCCCGCAGCGCCTTCCTGTCGCCAGAGAGGGACGTGAGGAGCCCACGGGCCAGATGAGGAACGAACAGCCTCACATCCCTTCCCGCCTGGTTGCGCCTCTTAGTGAGTGAGAAACAGATGCTCTGTTGTCAGCATGTCTGGGGCTCAGAATTCGGGGAAAGGGACTGCGGGTACCGATCGGAACCACTCTCAAGTCCTGCGTGCCTGGCCCTGCACGCAGGGGCTCGCCGGGCCCCCCGAGCCCCAGTGGGTGGAGGCGCCATCAGCGTTGGGGGGTGCGGCGTGCAGAAGGACCCCCCTCGGGTCGGCCGCGCACCCACCTTAGCCCGCTCAGCCGTTCTGGAGAAGCTGCCCTCCCGGGGCGGACATGCCCACAGGGCCGGCCACGTCCACTCTCTCCCAAGCCCCCAGAGCCCACCCGCGCCTCAGAGCAGCCACTGCATCCCAGGAGCCTGCAGACCCCATGGCCACTTTCGTTCTTCCCAGAGTTTGCCTGGTCGTTGTTTCAAGGGTTATGTTCAGGCATGTCGTCGTTCGTGGTGTGTGCGTGTGCCAGCCTTTGTGTGCGTGTGTCTGGGTGTGCGCTGGTGCAAGCGTGTCTCTCTGCTCCGTGGGGTCACCCTGTGTCCAGTGTCATCTCAGTGTCTGGATGGTCACACCCCATGAGGGAGCTTTCTACGCCGCGGGCTTCCTGCCTGTCCGTCTGCCCGCAGACTGTGCACGTGTCCGCTGTGTGTTTGCACCTGTGTGTCAGGGGCGTTCTGTCTGTGTGGCTGTCTCTGTGTGTCCCTAACTCCCCCGCCCCTGAGCCTGATTCTTTAGGGGAAGAATGGACACTGGGCCCTTGCCGGTGGCCTGTCTGGTCGTGCCTGTCCCTGCCGTGGGCTTGTTGCCGGACCAGCCCCTCCTATGCTCAGCTGCCTTCTCTCCATCCCCAGAGCCTGTGGCAGACACACCAGCCGCCGTCTCCCAGGCCAGGCCCCAGCCCCGAGCCTTCCCTGTCCCAGACCCGCCCTATGCAGGCCCTTGCTCTGAGCTCTATATGTGGCTGGCAAATTCCCAGCTCTTCCCTCAGCACCCTGTATCGGCTGCGAGCCTGTCCTCTGTCCCCTTCCTCCCCCAGTGTCCTTGTGTCTCCCCCATACCCTGTCACCCCGTCCTCTGTCCCCTTCCTCCCCCAGTGTCCCTATGTCTCCCC
>JAHRIG010000067.1:22006634-22051979 GCA_020311275.1 Eira barbara | reverse complement strand
CTTCCTCCCCCAGTGTCCCTATGTCTCCCCACGTTCCCTGTCACCCCATCCTCTGTCCCCTTCCTCCCCCGTTGCCCCGTGTCCCCCCACATTCCCTGTCACCCCGTCCTCTGTCCCCTCCCTCCCCCGTTGCCCCACGTCCCCCCACATTCCTGCTCTTACAAACCCCCACTCTTGCCCAGGCCCATTCTCCAAGTCAGACCCCTCATCGCCTGCCGACGCGTCCTTCCCTGTCCACCCCTGGTGCAGCCCAGCATCCGTCCTCTGCCTCCCACAGTCCAGGCTGGACCCAGCACAGGCGGTGGGAGCAGAGGACAAAGACGGAACTCGCCATCTATTGCCTCCCCCTCCCAGGTGCCAGGTTCAGGGCTGGGCCCTGCACGACAGGGTCATTTAATCCCTACACCCATCCTGCAAGGCAGGTGTCTTCCAGGCTCCTGTTCGGGTAAAGGAACCAAAACTCAGAGGGGCTGAGGCTCTGGCTCGGAGCCACAGAGGAGTTGGGGTTGCTGAACCCAGAGTCCAGACTCCATCCAGCAGGCAGCCCTGCCTTTCGTGGGTGCTGGTGTGTGTGTCTGCCGGTCCTGCCGGCCCAGGGGTCTCATGCCAGCCGGGACCTCATTCCGTCTGTTCTCCGGTCAGCAGAGGCCCGGGCACCAAGCGGGCACTCGGTGAACGTTTGCCAAGTGAATGTCTGCTCTCACCAGTGACAGGCTCGGCTTTCATTAGTCTGATTTATACAAGCACTGGGATGCCCTGGGCTGTGAGGCTGGGGGACTGGGTTGTAATTCATCAGGAAACACGGCAAAGGTTCCAGCTTCCCTCTCAGTGCACAAGGAGAGGGGAAATTGATGGCCAACAGCCCTGCTCTGGGGAGGGCCCCCCGCCTGGCTCACGGTGCCGGGCAGGCGCTGAAGAGGCCCTCGGGCCGTCCCCCACGTGGCCCATCCACCTGCTGCCCGGAGGTGGCCCCCGGTGAGGGGGGGTCGTCAGTGGCCACTCATCGATCCCCCTGCTCAGGATACCAAATGGTGCCTTTGAAAATCCATAAAGGCAGAGACGCCCATTCATCCCTGATCGGTCACCCCCGCCCCTGCCTGCGGCACGTGTGGGCACAGCACAATGCCTGCCCGTCACGGGTGCTCGATCACCATCCTGCAGTCGCGGTCTTACCGACCGGAGCAGCGCCCGCCTCCTTCTGCCCCGTCCCAGCCCGCCGTCTCCAGGACAATGCCGCGGGGCCTCCTTAATCGAGATTGACGGATGTGGGGGCTGCAGGTCTCCAGAGTCCCCCGGGCCCCTCCAGCTGCCCCAGCCTTCCCAGTTGTCCAGGAGCTGCTGTTCTCCCAATCAATGAGGCGGGGGAGCCCTGGGAACCCCACCTGAGGGGCCTCGGCCTCAGGCCTCGCCTGGCTGGGTCCTCAGACCATCCGGCCCCTCCCAGGAAGGCCTCCAAGCTTGAAAGCTGGGCCCTAGATGGCATCTGCGTCCTCTCCCGCCCCCACCGTCCATGACAAGCTCGGTGCCCCCCTTCCTCTGCGGTCGCCCGGGCCTGGGCCTGGGCGGCGAGTGATGAAGGGGCTTCCCTGGCCTATGATGGTGATTGCATGAGTGCTGATAATGCGAAATTAATCACCATAACGAGCCCTGCCAGGCTGCTGGAGGAGCCCCACGGCAGCCCCGCATTCCAGCGGCACCATACTTCCTGCCAGCGAGCTTCGCCGTGGGGCTCCCCTGGGCCCTGCAGGATGTGAATATTTAATTAACGTCCCTCTCCTGCTCACTGGAGTGTTTGTAAATATGATTCATGGGCCGTATTGTTACCTCAGCTGAGCATTCCCAGCCCCCCTCCGCCTGCCAGCAGCTCCTGGGCCGAGCCCCCTCCCAGGGCTGCCCCCGCCAGGAGCCCATGCGGGATGCGGCCTCATCCCAGGGGTGCTGGGCCTGGACACCGCCCGCCTTCCCTTCCACAGAGCCCCGGCTGGAAATCGCAGGCCTCATTGTTGGGACCAGCAGTTGGCTGATGGGCCTTTGTGGAGTGGCTCCCCCGGAGTGCTCCCCCAGGAGCGCAAACCCGCTAGGACAGTTGTTCCCCAGAGCAGGGTGGGACCCCAAGGGGAGGCGCGACTCCACCCCCACCCCCACCTGGAAACAAACATGCACAAGAAAACAGGGACAATCGCTGGGCGCCTTCCCACCAGTGTGAATGAGGCAGATAGCCATGTCCTGAGGGGATCTGACGAGGGAGCAGGGACCAGGGCGCTTTTCCAGGCTCTGTTGGGGGCTTGCTGACTGGGCCCGGGTCATCAGGCCTCATCAGCGTCTGCACCCGTCTTGTGCACACCAGAACACCTCCCAGGGTTCGGAGAGTGCGGGGGAACCATGAAGCTCCCGGCATCACTGAGGATGTGGCGGGGGGGTGGTCAGGGCTGGGCGGACGGGGAGCCTGATGCCCCAGGAGGGAGCAGGACTCGAGCCAAAGAGGACACTGACTGCGGCAGAGTGTGGAAAGGAGCCGGCCCATTCTCTCGGCCCCGTCCCCGGTCGGCTCGGGGGTCGTCACGATGGGGACCACAGGGGTACGTCCCCGCAGGCCATGCTGGGCTCATTGGGTGCTGCAGCCAAGGCTGCTGGCTGCCCAGTGGGCAACAGGGGCGCTGGCTGTCTGGGTACAGCCTACGTCTTGGAGGTCTGCATGGCCCTCTGGGCGCCCCTGCACCCCAACCAGAGTCCAGGCAGGCTGACTGTGCGGGGCACCGTCGAGCACCAGGACCTGGCTCAGGGGAGTGGACAGGCCTTCCCTGGCTCACAGGACCGATCCCCGTGTCCTGCAGCCGCTGCCCTGCTGGGCCTCGTCCTCATTCTCCACAAGCACGTCCCCCCTCAGCTAACACTCCTCTGAAGCACCCCAGCCTCAGAATCGGCCCTGGCCCTGGCCCCGGGGCCCTCGGGATCTGGGCCCCTGCGTCCCCCTTTGCTTCACTCCCCCCGAAGCCATGCGCCCTTCCCCGCACGCTCTGTGCCACTCACCTTTCTGCCTGCCTGCCAAACCTCGCTTACAATGCAAACCCAGGTCTCGTGCCCCCGGATCCGGAAGCTTCCCCGCCCTGGCCTCTGGCTCCTGCGGCCCCTGTCTGTCCACTCTCAGAGCCCTCGTCCTATTCACGTGCCCGCCGTCCTCCCTGGCCCAGGGCGTGCACCGAGCAGGCCTCCCCGGTGCCCCATGGGCCCTAGTGTGTCGGTGGGAGGGTTCAGAGGTGGTTCTCAGGCGGGTGGCACATGCGTGCTGGCATCAGTCACAGCCGTTCTGGGAGGTCGCGTCGTCCCTCTGTCCCCAGGCCTTTGTCTGCCCAGTTCCTCAGGCCCGGGAACCAGGGGCCCTGACAAGGGGCTAGAAGGGCACAGAGAAGGGAGAGGTGCGGGTTCTGCGGGCCTCGGATCTAGGCAGCGGCAGGGGAGCCCGAGGTCGGGGGCAGGCAGCTAGGCAGGCTCCTTGTGGGGTGCAGCAGGTGGTCGGGGGGTCAGGGGCCTTTGTCTGAGGCTTCGGATCAGTCCATGCGTCTACCTTCCCCGCGGGGGCGGGGGGGAGCAACAACGGGAGGGCAGGAGGCTCTGGGGGGCCGCGCCCAGCTTCTCCCCGATCCCAGGCACCCGGGATGTGGCCCCTACCTCCACCCAAACTGCAGGTTCCCTGGGCTGCCTGAGGAGGCCTTCCCTGTGTCCGTCCCCACCTCGAAAGGCCACCGTCATCGCCTCTGCCCTGACGAGGCTCTGGTGTGTCTGCTCCCTGCCACGGTGGCCTGGAGATGGGAGAGTAGACCATGTACAGTGGGCGGGGGTCCCAGCCGGTCCCTCTGAGGGGCACAGATGAAGGATGGGGGTGGGTGGCCGGTCGTCAGGGTCATTAGAGCCGCCCACCCCATCCCGTGGGGGGACTCAGGCTGGCTCATCACCGACGGCCCATCCGTCTTGTCCCTCCCTGCCTGACGAATGCATCACCCCCAAGGGTGGACACAGCTTCACGCTCCGTGGGGGTGGGGGTTGGGAAGGGAGAATGAAGTCCGCTTGGGAAACCCCAGGAGGCTGTGGGGTCACGGCCGGAGCCCGGGGGCACCTGGGGGGTGTGGGCTGCATGGCACTCCTGCTGCGTGGCTTTGGGCAGGCCACTTGCCCTCTCAGGCAGCCTGAGCCTCCCCTCCAGATGGTTTGGGGACCAGCCCCTCCCTTGATCGGTGTTTACAAGGTTGGGAGGGGCAGGGAATGGAACAGCAGGGCTGTTAAGCTGGAAACAGCCTCCGCCCTGCAGGTCCCCGCGGGGCCCCTTGGAGAGGGACTGGCCTGACCTGGAGGCTCACCTCCCAGGCCGCAAGTCCCGAGTGTGATTTCAGGGTTGGACGCAGTCAGGAGCCCGTGAGCTATTGCATATGCCCCGGTTGTCTGGGGTTTGCTGGCCTGGACCCCGCAGGCCTCGTGGTGCTCACCAGAGACCCTCCCGCAGGCATGCACCCCCCCAGGGCCCAGAAGGGTTTCTCAGCTCCGAGAAGCAGCCTCAGAGTCCCAGAGTCCCAGGCTGCACCAGACCTGCACCCCAGGGGTGCCCCCGGAGCCCAAGCTGCTGAGGGCCGGGACACCGCCCACGAGAAGCCCCTCTTCATCTGCCTTCCCCTGCACAGTGTGGCCACCAGGGCCTCACCCCTCCCCAAGGTCCCGGTCCCCAGCCGCCAGCCTCTCCCAGTGGGACACGGCCAGGTTCCTTCCGCAGCCCGGTCCCCCTTATGCTTTGGCAACGTCCTGCTCCTTAAAAATAGATCTACGTATTTTTTAAAATTTCTTTAATTTTTATTTATTTAAAGATTATTTATTTATTTATTTATTTGAGAGAGAGAGAGATCACAAGCAGGCAGAGAGGCAGGCAGAGGGGGGTTGGAAGCAGGCTCCCCGCTGAGCAGAGAGCCCGATGCGGGGCTCGATCCCAGGACTCTGGGATCATGACCTGAGCCAAAGGCAGAGGCTTAACCCACTGGGCCACCCAGGCGCCCCAACAACATATTGTTTTTTAAAAGATTTTATTTATTTATTTGACAGAGGGAGAGCGAGCACGAGCGGGGGGACAGCAGAGGGAGAAGCAGACTCCCCGCTGAGCAGAGAGCCTGATGCGGGGCTCGATCCCAGGACCCTGAGACCATGACCTGAGCTGAAGGCAGACACTTAACCGACTGAGCCACCCAGGTGCCCCAGACTACGTATTTTAAAAATTAAAATATTTTACAGAAATAGCAAATGGAGAGCAGAAACTAAGCCCACAGTCTGCATCGTTGGTGTCCCCATCCAGCCCCAGACCGGCTTTGGTGAGGTCAGACGCGTGTGGTCCTGCACCGCGTCCTTCTCTGCCTTCCAGAGAATCCCCAGTTCCCGCGCTGCCGGTGGTGCTCACTCTGCTTTTTCCTTAATTTCCAACACTGGTACGGGGATGGCTCAGAATCACAGAGCTATCAATCGTCTCTCAGCAAACTCTGTAAATTCAGTTCAAGCCCAACCTGAACACAGACAGGAGACTTTCCATATCTGACCGGTTGGCTCTAAAATTTACACAGAGGAGTAAGCACGCGGGGTAAGCACCAGGACACCGAAACGGAAGGACAGCGAGGAGGAGCGCGTCCCTCCACGTATAACGCACGACCGTGCAGCTGTGATATCTTAGAACCAGGGAAACCGGCAGACGAGTAAACCAGCAGGGGTTGGCGGCTGCGGGGCCGCGGCCGGGAAGACCGGGCCCCCCAAACCCAGGTGCTCACCAAGCACGGGCCACTCGGGAACGGGGCGCCTGTCTTGTCCCGGCTCGGCCTCCGGCTTCCATCGCCCGTGTGGACGGCTGCATCCCCACAGCCACGTGTGTTTATCTAACGGTGCGGCCCTCCTCCTGGGCGCTGAGGACTGACCCACCCTCAACCCTATGAGGGGCGCTGGGAGGCACGCGTGCATCTCTGCAGGCTTTTCCTTCTGTGTTTCGGATCATTTCCTTAAGACACTGTCCCAGGATGGGATTACCGTGTTAGGGGGACGGCCAGGGGAAGGCCCTTGGCAAGTGTGCCCGAAGTGCTCCTCCGAGGTGTTGGCCGCTTTGTGGCTCCCTACATCCCTCCCTCCATTCACTGGACATCTCCTGCCTGAGGACTGGGGACCCGGGTGAGGGCCAGTGTGTGATCCAGCGGGAGGAGAGACGTGGAAGGAGGGCTTCCAGGATCTGAGCAGTGGGTCCCCAGGGGTCAGCCGTGAATCTGCAGCCCCTGCAAAAGTCCCCAGCGGCTCGGTAGCTGTGGGAGGTGGGCCACAGCGGGCTGCAGGTGCCAGGCAAGGGGTCAGGGCTGTGCCCTGCGTCCGAAGGTCGGCAGCTGCCCAGTGAGGTCTCCAGTCCCGTTGCAGCAGCTCCCCCGGCCGTGCCCCTCGCTGTCGTGCGGCTGGCTGGCTCGGCCGAAACCCCCAAAAAAAGACGGCCCCGTGCTCGCACAGGCCAGCCACCCTCAGCCACAGGATGGGCCGGAGCCCCATTTTGCTGTGTCCTGCTCCCAGAGCTGTCTTGACGCCACCCCCCAGCAGGGTGCAGGTGCCTGTGAGTTCATCACGTCGGTGCCCGTCCTGGCCCAGCTGCTGATTTCCGAAGCGACCTTGGGCATGCCTCGGTTTCCCCACCAGAGGGAGGCGTCTGTGTCAGCTGGTCTGAGACCTTGGCCCGCCTGGGCTGCACGCAGAGGGAACCCCCGGCTGCACAGACTTCCTCAGCTTCAGGGGGGATGCCCGGCAAGGGCCAAGCAGGAGCCCCACCTGACTGGTACAGCAGTGCAAGGTTTCCCCATCGCTACGCACCACCCCCCAGCTGTCTCTGCTCAAACCTGTTTGATCTGGTTCTGTCCACAGAGGTAAGGACAGGCCACTTTCGACCCAACACCAAGCCGGAGGTCGGTCCCCAGGTCCCCAAGGTCCATCCCCAGCCCCTGATGTCCCTCAGGCAGCACCGCCCAGACAGGCCTCATTCATCTTCCCGACCACGCCTGAGACAAAGGGCCTGATGTGTGTACGCAGATGGGCCTGCCCTCACCCCCACAGCATCCCTCACAACCAGAACCGATAATGGGCCTCCAATGAGTCCCCTGCGGCCACCCATGGCCTGGGGGGGCAGGGAACGCAAACACGGGGGCTAATGACAAAGCCAGCCTCTGAGGAGGGCCTGGGGGTTGGGGGAGGAATGACCGCAGCCCCGCAGAGACCCCATAACTCATTTCTGACGCGGATGTATTGCTCCTCTCAAAGACCACTTGCCCCGGACACGGAGCTGCCAAATTAATTGATAAGGGCTGTACCGAGGCAGCCACTGCCAAGCGGCAATCCCCTCCCCAGAGGTCTGGCTCAAGGAGCGTCCAGAGCTCCTCCTGCCTGCCCAGGCTCCGAGCCCTTATGGGTTGCCACGGAGGGTCCACGGACATGGGACCAAGGACACAGAGTCCCGGGGACAGAGGTGCCATGTCTCCCAGCCAGCCGGCCCAGGGCCCAGACCCCTCCCTTGGCACAACCGTGGAGGCAGGGACAGAGCAAATGTGGACGGTGGGGAGCTGGTCAGAGCTGGCCACTGCCCAAAGGCCGCAGGACCTGCATGGGGGCAGCCAGAGGGCTGCACACAGGGCAGGGGGCCGATGCAAACCCGCCCCTGTCTCTGTCCACCCGTCCTCTCTTTCGACCTTGATTTCCCTCTCAGCAAAATGAAAGCTGGAGACAAGAGCCGGTGATCCCACCAGCAGTTCCGCTCACAGAGGCTTCTGGGGACCGCGCACAGGGCACGGTGTGGCCCACGCACCTTATTCCTTTCATCTTGATGACACCCAGGGAGCCGCGTCCCTCATGCAGTTGAGAACAGGGATGGTTTGCAGAAGGCGCTGAGCCCGGTTAGGACCCACTGGACACAAAGTACACTTCCTGCCTCTGGCTGCCTCTGGACCCGGCTCTTGCTCAGGCACGGGGTTGGGAGGGGCAGGGAACGAGCAGGGACAGACTTCCCGAGGCCGGGTTCTGGCCAGGACGGCAGGTTGGGGGCTCCGGAGTGGGCAGGCCCACCCGCCACCAGGCCCAGGCCCTGCAGAGGGCACGGTGCCAAGGGGCAGTGTGCTTCCCTAGCAGCAGCTGCCCAGCCCCCCACCTACAGGGCTCCCTGAAGCCCTCTCCTGTCCCTGCCCACAACAGTCACCATCAGCCCCAGCCCGCTGTCAGCCTGGACATCACAGACTCTCCGAGCCCTGGGGACGGGCGCCCTGCTTAGCTCACTACCGGCCACATCTAGACCTGTGTGCGGTGCCTGCAGGGAAGGGGCCAAGGGAGCCCGTGAGGGAGGCGGGCCTCAGGGCTCGTGCGTGGCCCCACAGGCACACAGTGACACGAGTGGACTTGCAGGCAGTGGTCAGGGAGCCAGGCCTGGGTGCAGGGAGAGCCCAGAGGCCGGAGGGGTGGGGTCGCCTGGCCGCCGTGCCCTGAACGCTGGGAAGGGGCTGCCTCGGAGGGTTCTGCTTGCTGTCCTCACCCTGCTCTCAATCCTCTGCCCCCAACTCTATGAACGAGAGGCCCTGCTTTCAGGGTCCCTTCCACGCCACCTGCTGCCACCTTCCGCAGCTCTCCAGAGGACACCTCTTCCAGGCAGCCTCCGGGATGGACACTGCAGGGTGGGCTCACCCCGGGCATGCCGGGCTGAGGCCGACGGTCCCAGAATGTGCCGGGCCCACTGAGGATGCTGGAGCGGGCACACCACCCGCCCACCGACTGCACTAGGTCCCGCGTGTCGTGCTGACAGTGCAGTCACAACATCAAGCCGCGTCAACGCCTTGGAAATCAGTGAGTGCTGTCACCCAGGTTGGGCTTTTTCCCTCGAGAGCCTGCTGTTGAACCTTCCCAGCACAGGAAGGGGGCAATCCCTCTGCTCCTGGCTTTGTGGGGGCTCCTGCCCCCCACCGGGGGGCTGCCACCCTCGCTGGTGCCCGGCTCACCTTCTCCTTCTCGGTCTCACGCATAGCGCGACTATAGCCTGAATTACATCAAGGGGCGGGGCCAGCCCCCAGCTCTGCGGTGGAGCCCGAGAATCTGTCATTTTGAGCAAGTTTCCCGGTGGTGCCGGAACCACACTGAAACAGCAGTTAGGGTGCTGGTGTTTCGAGCCCCGTTTGCTAGGTGAGAGGACTGAGGCCTGAGAGGCCCTTGCCTGGGATCCCCTAATGACTCAGCGGTCAGCAGTCCCTGCTTCTGGGGTCTGAAGGAGCTGAGGAGGGCGGGAGCCTGCGGAGCAGCTGAGAGCAGGCGGTGACTGCCGCCCTCTGGTCAGCAGCAGGAAAGACACGGGCTGCTGGCTCGGCTGCCGGGGCCCCTGTTCCCCAGCACGGGACCTGCCCAGATGGGCTGCAGGAGCCTCCTGGTTCAGCCTCCCCAGACCCACTGGAGAAGGAGCCACAGGACCCCACCGTTGGCCCCATAGCACTCCTGTCCTAGCCTGGCCACACCTTTCCTTCCTGGTATCTCCTGCTTCCCACCTTCCCCTCTCCCAACACCCTGCGATTGGGAGGGGAGCAGGAGAGGGCCATCCCCCAGCAGCCTGGGTTTCAACCCCACGGTGCACCTGCTGGCCAAATGACCCTGGAGAAGTCACTTTACTTCCCTCAGGGTCGGGACCATTCCCATCAGTCCCGAGAGGGGACGAACCCCGTGGATTAGGCAGAGGGTTGAACATCACGGGCACTCCGCACACACGAGCTTCTCCGGCCACCGTAGCTCTCCGAATGTTTAAAATGAAAACAAAAATGTGGAGATTTTGGGGTCTCCAATGTGGGATTTGTATGCCCCAATGGTGAGCAAGACCGTGCACTGGGGCACAGGAAGAAAATATTAGACCTTCAGATTATACTTACTTTCATTTCATCCTTTTTTAATGCTATTTTTGTATTTGTTTTAGAATATGCATATTAGCAGAATAGTACATACACATAATTAATAAATAGTGTACACATGTCAAGGTGCATGGTAAAAAATTTTGGTGATAGGGATGTGGAGTCACAGCTTTGAAGGAGAGAATCCTGATCACTTTCTAGAAGTTTCCCTATGAAAAAGTGCTCAGAGCAGGTCATTTCTGGGTAAAGCCTGGGAGTCGTCCTGGCTGTCGGCTTCAGAGGCACGTGCCCTTAGGTGTTCAGGGAGCCAGTGAAGGAAGGAGACCCTGGGCTTTTGGGGCCTTCCCCAACGGTAGGTTGTGTGTTTCGGACTTTCCAGAAAAACAACAGCATTGATTTCCTCGTATTAGCCCTAAAAGGAAGGCACTATCATCACATTACCCCCATTTTAGGGATGAGGAAACAAGGCCTAGGTTAGCTGCGGTGTGCAGCAGCCTAGACTGGGCCCAGGAGCCCTGGCGCTAGAGCCCGCATCAACCCTTGGGTGCCCAGCCTGAAACAAGAAGGGCCGGGAGACTGTCCGTGGGGGCGGGGAACACAGAAGGAGGTGCAGGTCCCTCTGAGAGTAGGAGTCTTGGGGCGGAGGGAAGGGTGGAGGCCTGAGAGGGAGGGGCACCCGTGAGATACTGCAGCTTGGAGAGGGGTGCGGGGGCAGGCTGAGATCAGCCTGGGGCCAGGGGCTCCTGGGAAGAACGTGGGAAAGAACATGGGAAAGAGGGTGAGGTTCCTGACATTAAGTCTGCCGGACAGGGTTCTGGGGAGGGCCACGGAGAGCCCCACGCAGGACAGACACCCAGCCCATGGAGTTCCCCTGCCCTCTGCCTGTTCTGAGCAGAAAGTAGGACCTTCCCCTGTGCCCCACACCACACCCACGGATCCCTGTGTTTTCCTGGAAGTCAGCTAAGGCTTCCTGGAACTGGAGCGAAGGCTGCTATTCCTCCTGATGCGGTGCTGAGCTCCCTGTCTTTGGAGGTGTGCGACCAGAGGCCAGATGATCTAATAATGGGGTCGTGTAGAGGAAGATAGATGTGGGATAGATCCGGAAGGTTCCTTCCCCTCTGGAATGCTTAGATGTGTGACTCTGAGCGGCGAGGAGAGCTGTAGCAGGGAAGGCGCGGGAGACGGTGCCTGCTACAGCCTCCCCTGGGTCCTTAGAAAGGCAGCTGGCCCCTCTCTGGGAACAGCTCCGTCCTACCTGTGCTGTCCCACCTGTGCTAGGACCTGCCGCCCAACCTTGGCCTCCAAAGGATCTGCACTGGAGCGAATTATTTCACAATTAGCTTGGATTTTCACTTGTTTCCATTCTTTCCCTCCTGACCTGCGAGACCAGAACTCATTGCAAACATTTAAACGCCAGTTACACTGGCAACTCTCTCCAGATCTGCTCTGCAACAGGCATTCAGCGGATCCGTGAGAACTGGGGGATGATAAGTACATCTTTATTTTCCTTATCCTCTAACTAGAATTTAATACTTCCTGTAATTACGAATGCAAGCAAGAAACTGCAGAGGTATTAGCAAAACCCGTCACTTTGTTGCCAATACAAACCGTGTAGTTTCCTATCATAGCACAGCTGTTGCCGATCGCCTGAAGTCCTGTTTATGCTCATCGCTACCAGGTGAAGTTACAGATGTGCTTAGACCTGCGGCACGGAGAGAGCACCCCATTCATTACTGTTCCACAAATATTTTGATAATGTTTTTGATATAAGTGGTTTCTTTTGTAAACCCATGCATTTCATTTTTTGCACTTCTAGACATTGTATTGAGACAGGATTCTCGGACTTGACGGAGATGCCAAAAAAGTGATCAGTGTGCTTTTAGAATAATCTAGAGGTGGGAGATTTAGTTAATGTGCAGAAAAAGAAAAGATACCCACATAAGCCCGAATCATACAAATTAAAATTCACCTTACTTGCACAGCTGGAGGCACTTTTTAAAAAATTTTTTTTATTTACTTATTTGACAGAAAGAGAGAGAGATCACAAGTAGGCAGAGAGGCAGGAAGGGGGGGGGAAAGCAGGCTCCCTGCCGAGCAGAGAGCCGGATGTGGGGCTTGATCCCAGGACCCTGAGATCATGACCTGAGCCAAAGGCAGGGGCTTAACCCACTGAGCCACCCACGCACCCTGGAGGCACTTTTGATAGCCACAATTTTATCATTCTTAAAGTGAGAGTCTTCAAAAATGCTTCTTCATATTCAACAGCTAAAAGTCAAAGTAAAGTTGGCCCAATTATCCTGGTTTGGGAGTGGTCGCATCATTCAGTTGGTCAAATCAGTCTATTTTCAAAAACCAGAGAAACCCACAAATTTTGCCAACAAACACAAAGGGGCAAAACTAAGTGACGGGTTGTACAGAAAGGCAGCAGATTACTCACAATTTCTCTGCTAACAGCCAGTGGTCTGTAGACCGATGTAAAGGCCTTTCTGCACATTAGGAACCTCAGTTCCTTCAGGGTTGCGAGTTCAGTTTTCTGTGAGATGAGCCTGAACAGGGTCCACTCAGCATGTAGGTCAATGTAATGGGAATTGCCCCTAGTTTGAAGGTGTAATTTGTACATTCTTTCTTGGCCTTAGGAGCAAACATCCTGTGGTCAAATATAGCCAGAATGGGTATAGGGACAGCTTGAGTTTTAGGAGGCACCACATTGTTAGGTCCGTTATTAAACGAAACGAGACTGAGACAAAGTGAAAGTTATTTAAAGCTTTATTTTATGCCAAGTATTATAAATCAGACTGATCGGCCAGGGGAACGAGACTGAAACAAAGTTAAAGTTATGCAAAGCTCTATTCTATGCCTAGCATTAGAAGTCAGACTGACCCGCCAGGGCTGTCTCCGAAGAGGGCGACCCGTCCCCATCTTACAGACTATCTTTTATAGAGCAAAAGTCTGGCCACACATAGGTGGCCAATGAGATTGTAGTCATGTTAGGTCACACGCAGGTGGCCAATTGAATTACAATTTACCCTATAGTAGCTGTTTGACCTAACCTATTACTCTGGTTAGAATTGGTGCTCAAGGTTGGCAGCCAAACGGCGGGGTTTACATTCTTTGGTGGTTAGGGAAAAAGTATGTGTGTTTCTTACTGATTGGATGTCTCCACCTGGCCCGACTCGTCCTTGTATTCTGGGCTCTGTTATTAGGAACTGGCTGACCATATTTTACTGGTTTCCCAGACTTGCTTCTAAGTAAGTTTCTCTTGGGGGGGGGGGGGCAGGGTCAGTTTAAGTTTTACTGCACAAACAACAAAATGGCTTTTAGCCAAGATGGAGTCGCCCTGGCTAAATAGGTCCTTACGACGTAAGAATTTTGGCAATTAAGGACGTCTTGAAGCCTGCTCGCTTCAACCCAAACTTCCTCAACCAGCGACCTGCAGGGGATCCACCGGGGCTGGGTGAAGTTTCCGCAGGCCAGGAGTCACCGAGGGTATTACTGAGGGCCAGACAAAGGGTCCTGGGACACTTGTGTGTGTATTTGGCCAATTTCTGAGCAACACGGCCTCCTCAAAGAGCCCCCAGGGGTGAACTTTATATCATGGTGTGAATAAAGCGCTGTGTGGTCCGGCGGTGTCCTGAAATCCACGGAAGAACTGCAGACCACGCTAATAGACTAGACCCCTGAAGCCCTAACTTCCGCCGGGAAAGGACTGGGAGTCTTCTTGGCTTTACCCCAGTTTCAATCAGGAGACACAGCAACCTGCTGACAGAGCTGGCCACTCAGGGTCAGCCCAGACAGCTGAGGCCCTGCATGTCCCTCCATCCCTGCGGGGACACTCCTGCGGGAGGGGCGGCCCCATCGCCCTCCACCCCCGGGGCGCGGAGGGTCGGAGGACACACCCAAGGAAGCAGAAGCCTAGAGTCTGCAGGTGCAGGCGGGGAAACCTGCGCCGGCGCTAGGGGCAGCGTGGCGCCGCGACGATAGGGGGCGCTGCGGCGCGCGCCTGCGCTCCTACGCCCCGGGGCGGGGCCGGGGCTGCGAGATGCCCCGCCCCTCCGCCGTAGCTCATCGCTGCGCGACGCGGTCGCTGCGAGCCGTGCGTCACAAGTGCGGCGACCGTGCAGCCCGCAGGACCGCGGTGAGTTGACGCGCGTGGACGTTGGGGATGGCGGTCTGTGGGGCCCCGGCGGACGGGCCGGAGGACGGGTGAGCGAGGGTGCGCCGGAGGCGGCCACCATGCTGGTGTGCTCAGGGATGCTCCGGGCCGCGGGCCCGGCGGGGGCTCCTGGGCGTCCCCTCGCCCTGGCTTCCTGTGGGGGCGCGGGACCCGGGAGGAGGAGGAGGGGTCGCGTCTGGCCTGAGAAGGCCCTGGGCAGCGGCGGGGCGGGGGCCGGCGTCTCCGCGGGACAGGCCTCTGACCGGAAATGGAAGTTTCCCCGTGGTCGGCCGCGCTGCCTTCCTCGGTAGCGAGCTTCCCGTCGCCGGACAGGGGCAAGCACGGGCCCGGTTCTCTGGACTTGCCGTCCTGGGGGTTCCTGACCGGCCTGGGTAATAGGGCGCGTGTGGGGCTCTTCGGAAGCCGTGAGGAGCGAGCGATGACTTCGGCTGGGGAAAGTGGGGGACACTTCCGTACAGAAAGGGTGGAGGAGGAGGGCTCCGGGGGCCCTTCAGCTCTGAAATCACTTGTCATGAGGGGTAACGTCGCCTGGTCACCTGTGCTCTAGCGTGTGTGCACCGTTTACCGTCACAGCGATCCCGGGGAGGCCTCCTTGAGTGTGAGGTCGTGCGGAGGGTGGAGGCGCTCGCAGGGGTGCCTGCAGAGTGGGGGTGGGCGGTTCAGAGAGCTGGTGCGCGAGCTCGCGTGGACCCAAATCTTGGTTTGAGGAGGCCGCTTCCTGCCAGCCTTCCTGCTCTCCGCTGGTTCCCTCTGCTGCTAAGTACAGATCCGGACTGGAAGGGGGGCCGGCAAACCTGGCGCGAGCTCCTCCCTGCCCTCCCTGCCCTCCCTGCCCTGTTCTTGGGTCGCAGATGAGCTAACCCTACCACCTTGATGGAGATCTTCACAGACAGGTTATTCAGAAGTTGTTTTTCCCGTTATCCTTGGAAGATCTTCCTGGTGGCCTTTTGGGGTTTGCAGATTTAAAGCAAGTAACCTGAACTTGGATGCCTTCGTTGTGTGGTTTCTTCTCTCCCTGGATGGAATTGGGGGACATGAATGTGGCTGATAAGAAGAACTGCACTTTTAGGTTCTCTAATCTCCAGCAGAAATTCAGCATTTCCTCCAGTCACGAGTGCAGGCAGCAAACCTGGTATTGACAGCGTGACTTTGTCAGCGACAGAAGTCACAGCTACGTCTGCATCTCAGGATACTGCGTAAGCGCAGCACCACGATGAAAGCAGGGTAGCGCTGAGACTTGCTGCCAGGCCCTGTTCTGTAGGTATCAAAACGCAGCTTCACAAATGTAACTTTCATGTTTTGGTGGCGTTTTACTTAGGTGTGAGGTTGATGTTTCTTAGTCTCAGGCTCTGTATTCGCAGGTTTGCCTACACACTAAAATGTACCTGAGGCCCCAAATCAACACTCGCAGCGCTTTCATGGTCTCGCACGGATATGTGCACAGTGGCGAAAACTTGGGGTCCCCTGATATATTGTCAGCTGCAGCGAAACAAGGGAACGCTCTGCCTTCTTGTGTCACCTCTCTCATGTAAACAAAGGTCCTTTTTCTGGTCTATTTAGTGTCATGAGTTTTGCATTTTTGTGCTTTTTTGTTTGCAGTATCACCGTTAAAATCGCCCCCAAACGCGGCGCGGAACTTTGTGTTTCTCAGTGCACCTCCTATGAGGGGCCTACGGGGAAATGCGTGTGTGCAGTAAGCTTCAGTTAGGCTTAGGAAGTGCTGTATTGGTCGGGACCTGCCCCAGTATTTCTCCTGGGAGCAGTGGGGTCCGTATGCACTAGTTTGGTGGTCCTGGTGACTTCATAGACAAAAAGAGCCTCGAGTAACAAGCATTGGTTCCCTTTCTAGTCCTGTGCATTTACAAAATCCTGAGAAGGGGTTTACAGGCTTGACAAGGCTTCTGGAGGGTCTAGGGCACACACACGAAATATGAAGAACCCTTACAGCCTGAGAAGATACGTCTGTTCTTTTTTTTTTCTTTCTTTCTTTTTTTTTAAGATTTTATTTATTTATTTGACAGATGGAGATCACAAGTAGGCAGAGAGGCAGGCAGAGACAGAGACAGGGGGAAGCAGGCTCCCTGCCAAGCAGAGAGCCCAATGCGGGACTCGATCCCAGGACCCTGAGATCATGACCTGAGCCGAAGGCTTTAATCCACTGAGCCACCCAGGCGCCCAAATAACATCTGTTCTTAAAGGAAGTTTGTGTTGAGCTGAGCCCAGTCCTTGAAGACCCCGGGAGATGTGTGTCTCATTCACGTGCCTGTTGGCTCTCGTGGGCATATTTGGCCAAGATCCCTTCAGAGGCTATAACCACTTTGCTCCCACATACTTGCCTCTTGAGTTTTGACTAGATAATACTTGCAGTTAAAAGGACCTGTGGTTTGTGTCTCTGAAGAGCAGCACGGGCGCAGACTGGTGCCTCCCGATAGTCAGATTTGGGGAGAGGAACACGTGGCGTGGGGTAGGTGTAAGTTGAGTCCCTGGGCTCCAAGAGAGAAAGGAGACCTTGCTGTCCTATAGGGCTTGTGAAGGGGACCGCTGGGGCCGATGTCTGCTCCGGCAGAGGGTTGCCTTGTTTTCTTGATAAGGGGACCTCCTGTATCCCTCTCCATCCTGACGACACTGCTCACTGAAGTCCTGATGTTTCCACAGAACCGTCTGGCCTGTAGCCTTCGTCCTCGGTTAAGGAAATGACCAACCAGGTAAGGCCTGTGGTGAGGCACAGAACAGCAGCTGGTCTCCCCGGCAGGTTGGAGGCCAGTACAAGGTCTGGGTGTCTTCGCAGGAGACCATCATCTCATTCCTGCTCTGCTCGGGAGGGCTCTGGAGGGCTAGGCGCCGCACAGCACGCACAGGAGGAGGCTATCTAAGTCTTCTCCAGGTCGATGGAGGGATTGAGGAAAACAGTTTGTTCTCAGGGGTGCCTGGCTGGCTCGGTCACTAGAGTGCATGACTCTTGATCTCAAGGCGTGAGTTCCATCCCCACATTGGGCATAGAGCTTACTTAATTAAAAAAAAAAAAAAGGAGCTTATATTCAAAAACAAGAAAACAAAAATCGGAAAGGGAGAGATCTTCGCAGTAAGATTAGGGACAATGGGAACAGACTAGGCAGGCTGTTCGTTTTATACAACTACAAAACTTGGGCTGGAAACTGGATGTAGAGCCTCCTATGATCCAACCAGGGAATGCACAGAATTTATCTG
The DNA here is from genome assembly GCA_020311275.1 of Eira barbara. Lineage (NCBI taxonomy): Eukaryota > Metazoa > Chordata > Mammalia > Carnivora > Mustelidae > Eira > Eira barbara. The sequence continues at coordinate 22,034,681 of JAHRIG010000067.1, read as the reverse complement.
TCCCCTCTGGATCGGGGAGAGAGAGTACAGTTTCTGTAAGAACCGATTTTCTTCTGGTGCGGTCAACTCTGCAAGTCTTGGGTGAGAAGGAATCAGGGAGCTTGCAGGATGGGCAGGGTGAGGAGGGGAGAGTCGCTAACGCACTGGGGGTGGGGGGTGAGGTGGGTGCCAGGGGGTGTTTTAGGGAGGGGATGGGATACCTCCAAATCTGACCACTGGTTTGATGAGGCGTCTGTTCTTTTTTAGTACAGTATTCTCTTCAAACAAGAGCAAGGTAAGCAGCCTGCCAGCAGATTCACCTGTGAGAACTCTGTCATCGGGTGTTTCGGGTGTACTGACCTGACAGGCTGTCCCCAAGTGACGCACTTTGCAGAAGAATCAGCAGACGCGGCTGAAAACAGATACTTACAAGCAAACTGCAGCAGAAGCCCCAAACAACTAACTGGAAAGAAAAAGCAGGAGTCACATGAGAGACTGGGAGACTCCGGGCTGAGGGGAGCTTTCCTGCCTGAGAAAGATGCCGCTCAAGCTTCCCAGCTACCAGGGTGAAAGAGGGAAACATTAGAGCCTCAGCACTTGCCCTGGGGCCTTCACAACAGCTCCCCCGCTCAGACAAGGGCAGGGGCTCCCGCAGCAACCATTTCAGTAATGAAAGTAGGGGACGCAGCAGTGTTGGGAGGGCTGGGGGCTGTCCCATCTCAGGTTGCAGCTTGCCAGGGGCACAGGGCTTCACGTGAGCCTCATTTCTTCACACCTGGAAGAGCCGGGCAGAGCCTGGGGGAATGTGGGGGAACACCGCCTAAAAGCTCTTGCAGTCTGAGCAGCCGCCATTTAGGTAGTCTGAAGTTTAAGCCAGAAGCTTTCTTCCAGGTTAGCTCAGATGGGTAACTGGCTAGTCGGGAGTGCCAGTCGGCACCCTGGCCGGCAGCTCATGCCATCCCATGGCTCGCTGGCGGACGTGGCTCAGGTGGGCATCATCCTTGAAGCCACGGTGCTGCACGTGAGTCACAGCTGCTCAGTGCCCAGTAGTCACAGCTTGGAAAGCTGGTCCTCGACTGTTGCTACGCAGCGTGAATAGAGCCTCTGCGTGCACTTGCCACGTGTGTGGACCTACGCCAGGTCTGCAGACCCCACGGTGAGGCCTTCGCATTTACGGTGGACTTTAGTTTATAAAGAGCTTGGCTTTGAACCCCAGTTCTGCTCCTTCTTAGCTTTTGACTTTGGGTGAGTTACTTGGCTTCTCTAAGCCTCTGATTCTTGTTTGTAAAATGAAGATTTAACAGTACCTACTTCACAGGGTTGTTGTGATTAATTGAAATAATATTTATTTTAAAAATGTAGTAACTGACTCATTAAGCATAGTAGACATTTGTGACAAAAGACAAATCAAGTGTGGAGATATTTATTTTCAGACCTGTGCTATTCGCTTTTGAACTGCCTACGCATCCCTAAGAGATGAGTCTTACCAAATTTAGGTCTTTGTTGGGGAAGGGAGGCAGGGGAGATCCTGCCGGTTTGCCTAATTTTAGCCAGGTGATGGCATTCCAGACTGAGGCACACAGGCAGCATGCTAAAGTGAGAAAGACTCGGATTATTCTGGAACTCCCTCCCTCCCTGGGACACCTGAGATCTGGGGCAAGTGTGTGTGTGTGTGTGTGTGCCTGCCTCTGCGGTTGAGAGAAAAGCAGGAGGGAAAGCGCTGGGCCAGACAGTAAGCCAGATGGCCAGTTTACCAGCGGCGTGAACTCATAACTGTTGGAGCAGCATTTCAGCTTCATTGGAACCCATGAAGTGTAGACATTGCGTGCAGATTTTTATGTGAGGTGCTTTCCATTCTAGCCCATGATGATGCCATTTGGTCAGTCGCCTGGGGGACAAACAAGAAAGAAAACTCTGAGACAGTGGTCACGGGATCCCTGGATGACCTGGTGAAGGTCTGGAAATGGTGAGCACCCTCTCCCCAACAGCCTTGAAGACTGGGGTTTAGGGTTTTTCTTCTGAACTCCCGAGCGGCAATCGGGAAAGTGTTAGTGTACTCCAGGTAAGGAAGCAGTAGCAGTGTGGTGGTCTAAAAAGGCAGCCAGTTTTTTCTCATTTGTTTTCCCCTTATGCAGTGTAAAGGCCTATAGTTTAAGAGAAAAAAAAAAAAGTCCCACAGTTAAAACCTGGCTGACTTTGGTGTTCTGTGCTCGTGGGTTCTCTCTGATTCTGCATTTCATAGACCGTGGGTGATGGGAGCAGGGGTGGGTCACGGAGGCCCAGAATTTCAGATGCTGGTACAGCGTGTTGCGTGTGAAGAAACCCATCTCTCTGTCCCCCACCGAAGGTCTGATGAGAGGCTGGACCTGCAGTGGAGTCTGGAGGGACACCAGCTGGGTGTGGTGTCTGTGGACATCAGCCACACGTTGCCCATTGCCGCATCCAGTTCGCTCGATGCTCATATCCGCCTCTGGGACTTGGAGAACGGCAAACAGATAAAGTCTATAGATGCAGGACCTGGTAAGACTCTTAGGGAAGGCAAACTCTCACTGTCCCTTTCCAGACCTCTAGGGGTAGAAGTTTGACAGGTCAGAAGTGTTTGGTTGCAGGGGTAATGTGGTGCATGGACTGTGTGTTAGGTACTGCCTTTGGTAGGGTGGTGGCAGTCGTCCAACCTGCAGTGTCTCAGCAGCTAAGCGGGGGCTTTGTATGTCTGTGTGGGTCAGGTTTTACTGCCAGGTAACTTTTGGTGCTAAACCTGTTGAAAAACTCAACGGTTTTTGGAGGCTTTCAGTGTTAGAATTGCCAGTTTGGGGTTGTGGACCTGAATTCAGAGGGCCCAGAGCTGCGGTTTGCCGTATTCTGATTTGTTACGTGCGGCGACCGATAGACACCTCGATTGTAAGGTGCTCTGTCATTCTAGAACCGAATCGTGGTCCTCTCTGCTCGTCATTACAGGGCCTGATTCCCAGCATTTGATAGATAGGACACTTGTAGAGTAGCATTTTTCACCTACTGTAGGACAGCAGAATCTTGTCTCAGCCTGGGTGCATGTCTAGGGTAATAGGAGTTAATGATTTCGGTGGGCTGCATTAATGTGGAACGAGCAACACAACATCTCAGGCTTCCTGGGAGCCTTCGATCCCCCTGCAAATGGCTGCATCGCATTCTCCGCCAGAGGCTGTCCTGCTGGGATGGGCGACGAGCCCTTGAGAGCCGCCTGCCTCTCTGGTGCCCCTGCGTGGATGGGTGACGCAGAAGGTACTTAGGGGTTTCCTCGACATGGTCCCCTTGATCGGAGCCCCCCGGTGGGTCGGCCTCCCACCAGCGATGCTCCGTAGCCGCTACATTGGAAAGGGTAATAGCCCCGCGGTTCACAGGGAAGCGAGGCTGTCAAGAAATAGAGTGTGTTTCCCGTTGGAAGCAATACTTCCCGTCTATGATTCTTACTGCTGGAGATTTTTAAAGAATGTGCATGCCTAGGCCCTCTTTTGCATCCACTGAGGCACTTTTTTCAGGGTGTGTGGGGTGGGATAAATCTGGAAAAAGCTACCCAGACACTGGCTCCCCAGGCGATTGTCTTCACCTGTATCCCCACCTGCCGACATCACTCTCCGAGGACTTGGGGCCCCAGACCAGCCCCCAAAGTGTACGGAGACACAGAGCTGGGGAGAGGAGGAAAAGGCAGATCTCTTGCTGCCTTTTTAACTTGGGCACCTAAGCCTTCCCCAGACCCGTGTCACTGGTCGCCGCGGGGCTGTGCAGCCCTGGGCGCGCTGCAGTTGAGAGGAGCGCTGGAGCGCTTCTGGCGAAGAGGACCGGCCTGCATCTGGCTTGCCGTCCCCGGCACAGTGCCCCGGACGTCCCGCATCGGTTCCGCGCTGGCAAGCGCTTGTGGAAAGGAGCGGGCACAGAGTGTCGACAAGGGGTCGGATGTCCTTTCTCTCTGGACAAGAATCTGGTCGTTACGGAGCCGTTACGGGGTAGCGAGCGCAGGTGCCGCTGTTGACAGCTGAAGAGCCGCTGAGCCGCCCAGAGGTCACGCTGCTCGGGTCCTGAGCGCGGGGACCCCGGCAGTCGTCAGAATGTGCACGGGGGGCGTGGGTCACCACGAGCAACAGGGAGAAGGGAAAGAACACCCCCGATCCCGGAGAAGAAAGTGAGGACGTAGTGGAAGGCCGTGGAGGCACGGGGGCGGGCCTCGTGGGCACAGCAGCCAAGCTCCCCCGCGCTCGGGAAGGGCGTCCGCGCCGTGAGACGGGCAGCACGCCCGCGAGCGGAGAGCGGACCCGGCTGTGAGGTGCACTTGGGGACCGCATCAAGTTTCTGTTGTGCAGGTAGCAGGAGTCTTAGCGTGTGGGACAAAAACGCCCTGAGTTCCAAGCATCAGGGTATGTGACGCGAGAAGTTCTTCATTGTAAACCAGCTAGTGGGGAAATAGAATAATTTAGGAATGTTATTTCATTAAACTGCAAGGAATTCAAAGCAGATTTTCTAATAACCATTATTCCTGTAAACAGTTATAGTAGGAATAAGAAGCACAATTGTGTTACGGTAAATGTTAGCCATTAATAAGGAGAGGTTAAAAAGCAGCTGTTTGAGAGATTCGTTATAAAAGCTTTTTCAGATCTTCTCGGTTAATTGAGCATTCTTGAAGTCAGTCTCCTTTTTAAAACAAACATTTCATGAGAAAAGTGATAGAGCTAAATTATTTATTACTCCTTTGAATACGTGTGTTGAAATTTGCAAGAGACTGTCGTTTAAGACACCTTGGGAGACAGTGCTGACCCGCCTGTGCTGGGACGTGCTGGGACCTGCTGTCTGCCGTGTGTCGTTGGCAGCGGCCTCTCTCAATCCCACAGGCTGGGAAGGGCCTGTCCTCTGTGAGCCCTTCCCAGGAATGAGGACGGTATCTTGGGAGGGAGCCTTTCTCTGTTTTCCCTTTGATCTGGCAAGCAGTGTCCTGTCAGGGCAGGGTGGCAAGACTTGGGGCATGTTCCCCTAAAAGAGTGCATATGGCTAACGGGACGGGCAGGCAGCGGGCAACTGGATGACTCCGCGGCCTCTGGGCCCTGATCCCAGAGGCCCCCAGAGCTCTTTGGGATGGCCTCCGAAGAGGTTCCGAGTAACCCAGGAAACAGTGGCATGTTCCCAGATAGAACTCTGGAGCAAATGGCTTGCCCTGGCGGTGCAGGAGTCTGGAGACCCCCTCCATCGGGCCGAGCAGCACTGCGACGCTGCTCGACCGATCCAGATGACACGAATAGAGCTGGGTTTTGCCGTGTAACTGAGAAACAGATGATTTTTCTAAAAACAATAGTGCCTCTTTCCAGTCCTTGTTAATCTGTGGTAAATACTTGGTCATATTAGAGTTCACCTGGGGAGCACTCAGGATAGTACATCTCCATTTATTTCCAGCTCCAGCGAGGTGAGCTTTTGCTTCTGTGCACTGTAAGGTTTGCCCATCTTAAGTGTTCAGTGAGTTTTAGTCAATCGCGGGTTGTGCAGGCACCACTGTAGTTGCAGGCCTCAGGAAGCCCCCTCATGTCCGAGGAGAGTCTGTCCACGCTCTGCCCTCGGCTCAGGAAGCCCCAGATCTGCTCTCCATCCACGTAGTTAGTGTCGGCGGGATTGTGTATGTCCTTTCTGTCCACGCTGCAGCTGTGAGCGCTTCCTCCTGTCTGTTTTGTTCTGCCACCCACCACTTGAACACGTGCATTCTTTCTACTTAGTCTCTAGCAAGTTTCTACTACTTACCATGTGGTACCTACTGTGTAGACACCGTAGTGCCGCGAACGCCTGTGCACAAGTCTGTGTGGATGCGCATTTTCATTTTTGCTGGGTACACACCCAGGGATGGACTTGCAAGGTGTTTCTTAAGTTTGTTTTCACTTAAGAAACTGTCAGACTGTTAAGAAAACAGTCCCATTTACAATCGCACCCTAACCAATAAAATACCTCTGCACCAACCTAACCGAAGAGGTAAAGGATCTGCACTGTGGAAACTATAAAACACTGATGAAAGAAACTGAAGAAGGCACAAAGAAATGGAAAAACGTTCCCTGCTCAGGGATTGGAAGAAGAAAATTGTTAAAAGTGTCTATCCTGCCCAGAGCAATCTACACATTCAATGCAATCCCTGTCAAAATACCATCAGCGTTCCTCACAGAGCTGGAACAAATCCATCCTAAAATTTGTGTGGAACCAGAAATCACCGAAGAAATGTTGAACAAAAAAACCAAAGGTGGTAGCATCACAATTCCAGACTTCAAGCTCTATTACAAAGCTGTCATCATCAAGACAGTATGGTACTGGCACAAAAACAGACACATAGGTCAGTGGAACAGAATAGAGAGCCCAGAAATAGACCCTCAATTCTATGGTCAACTAATCTTTGACAAAACAGGAAAGAATGTCCAATGGAAAAAAGACAGTCTGTTCAACAAATGGTGTTGGGAAAATTGGACGGTCACATGCAGAAGCATGACACTGGACCATTTCCTTACACCACACACGAAAATAGACTCAAAATGGATGAAGGACCTCAATGTGAGAAAAGGAATCCATCAAAATCCTTGAGGAGAACACAGGCAGCAACCTCTTCGATCTCAGCCGCAGCAAATTCTTCCTAGAAACATCTCCAAAGGCAAGGAAGCAAGGGCCAAAATGAACTATTGGGATTTCATCAAGATCAAAAGCTTTTGCACAGCAAAGGAAACAGTCAACAAAACCAAAAGACAACTGACAGAATGGGAGAAGATATTTGCAAACGACATAGCGGATAAAGGGCTAGTATCCAAAATCTATAAAGAACTTATCAAACTCAACACCCAAAGAACAAATAATCCAATCAAGAAATGGGCAGAGGACATGAACAGACATTTCTGCAAAGAAGACATCCAGATGGCCAACAGACCCATGAAAAAATGCTCCACACCACTCGGCATCAGGGAAATACAGATCAAAACCACAATGAGATACCACCTCGCACCAGTCAGAATGGCTAAAATTAACAAGTCAGGAAACGACAGATGCTGGCGAGGATGCGGAGAGAGGGGAACCCTCCTACACTGTGGGTGGGAATGCAAGCTGGTGCAGCCACTCTGGAAACCAGCAGGGAGGTTCCTCGAAAAGTTGAAAATAGAGCTACCCTATGACCCAGCAATTGCACTACTGGATATTTACCCTAAAAGATACAAAAATAGTAATTCGAAGGGATACACGCACCCCAATGTTTACAGCAGCAATGTCCACAACGGCCAAACTGGAAAGAGCCCAGATGTCCGTCGACAGACAAATGGATAAAGAAGATGTGGTGTATATATACAATGGAGTATTAACTCAGCCATCAGAAAGGATGAACACTTACGTTACAACAGCATGGATGGAACTGGAGAGTACTATGCTACGTGAACTAAGTCAGTCAGTGTAAGAGTTATCACGCGGTCTCACTGATGTGCAGAATTTAAGAAACAAAGCAAACAAGCAAAGGGGGAAAACAGGCAAACCAAGGAACAAGATTCGCAGCTCCAGAGAACACACTGCTTGTCCCCAGGGAGGCCATGGGGGGATGAAGACATGTGTCCTGATGAGTGCCAGGTGATTAAAAGTTTTAAAAGAGAGAAAAACTGTTTACCCGTTTTTCGGAGCGGCTGCACTGTTTTATGTTCCCACCCATATGTGAGGATTTTGGTTTTTCCATATCCTTGTTAACACTTGGTATTGTCATATTTTTATTGAAAATTTAAGTCCTTAAACTAAATTGGTAAAGGATTAGCATCTTTACACATAGGTTTTTGAGTCAGGACGTTGTTTCTAATTTTTAAAAAATCATCTTTTGATAAAACTTTAAGTCTTAAAAATTAAGGTCGCACCTTTTCTCACTGTATTTTTTTCCCTTTTTTTTCTGTTTAGTGGACGCCTGGACTTTGGCCTTTTCTCCTGATTCCCAGTATCTGGCCACAGGAACTCATGTGGGGAAAGTGAACATTTTTGGTGTGGAAAGTGGGAAAAAGGAATATTCTTTGGACACAAGAGGAAAATTCATTCTTAGTATTGCATATGTAAGGAAACACAGTGGTCTTTTCTCTCCCCGACTCTGCCATGTGCACTGTCAGCCGGCAGTGCTCCGAGTGGGCAGCTGCCTTGTGCTTGGGGGAGCCGGGAGGCTTGACTGCAAGGGGTCTCAGATGTCCTTCACATGTTCTCTGCACAGAGCCCGGATGGGAAGTACCTGGCCAGTGGAGCCATAGACGGGATCATCAACATTTTTGATATTGCAACTGGAAAGCTCCTGCACACGCTGGAAGGTACAGCTCGTTTCATTTTGTGCAGCCTGGGCTATCAGGTCACAAAGGACGAGTCAGTCTTTTAGTAAAATGCTGCTAAATGACAAATGAGCTTTAGATTTGCAAAACAGTGATCTCAGTCGGAAATCTGAAATGCCTCCAAGTCTGAGTTTTGTCATCTGGTTACAACCTGGGCGGGTGGTCCTGGGACCAGTGAGAAGGGCCAGTTCCTGTGAAGGGGCTTATCTTTTCATGTGTTAACGTGGCTTAGCTGGAGGAGCCGAGGAGGAGTGCTTCGTCTCTGTCCTGTTTGGTGCTACAGAACTTTATGATTAGGAAATGAATTTTTGTCAAGAAGTCGAAGGTAGATGACAGCCAGGCCCACCCCAGGGGCCCGCACCCCGGCATCAGGGCGTGGGTAGGAGGGCGTCTCCCACTCTGTGCTCTTCCTGCTGGTGTGAATTCTGACCCAGTGAACACATTGCCGCCTCAGTTTACCACTTACCCGACAGCACAGGACTTGGTAGGAAACAGCACCCTGTTGTGCATCTGTGAGGATCAGGGCGTGTGTTTCCTTGTTTGTCTGTGTCCATAGCAGAGGAGCTTTTCCCAAGCCGTGTGTGCTGAGGTCCAGCTCGTGAGGGAAGGGAACCGAGGAGAAATGGCTCCTGGAGGAGGGGCCCGGGTTGTGTGGATATTTCTAGAACACTGGGAGGAGGGGTCCCTGCAGTCATTCCCTGTGCCTCTGACAGAGGCATCTGGGCAGTCAGCTCAGTGGCTGTGGTCATTACTAGGGACACTGTCAGTGGGGAGCCCACGATTTGCCGGATTAACAAGGGCTTTGTGAATTTCAGGCCACGCTATGCCCATTCGCTCCCTGACCTTCTCCCCGGACTCCCAGCTGCTTGTCACTGCTTCAGATGACGGCTACATCAAGATCTATGACGTGTAAGTTACCGTGCAGACTCGGGCTTCTCACCCAGGACCAGTGCCCTTCCTGTCTTCCACTACTTGGAGGAGTCCTGGGTCTGGCAGGGACTTGTGTGCAGGGTCCAGGCATCGCTCCCCCTTCTGCATCCCTGTCCTTGAACTTGGAATGTCACGGGCTGCCCGCTAGGATCAGTACTTCCTGCCTGTTTTCAGCCATTCCCTCTCTTGTGGGTCTCATGGATTTTAAGTTCCTTCAGGGCAGTCAGCTGTGTACAGATGAGGAGGCGGAACCACAGGTGGTCGCTGGCCCAGAGTGATGGCAAAAACGTGGCCCTCCCGCAGGCTGTCCTCTGCCCTGCCAAGGCGGCTGTCAGTTCACCCACCACCTCGCTGCAGGTCTAGATGAAGGAGGCTCTCCGTGGGTGCTTTTGGCTGCAGGTGTAGGAGCTAGGGGTCGTTCTCTTCAGGTCATAGCCATCTTTGGTTGTAAGCTTGTGCAAGGCCCCTTCCTCCTGGACTTCCCCGCTCCAGCCTCCCCGGGAAGGGGATTGACTATGTCCGTGACCCTTCGACTCAGTACCAGGCGTGCCTCCGGTTCACGCCTCCCGAATGTGGCCTCCTGGTGCCCCGTGTACACACGGCCCACTTGTCCGCGCCCCTGTGGGGAGTGGGCACCGGGATTGACTGGCATTGCCCCAGCCCTGACCGTCCGTGTGCACACCCTCGGGTGGGCCTGTGAGGGCTTTCCCGGGGTCTGCGCGGGGAGCAGGGACACTGAGGACAGGAGGTGGTCAGCAGGGCAGCGAGCAAGAGCTGGCTGGGTGCTGGGGCTTAGAGGGGTGCCCCTGACCAGCTGTGCCGGCTTGTGGGTCCCAGGGCCCCAGGTCGCTGTGGCTGACACTTCAGTGCCCCACTCTGCACGCGAGACCATCATGACTACAGTTCCGGCCTCCCAACTAAGGGGGACGAGTATCCCTGAAGTTCAGAGGACAAGCCCAGCCTGAAACAGGTTCCTCTGAGGCCTCCTCCCCTCCAATCCCCTGTAGTGCGCTCTGTGCTGTCCAAGGGCCTGCACCTCAATCAGGCGGCAGGGTTGTCCTCCCGCCCCTGCTGTCGGGCTTACACTAACGTGGAAATAAAAATGCCTTTTGTCGTTAGACCTGTCTTATTCTCGATTCGATTAAAAATGGCCTCCCCAAGCCTCGTCGGTTCTAAGGAGTAAGCGTGGATGGCTCCAGGGACAGGAGCACTGGCCCCGCGTGGAGAGGGCGCCGGCAGTGTGGCGGGCTTGGAGCCAGCCGGCTTGCCCTGCTGCTTCGCTTTCCCCGTCTCGGCAGTTGTCTTGCCTTGCGCCGTACTCTCTGCCGTCGGGCAGGTCGCACATTCTGTGCTAATGTTCCGGTAAGACTTGATGCCGTCTCCGTTTTGTCTGACGCTCTCCATTGCAGACAACATGCCAATCTGGCCGGCACACTGAGCGGCCACGCGTCGTGGGTGCTGAACGTTGCCTTTTGTCCCGATGACACGCATTTCGTTTCCAGGTACGTGTGATTCTCAGCCGCTTCTTACATGCTAAGAAGGTGAAGATCATCTTTTATGTATTGTCTTAAGATCTGAAGGTGGTCTAACCCTTTGTTATTCAGGTAGACTTTGTTTTCTGCGTTGGTTTTGTCGGCGATTGGGGTTTTTTTTTAAGTTAGGCAGGTAGTTAATTGTCCTTCGCCAGAACAAAGACGGATTCTTTGGAACAGTTCAACTTTGAGTGTTTCCTTATAAATCTAGGCTCCCACATGTAGGGACTTTAGGAATCTCTGCGGTCCAGTAGTCACGTACAGTGCATACATCTGTGTGCGGAAGTCGTGCCTTTGGAGCCCGTGTCGCTCAGGCCGAGGACAGCCAGCTTCTAGCATCGCACAGCTACAAAAGCGTCTTCGTTTAGAAGTAGCCTTCAGTGGGGGCTTTCCCAGCCCCGCCCCCACTGACCTCAGAAACAGGCACACGTGTCTGAGATGCCTGATGGGAACCCAGGGATGAGGACTGGGCAGATGAGAACTTAAGGGACATGGCCGCTCCGTGCGTAGGAAAAGCCACCAGAGAGGCCAGCACCCAGAGCTCCCTGTCCCCCTGCTGGCCAGGGGGCACACAGGTGGGCAGAATATAGGTGAGCGAAGGAGGGTGGAGTTTCTGGTCAGATTCCTTCCAACTTAAAACCAGAATACAAACTGTTTTGATACTAACGTTCTCTTCTGCACCTAGTTCATCTGACAAAAGTGTCAAAGTTTGGGACGTTGGAACGAGAACGTGTGTGCACACCTTCTTCGACCACCAGGATCAGGTACAGCAGAGTTCACATTCACATTCCTTTGTCTTTGGTTGCCGGCGTTGTCTGAGTGCTGCCAATGACACCCGTCCCCGTTCCCGGCCTGCTGCTGGGCTGCTTTCCCTGCATGGGTGGTCCAGCAGCCAGCGTCCTGCGTGCACTGTCTGCGCCGTCGGCCTGGAGAGCTGTGAGATGTGATGTCCCTTTGGGGGCCAGAACACACAGCACTAGCCACATGGCCGTCCAGTGCTGGTGCCCAGAGCATGCCAGGAGCACTCTTCGTGGTGTAGCCTACCATGGCTGGCTCGGGAAGGGCCTTCCTCAGAAGTGCCTGTTGCTCTGGGGCGCCTGGTGGCTCAGTCGGTTAGGAGTCTGCCTTCGGCTCAGGTCATGATCCCAGCATCGGGCTCCCTGCTCAGCGGGGAGTCTGTTTCTCCCTCTCTCTCTGCTCATGCATGTGCCCTCTCTAATAATTTTTTTTCTTTTAAAGTGCCCGTTGCTTAAACACACAGCACTTGTTATTTTTAGAGGCGTCCACAGAAGTGGTGTGATGTTTTCTTTTTTATAACATACCCAAAGCCATAAATTCTTATAGGTTGTTTTGCTTTAAGCAACATTGATAACTTTTGCTTCAGTCTTTAAATGAGGAGGAAGGGGCTCTGTGCTCCCGCAACCTTTTTGTCTTTGCCAGCGTGTATGTGAAAGGAACTAGGGCTCTAGGGCAAGGCAGGAGTCCGCACGGCGCCTGGGCTCCTACATTTCTAAGCAGCTCCAAGTGAGGCCCGTGTTGCTGGTCCCAAGTAGCAAGTCTCAGGAAACTGGTCACTTTAGGGAAGAAGATGCCTATAGCAGTAAAAAGTTGGCTTTTAATATTTTTAATGAACATCCTGGGGTTTTTATTTTTCATTTTGTCTTTTTTTTTTTTTTTTAAGTAACGTGGGGCTTGAACTCATAACCCCAAGATCAAGAATCACACGTTCTGCTGACTGAGCCAGCCGGGCGCCCTAATGGGCTCTTTGGAACGTAGCTTAATGCTGACGATGCTGTTCCTGTGTGCTCACATCTGATCCAAAATCATTGCTGATGAAGTTGGGGGGTTCATCTTGATATTTCACCATGAGGGTAAAGCCTCCCTGTGGGCTTGTTTCCCTGCACGTGAGGCTCAGAGCGTGCTGTCGTCTCAAAAGGGGTAGAAGGGAGGTCATCGGCCCACCCAGTGACAACACTGGACTCAGGGCTAGAACCCCCACTTGGAGTCAGAGTGACAGGCTGACCCGGTCCAACTCCAGCCACATCACCTTTGTCAAACCAGTGCCCCGTGCTGTTGCTGGCTCAGCTCCAGGGCCTGGCAGGCTCTAAGGGCCTTAGAGAGCATCCCCAGCTGGGGGCGGGGCACAGGACCGAGGGGACGCCCCCGGGTAGTCGTGGGCCACCTTCTTTCTGGAGACGTGAATGAGAGCCCATGCTGGCCCTTCGCAGATGCCTGCTTCATGGCACGAGGTCACGACTCCCCAGAATCTGAAACTCTGAAAGTTTACAGAGTGTGGGAGGTGAGGGAGTGATAAACAGTAGCAACGCAAGGTGCCGGGTTAGGGGAAAGGCCCCATTCCCGCTGGCTCAACGCCAGAACAGCCCCGTCTTATCTTTCTCAATTCAGTATAGTGAGAGTACACAAGGGTGTTTGTTCGTAAAGAATAAAGGCATTAGAGGGGCGCCTGGGTGGCTCAGTGGGTTAAGCCTCTGCCTTCGGCTCAGGTCATGATCTCAGGGTCCTGGGATCGAGCCCCTGTGTCAGGTTCTCTGCTAAGCAGGGAGCCTGCTTCCCCCTCTCTCTGCCTGTCTCTCTGCCTGCTTGTGATCTCTGTCAAAATTTTTTTTTTAATTTTTTTAAAAAATAATACAGGCATTAGTAGTTTTATTTTTGATTTACAGGTTTGGGGAGTAAAATACAACGGAAATGGCTCAAAAATTGTGTCCGTGGGCGATGACCAGGAAATCCATGTCTACGATTGCCCTGTGTAAACGCCACTCTCAGACCGGTGTGTACATCACGACATTCCTTACCTTTCTAGCATTTATTGGAGCAGAAACCTAAATTTTGTAGATACAGATGAGTCTTTTCATGTTCTATTAGAAATGCTGTTCATGCTCGAACATAAAGTGTTCATAACACAAACACCGTGTTCGCGAACAGGCTTTCTCAGCTGCCCTGGTGTGGGTGGGAGAGCAGGAGGGGTGTCTGCCCCAGAGATGGCGGGATCCGGTGCTCCCGGCCGAGAAGCCCAGGCTTGCTCTCCAGAGGGTTGGGTCCCACACACTGCCGGTCTCAGGATGGGGTCCTGAAGGGAACAGGGGGTCTGCCCTGCTGGGGATGTTCTGGAGTCCTGCTTGTCTGGGCATCTACTTGATAGCCTGAAGACATCACCTGCCACACTGTGCACCTGATGGCTGCACAGAGGGTTGTGGCCTATGGTGGACCCTGCTGCCTCCACAGTGTCCCCAGGCTCCAGCCCTGCCTCCAGCACCCCAGAGGCTGGTGTCCCTTCAGCGGGGCCTGTGTGAAAATGGCTCACTCTGAAGATAATTGCTTTTTATTAATGACTTCATACGCCTGTGAGATTGCATGCTTGTCCCCCAGGCCCATCACCCTCAGGATGAAGCCCGTTCCCCTCTCCTGCCCCTTGGCCTTAGCAGCCCTCCTGTAAGCACAGCCATGGACGCTTCCTCCGCCCAGCGTCGGCACTCACCCCACCTCGGGTGCGAGCTCCCGTCTGCTGGTGTGAGGCAGGCTGGCCCGTAACACCCGTGGGGGAGCTCCCGAAAACGTAAACAGCCAGAGCCGCTTGTCTCTCATCCCAGCTCAGGTTTAATTTTGCAGTGATGGGTGTACAGGGAGAGTGAGTTTTAGGCAACACTCTCCAGATCCCATCCCCACGACCAGGGATCGGGAGCTGAATGTAGTTCCGTCCCCTAGCAGTCGCTCAGTGGGGAAGACCAGGGAGTTGCGGTCCACTTGTGGATGGGTTTTCACACGGGCTTGGTTGGAAGAGTAACTTTTAGGTCTGTCCTGATCGATGGTCAAAGCAGGGACCATTCTAAGCAAGTGGCGCCCACCCGCCTGGTCCTCCTAGAGCCTGGTCCCCCCCAGACGAGCCCTCTCAGCCCAACTGTGTGGGCCTAATGGACCTCTCCACCCCCCTGCGGCGGCCCCTGGCGTCAGACTCTGCTTCTCCAGAACCAAGGGCGGCAGTCTGGTGAGCAAGCGGCATCTGCCCTTGCCCAGCCACATCTAAAGCATTTTCTGCCCCCAACAGCCATGGGAGGGAAGGGACCGGTGATGGCTGGGGCTGTGGCAATGCCACGTGAGCTGTGGCCGCCTGCTGGGAGTGAAGCAGTGAGGACTGTCCATCGGGGCAGGCGGCCCACGCCACCATGCACAGCAAAGCCGTGTCCCGTGGCCATGCAGCCAGAGGAATGACCTCTGGGAGGGGGTACAGATGGACGTCTGTGCCTTCCCAGCCTGGGCTGCTGCTCCCGTGGCCGCTGCCGAGGCTGCAGGGTGTGTGGGGGGCGTCCTTTTCTTCACGGTAAGCACTTGGGTGGGAGAGCATTGCAAAGGCTGCCGGTAGGAAGTCATCACGATCACAAACAAGGTGCAGGGCCCTAGCAAACAGTTATGTCAGCCTGGTTTGTCCTCACAAGACCAGGGAGCTTCCAGAAATTCCCGAGAGAGATGATCACACGCCCAGTGCAGCCCCAGAGCAGCAGCAAGGCTGGCGGCCCCGCAGCCCTCACCCTGTGAACCAGGCCCCGGGCCGGACGCACGCCACAGACAGGCTTCTGTTCTGGAGGAGGATCGTCTAGAATCTACACTCAGCAGCCCTGGAGGCAGGGGACGGAAGCCGCGCCTGGGGCGCTGCCCAGGGCCCTGCAGGGGCCTGCCCTGGCGGACAGGACACAGCAGAACCCCCAGGAGCAAGTGTCAGTGCCGTCACTGGCATCTCAGAAGTGTCCTGAAAATGTAAATAAACAGATTCCATGTGCAGACCGGAAGTGATTCACACTTGAGACATTTAAATATAAATTAAGCTATAACTTAAGTGACAACCAAAGGAAAAACAAAAGAAAAACCAAGAAGACACTCAGCACCTGAGAAGGCTGAACACATACACAGGACACCCCAGACACGAGGCCGTTAGGCGATGCCATTTTCATTGTGCCAACGTTACACTCAGGGCACTAGCCCGGCCACGCAGCCGCTCACGCCGTCTGGCACTGCACCCCGGCCCGCGGCCCATCGTCGTCCTCCTCGTAGGCCTCCCGCTGCTGCCGCCAGTTCTGCTCGCCGGGGTTGAACTCCTTCAGCTCCACCTGGTCCATATCGTCTGTGACCCTCACCTTCTGCCGCGGGGGCAGCAGGGCCTCCAGCTGCGGGAGCTTGTCCTGAGGAAGCCAGTGTTTCTCGGGAAAGACGACCTGCGGGGGCGAGGAGCGAGCGGTGGCGGCGGCCCCGGCGCGGTGGCACGCCCCGACCCAGCCCGCAGCGACCACACTCAGGAACTTACGAGGAACTGGATGATCAGAGTCCCCTTCTCCAGGGCTGCTTTGTAGACGGGCATCCCTTCGTTGCGCACACACCTCAGGTCCCCGTGCCGGATCACCTCGCCTGCCGCAGAGAAGGCTCAGTCACGGAGGGGGAAGACCCCGCCGGGGCTGGGGGTGGGGACGCGCCGGGGTAGCGCCCGGCCCCTCCAGCGTGAGGTGAACGAATGTGAAAAGCGAACCAGGAACCAGAACCCTGGGGTTGGGGCTGGACGCGGTCCAGCCCACACTGGGGTCTGCCGCGAAAACTTTCAAAAGGCATCACAGGGTTTGGGCTCCAGAACTGCAGAGCTGCACATCTAAAAATCCCATCTGCCCCAACAGAAAGGGCGGGCCGAAGAGTCTCCCTCAAGATAAGCTGTTCAGCCCGGCAGTGACAACACAGAGAAGGGAGTGAACCCCGCGGGGGGGGTGCCACACACTGACTGCTGGACAGCCCGCTACCCACCGGGGACCCTCTCCGGGCCATGCAGGGGCGCGGGGCCTTCAGCCAGGGCCTTCGGCGGTCCTGTGTGCCGGAAAGTTCCATCTCCGTTCCTGCCCCTCACTCTCCTGCCTCTGACTGACCGGGCCGGGAAGCCACCCGCAGAAGGCCCCCCATCGGCTGCCAGGGCACCTTCCCCACCCATCCCGAGTCTCTGTGCCCTGACGGCAGAAAGAGAAGACAGCAGCAGCGAAGGGACGGGAAATAAGGCGCAGCTACAAGACGGTGCGGGGGGGACAGGACACAGAGTAGCATCAGTGAGCAAGATGGACAAGAGAAGTCTCCCGGCAGGAGGTTCTCCCAAGCCCGGGCCTCCCGTCACCCTGCTAGGAACAGGGTCTCCCCTCTGCCCCAGGTCACCAGCAGGGTACTGCCCGTGCGCAGTGGGATGCCGGGAGCCCCGCGACCGTGAGGCTTCCCACGACTCCCTGTGGACGCTGGCCTGTCGCGCCCTCGGTGCCACAGCTAGGCCTGGGGCCTCGCGAGCAGACCCTGAACCCACACCTGCTTGCGACTTTCTCCCCTCAAGCAGGGAGGAACTAGGGACCTGGGAGGGGTCGCGGCTTGCAGCTTTACACGGGCATTGCCTTACAGCACGGTGCCCAAATGGGCTTAAATGTCGACAGGAGGGGATGACCTTGGTGCTGTCTATTTTTACAACTTAATGTGAGTTTGACGTTTCCAAATAAAAAGTTTTTTTAAAAAAGAGAAAAACTGATCAAGGCTTGGATATAGAATCCATATCCTTTTACGTCCAGAAAAGGAGAAAACAGTGCAGAGAGAAGCAGCAGAAAAACCGAACGAGGCCATGCAAAGGAAGCAAGCACACGGAGGCCGGCCCCTCTAGGGTCTGCGCACCCTGCACCGGCCACTGCCGCCCAGGGACAGGCAGGTCACGACCCACCCCAGCCCCGACAGAGGCCCACTGCAAGCTACTCCCTGACCCTGGCGGGGAGGGGGTGGGCGTGGCGAGGGGACCAGAGCAGCTCCACACATGGCCAGAGTGTCAGCCAGCACCACCCCCCGCCCAGACGCACTCTGACACAGACGACCGGCCTCCATGTTGCCAGAGGCGGCTTCGTGTGTGCTGGGCGCACGCGCCCTGGAGGACACTGGCAGTCCTCGGTGCTGCCCCCCTGGCCTGTGCGTGTGAGCAGCCGAGGCCAAGCTGACGGGCAAGGTCTTCTCAGGAAAACTGGTCCTGACAGTGTCTCCCACGTGCCCACAGCATGGAAGCTGGAGGGGCGTGTGCAGGACAGACCGCCGCCATCTGCTTCCCACACTTAAGTTTATAAAACTTGAGGTATGGGGCTTGTCCCCAAGATTCCTGCTGGGGGCCCTCCCCCTGACTTGGAATACTTTCTAGGAGCATATTTAAAGAGCTCATAAAATTCTCCGGTCATTAGCAGTGACTCAACTTGAGAGCAAAGGACGTGGTGCTAACGTCAGGGGTGAAGTGGGGCTAGCGGCCAGCAGTGTCCCAGGCGCGCCCACCCAGCCCAGCACTCAGAGACGCGCCTCTGAAACCTTACCCGATTTGGACGTGACCATGAGGATTCGATCATCCAGCGTTTTTAGCGTCTTCTTGAAGCCACAGAGGGCTTCAGAAAGCTGAATTTTCATTTTCATGATCAAGTCATGGCCGCGCCTCTGAAAGACACTATGATCCTTCTGATCAAGCACAATTATGACATCGCCAGGCTCCAGCTCAGGCTCCTGGTCTCCTTCTCCATGAAACAGAATCTTTTGCCCATCTTTCATACCTGTGAGACATCATCCTTTCTGATTAGCATTTCTCTTAAAAACTGTACACTCTACAAAGCTCTGAAGATGGCACACAGCCCTTTGGGGACTTTGACTCATCAGACCTCCTGAGCTCGTGGGCACGAGCACGAGAGCAGTGGCTGGGATCGCCACGCCTCCCCCCGCACACCCACCACTGCACGCCCGGGTCACCATCCACTTCCTGCTGCACCCCGGGGCCTGGCTCTGGGGGCACGCACAGTCGCATGCTTCAGCAGAAGTCCTGGAAAAACGCCCTCCTGGTGTTAATTTGTAAACTTTGGTCTCATCTCTCATTAGTTCACATTCACCGGATTAGGAACTCACAGAATAATGCAGAAATACCTGGAGAGCTTCTAACCATGAGAAAAGCCTTACAGTGACGGCGTCGGGGAGCACGGAGATGGGGGAGGGCCGTACCTGGGAGCATCTGGGTAGTGGGGCGACCGGGTGCAGGAAGGAGCCCTCTGGCCGGCAAGCGGCCGAGGCGGTCAAGAATGATTCCACGGGAATGGTTTGAGAAGGGGGAGGGTAGTTAACCAAACTCAAGGTCCAGCACCTTTCAGAGCACCGGAAAGCCTTCAAAAGGGTTGTTTCTGAGCCAGAGGAAGCCAACTGCGGCACACAGACTGTGGCTGGTGACCGGCCCGGCAGCGAAGCAGGGAGGGCGGGGCGGGGGGACCAGCGTCTGCGGTGCTGCGTTCCAGGTCCCAGACGCCCGACCTGTGCGCACCACGGTCAGCCCCAGCAGCACACCGAGCGGGGGGAGCACCTAGCTGTGCGGCCTCACCTTTCTCCACGTGCACCTCGATAATCTTCTTCTCGCGGATCACCTTGGAGCCACTGCAGCTGTCGCAGCGGTCCTTGGGGCTGATGCGCTCTCCCTGGCCCTTGCACTCGATGCACACGGTCTGGATCTGCTGCACCATGCCCGGCCCGATCTGCTGGATGTGGATCTGCATGCCGCGGCCCTTGCACACGGGACACTTCTCCACAGACCCCTTCTTCCCGCCGACGCCTGTGGGGGACGCGGGACTGAGAGCCGGGCTCCTCCACGGGCGGCCCGTCCCCCGCTGCTAGCAAGGGCAGCCAGCAGCCCTTCCATGGGACACCGGGGTTGGAACTCTGTCTACAGTCTTGGTCGGCAGCGTATAGTCTGGAGGATCCTAACCCAGCAAGGAACATCCAGACGTTAACATGTGACTGTGAGTATCCGTGGCTTTGGCCATGCCGGGCACATTTGTTACGTGAGCTTCACCAGCTGGGCCTCCAGGTGGCCAAGGGGGCGGGGCTGAGAGACGAGGGCAGCAGCCCCACTCGGTCAACTCAAGACCATGTGCATCTGAGGTCCCCAATACGACTGTTCTTTAAAAATCCTAGTTTGGGGGGCACCTGGGTGGCTCAGTGGGTTAAGCCTCTGCCTTCGGCTCAGGTCATGGTCTCGGGGTCCTGGGATGGAGCCCCGCATCGGGCTCTCTGCTCAGCCAGGAGCCTGCTTCCTCCCCTCTCTCTGCCTGTCTCTCTGCCTACTTGTGATCTCTGTCTGTCAAATAAATAAGAATAATTTTTTTTAAATCCTAGTTTTTAAAACTCGTGTTCGTTAAATTTACATGTGAGTCAAGGGGCTGTAAACCACAGCCAGCATCCGTGGGTTACAGGCTGCTCTGCCTGTTTCTGCCCACGCTGCCAGGGACCTGAAGCACTTCCTGCCCAGCCCTGTCACAGGACAGGTTTGCTGATCCCTAAGTGGGGTGAGCCCTCTGCACTTTTATGGGTTTAAAATAATGATTTAGGGGCACCTGGGTGGCTCAGTGGGTTAAAGCCTCTGCCTTCGGCTCAGGTCATGATCCCAGGGTCCTGGGATCGAGCCCCACATCGGGCTCTCTGCTCAGCGGTGAGCCTGCTTCCTCCTCTCTCCCTGCCTGCCTCTCTGCCTACTTGCGATCTCTCTCTGTCAAATAAATAAATAAAATCTTAAAAAAAAAAAAAAAAAAAAGGCTCTACACCAGATTTAAGATGTATTTTAAAAAAAATAAAAAATAAAATAATGATCTACATGTTAAATAAATGTCAGTCCGAATAAAGAACATACATGGCACAGTAAGACAGACCTGGCCCTTAAGCCACTGGTTTGCAGTCTGTTGGACCCTTATATTTGAAAAGACAAAAAAATGACTTTTCTCCACATTATGAACAATCTGAACGGTTTCCAGATCTAAGGGATCACAACTGTGGGACTCATTCAAACATTCCCGTTTACCTTCACATTTCTCACAAATTACGTTTTTCTGGAGGGCCAACTTCTTTGTGACTCCATTATACAAATCTTCGAGAGTTACAGACAGCTGATGGACGACGTTCTTGCCTTAGGGGGAGAGCGGGAACAGAGCAATGAGTAACACGGCGGGAGATGCAGCCGCCATGAGCTCCGGCTGCAGAGCCATGCAGGGCGCTCACTCCCCTTCCGAGGGACGGTGCATCGGCCACACGCCCTCCCCCGCCACCCCGGCCAGCCACCACAACGAACACCCTTTGTAGTAGCTAAGAGCCAACCCCTCAATCGTTTATAGACATCGGCCAAAAGACCTTCCCTCTATTTTCTAAAAACAAACCTGAGGCCAGTGCCCCACGGAAGGAGCCCTTCCTCCCCTCCCCGAGGAGGGCGTCAACGCCGCCTGCACACCTTTAACTGAAACTCCTCCCCGAGCCGTCTGCTCTTTCCTCTTTGAGCCCTTCTGTAATCTGTGGCCAAGTGGGAACTCTCTCCTCTACTGAACTCTTATCTGTGGGCCTCGAGTCTTTGGGGTGGGAGTCTGTCCGCCCAGGGCCAGGCCAAGGTCGGACGGCCCGCGGCTCCCAGGGGGCTCCCTCGGAGCTCCCTCGGTCGTGGAGACGCACTGTCCCTGTTCACTGGCCGGCAACACAGACACCGGAGCTATTCACCACGCGACAGGGAGAGCGCCGGACAGGAGGGGCCTGCACTTTCCATCGTGTCCGTCGTCAAGTACACGAGCCAGCAGCCCCAACATGGCACCAGGGCTCTTCCTGACGGACTTGGGACTCTCAGCACCCTGTGTTCGAGGGCGGGTGGCCAAGCTTCTGAAGCTCAAAGTCTGTGGTAACGGGAAACAGACACCGCCTTATCCCTCCAGGCCCTCTTGCTGAGGCAAACCGCCCTTCGGTAAGCCCCGGGCGGAGCTTATTCCTTATTTGACTCAGGATGTCAGTAAGCTAGGCTGTCTGGACTCGAGGCAGAGTATCCACAGTCAACAGGACAGGGAAAGGGGCAGCTGGGGACCATGGTTAACAGCCAGTGGCGGCAGCGTGGGGCCCGGCAGGAGGGGAGAGGTAGAAAAGCCCAGCCCAGAGCACGCCGGCCTGGGCCCTCGTCCACCTCCTGGGGATGAAGCCGTGAACCACGACACACAGCAGAGCGCGAGGCGGGCAGGCTCTTACCGCCCTCCTCACCCCCCCGCCCCCGCCCGGGGGGGGGGGGGGGTTCCAAGCAGCCTGAGAAAGTGAGTCGGGGGGCAGGGACAGGAAGTGCCGTGGTGTCCTGAAGGACACCCCACGGCCTGACCCCCATGAGCAAGACACAGACAGCAAAAGGAACGCCCTTCTCCCTCCCCACTCACACCCGCGGGCTCCCTGTCGGGCAGTGTCCGCAGGCGTCAGCCGTGTGTCCAGGCGCCAAGAGGCTCAGGGTCGTCTGGACACTGGGGGGCAGGGGGAGCTATTTGAGGCTAATGATCCCTTTTAAGGCATGACCTGCCCTGATTCCCATGACCGGTAGCATCTGAAAACTATGAAACTTGGTTACCGTCTTTGAAAAGGCACTTACCTCTCCTCTCTCGAGCCATCCGTCCCCCGCCCCCGAAGAACATGTCGAAGATGTCCATGGGCGAAGAGAAGCTCGGGCCGCCTGAGCCTCCCTCCTTGATGGCCTGCTCGCCGCCCTGGTCATAGATGTCTCTCTTCTTTGGGTCTGAAAGTACCTCATAAGCCTGGGATATGAGCTTGAACTTTAGAGGAGAGAGAGACGGAGAGAAGGTGTGAGTCGTTAGGCAGACCAGGACGCTGAGGCGCTGACGGAGGCGTTCGGCGCACAGTCGCGCTCCCCAACAGGCCGCACTCCCTCTGGAACCGGGCCGCTCCGGAGCGGGGAGCCGCGGGGCCTGCGGGCAGCGGACGCTCCTCCCGGCCTCGGCTGCACCCGGCTTGAAGCCAAAGACGGTGAGGTCGGGCCGGGGCGCAACCCGCGCGCAGCAAGGGCCCAGCTCCCGGCTGCGGCCGCCGGCCTCCCCGGCCCCCGTGCGCTAGTTCGTCCGCACAAGGACTCGGACGCCTCGGGGGCACCTGTCCGCGCGGCTGCAGGCACCGTGTGAACCTGTCCTCCGGGCCCGGCCGGTCCCCCCATCTCAGGTACCGCCAGCACCCAAACTGTGTCCCCCCGCCCCCCCCCCACACCTCATCTGGCAGCAAACCCTCGGCTCCAGTCCCTAAGACACCGGCCTCCTGCCGACAGTGTGTCACAGGGATCCGGCTGTAAACAAAAGTATCAGAAAACCCAGACCGAACGACATTCAGCAAGACGGACGAGGGAACCACGTGCCACGTGGGACCGCACGTGGGAGGGGGAGGGGTGACTACAGGAGGCGCTGGAGCGACTGCAGAGAGGCAGTCGTTCCTCAGGCTCCGAGCTCTCCTGCGAGGCGTCGGGAGCCGCGCGGGGGCATCAGGGCCGGGAGGTGAAGCGGGCACCGCTACACGCTTGGGGGGGCGGGAGGGGAGCCAGCGCTCACGCCCCACGCTCCCCTTCTCTGGGTACGTGGGTTTGTTCTTTTTTAATCAAAGGGCGGGGGGGAGACGGATGTTTTTAAAATAAAATCAGAACACTGAAGTATCTGCGCTCTGTCCTCACCACGGCGCACGCCCACTCCGCAGAGGCTGCCACTCGCGCCCGGGGCCGCGCCGGAGCTCCTCAGGGGCCTGCACCTGCCCTCCTCGTGCCGGCCTCAGTGTGAGCCCACGGTGCCCAGAGCCGGCACCTCAGCCCACTGCCCCAGCTCCTCGAGGCGGCCTGTGGCCCTGGAGTCCAAGCCAGACCTCGCTCTGGGCCGCCCGGCCAGCCGCCGCCTCCCGCTCCCTACGGCCCCCAGCCCCACCGCAGCAGCCACTCCGAGAGCACAGGGCACGCGCTCAGCCACGTCCACTGCCAGACCCGGGACCCAGAGCCACATCTGCGTGTTTGATGAATGGCTTGAGGCCAGGAGTTCAGAAATGAGTACGGGACGTAGGGTGCCCTCGAGTCCTCTCCAGTCTGTCAGACGGGGTCCCTGTAAACAGCCTACGGCACGGCTGGCTCCATAGCCAGAGAAGAGAACGTGCTAGAAGCAACCGAACATGGAAGTAAACAGAGAAGCTGGGTTTCCTTAGATCGCTGAGCGAAATCTACTCTAATTAACCAACAATAAGCACGAGCTAACAAATAACGAGCTAATTTAACAGACCCGGTCCTCGAGGGATGTCAGGCTCGCTCTCAAGGCAGCCACGTCTTGTGCTGTTGTTTCTGCTTCTGTGAAGCGGCAGGCCTCCCTCGCCCCTACCCTCCACGGCAGGAAGACGGCAGCGTGGGGTGCAGGAGCCCCGACCTTCCGGGCCTGGCCACGCGTCAGGGACCAGATGAATACGCTGCCCAAGAACTGCCACAAGGACCACACCCCAAGTCCTCCCGACGCCTGCAAGTCACCCAGTGACCAACCTAAGCAGCAGAAGCAACGCCCTGTCCCTTGGGCAGTTAACAACGGGCCGCGTCTCCGGCAGGGTGCGGGCACCCACAACCCCAAGCCCGCCACACCCCTGTGGCTCCAGCCCCCCGGTTCCGGTCGTCCCACCCCCCTCAGCTGGAGCTCGGTGCTCTCACCAGCTCACCTCTCTGACTGCGGTCATCTGTCGCGGGACCGAAATCACCGCGTGGCTAGGAAAACGGGACTTGGGGATGACGTCACAAGTCAGAAGCGTGTTTGTGACGTGAGCTGGCGAGCAAACCACCATCACCCCATGGGAGGCCGCATGCACAGCGGCTCGGGAACAGCGGCAGGATGACGTGTGTGGTGGGTTCTCCTCTACATGCTCGTGCTTCTCGTACTGCTATGCTCTTGTGTGATTTTTTAATATTTTATTTATTTATTTACTTATCTGACAAAGAGGGAGAAAGATCACAAGCAGACAGAGAGGCAGGCAGAGAGGGGGGGAAGCAGGCTCCCTGGTGAGCGGAGAGCCCGATGCGGGACTCGATCCCAGGACGCTGGGATCATGACCTGAGTTGAAGGCAGAGGCTTAACCCACTGAGCCACCCAGGCGCCCCTCTTGTGTGATTTTTTAACTTGAAAATCTATTATTCCAATGAAAAGCTACAGTGAAATTGGCCAAAAGCCCAAATTCCTCTCCGGCTGTGGAAGGTGAGAGCCCTGACCTGCGGAGGGGGGGCCCCCTGGCCTGCCCAGCCGAGCACCCCGTGGACAAGCCGCCACAACAGGCCCCACACACCCCAGGAGGGCCCGGTGGCCAGCACGGCTGCCCGGTGCTTAGCAACACAGGACAACAGAGCACAAAACAAAGGCCACCCCCTCCACCCCTGCTGGCTGGCTCACTCGCCTCCCCACGGTGAAAGGACCGGCTTAATCTATTTTTGAAGAGACATGAATAATACAGTGACAAACTCAGGAGGAACAACAAAGGTTCTACGGTTCTTCCCACACAGAGAAGGTGGACAGACTCGCACACAGACTTGCATGAGAAAGACAACGTCTACACTGTGGGCCCAGCACACAGCAGGACGAAAACAGGGATGTGGTGAATGAATGAGGAGGCTCCCGTTGACGGCAGAGTCTCCATGAACTGTCACCTCACCCCCTTTGATCTCCAACCCCACTTGCACGACGGCAACTGCCGTCCCAGACTGTATCTGTACGGGGTGTGCTGGTTCCCTCCACCAGCCCGACCACCTTCTAGCCCCTGCACAGGATAGCAGGCCGGGGAGCGAGTGTGGGGGCCAGGGGGTGGGGGTGGGTGCAGGAATCAGACAAGAGTTATCACCAGGGCAGGAGGAGGATGGGGCCAAGGGCTCAGGGCAGGGCTCAGCCTGCCGGGACCATGGAACTGAAGGTTCATGAGCCGTGGGGACATCACAAGACCCCCACGCCCCAGGCCCGCCGGCAGAAGCCTCTCACGGGACACCGGTCCGGTGCCTGGCTCGGAGTAAGTACCAGCTTGGAGCAAACCAGACGCTCTACTGAGAGGGGGACGCACAGGCAGCACCCCCGGGAACGTCGTGGAAGTCAAGGGAAAGTTTTCGAGCAGACTTGCTCCAATGGCCCGCGCACAGCCTTGAGCACGCTCCTGGACGCTGCTCCGAGCCCTGACCGAAGCCAGCCTCCGAGCTGTCCGCCGAGAAGCCTGGATCCGCTCCCCCCCGCCCACCCCCCGAGAGGAGGTTTTCCCCGACAGGCTCCAGTGAGGCCAGGAGCACGTCTGTGACTCCCCAACACCACGGACGAAGCCAGGCCCTTGAACAGCCACAGTGACCTCTAAATATAGACGAGAGAATGCGAGTGAGCAGCAAACGGTCTTGCGGACAGCATGGTAAACTTGTGACAGCCGCACTCGGCACACGTGGCTAAATATAACCTCCCAGAACCGCCGCCAGCCGCCGGCATGGGAGCGGGCACACACGGGCGGCGTCCCGGGGCCCCAACCTCTAGACGCCTGATCGGCGGCTTCGCCTGCTGCCTGGGGGTCACTGCTGTCCCTACCGCAGGAGACCCGCCTCCCGCACACTACCTGAGACTGCAGACTTTTCTAAGAAAGCGGCAAACCGTGGAAGGAGGGACGGGGACAGCTAAGCAGCCTTCCCAAGAACCGGCAGGTGGTCCTGCCAGTCACCTGCTCAGTGGGTAACGGGCCTCCTGGGACAGAGCAGGGCGGCTGTTCCCGAACAGGAAAGTTCATTCAGGTAGCCGCTGCGCACGGCACTCCAGCCGTTGCGGGTCCTTAGGGTCGAAAACCTGGACTGTTCCTGTAAAGTGATGTGTCAGGATAGAGATCTCTCTGTCCCTGCTTAATAAATGTGATTATTCAGTGTCTCATGACCTTGACCAGGTGAGAGAGAGGCACGCAGACCAAATCCATGGGGTTCCCGGTGCTGATGCACCAACAAAGAAGAAATACAAACCATTCCACCCACTAGCTCCCGCAGCCCCTCCTACAGGGCTGCCCTCTGAGGCTGTGCCAACCACACTCCCCCGGGGAGCTGGACCCATTGGGCGGCATGCGGGCTTGCCGTGGCAACGGAGGAGTGGGGGGCTGCAGGGTCACCAGGGCTCCCAGTGCTTGTTGCAGCCCCAACCCCCACCCCCCAGCCATCTGCCCTCTCACTCCAATGCCCACAACAGCCTGGACCCTGTCGCCTGCCCCCACCCCAGCCCCCTGACTTCCACCACCTGTCCTGAACCTGAGTCCAACCCGAGTCCGTCCCCCAACCACACAGCCCTGCCGCCAGCCCAGGATCCCAGCCCCTCAACCCAGTCCCCTGACCCCAGCCCCATCCCAGCAGGATGGACCTTAGTCTCCCAACCCCCGATGCCTGCCCCCACCCCAGTTCCTCAACCCCAGCCCCACTGCCTGCCCCTGACCCCACCCCCAACTCTAGTCCCCAGCCCCAGTCCCTCCACTGGCCCTGACCCCAGTCTCCCATCTCCTACTGCCTGTCCCCAACCTAGCAACCTCAGCCTCACTGTCAGGCCCTGCGACCCCAGCCCCCTGACCCCCACCGCCTGCGTCTAACCTCAGTCTCCCAACCCCAGGCCCCCAACCCCTGCTGCCCGCCCTCCGCACCAGCCCCTCAACCCCAGCCCGGCCCCCTGCCTCCCAACCCCGTTCCCTTAACCCCATTCCCCCACTCCTGCCCCTCCAGTGCCCGACCAGAGTCTCCCAGCCTGCGGCCTGCCCCTCACCCCACGACCCCAGCCCCGCCGCCCGCCCCCGCCCCCGCCGCCCCGCACCTTCTCGCCCTCATCCGGGTTCTTGTCCGGGTGGAACTTGAGCGCCAGCTTCCGGTAGGCCTTCTTGATCTCCTCCGGGGGCGCGCTGGGCTTCACCCCCAGGATGTCGTAGTACTGGGTCTCCTTCACCATCTTGTCCCTGCGGGCGGGCGGGGCGGGCGAGGCCGGTCAGCGCCCCCCGGACCTCCCGCCGCCCGCCCGCGCGTCCCGCTCCCGCTCCGGCTCCGGCTCCGGCTCGGGCTCCGGCTCCCGCCGCCCTGGGCTCCCGCCGCCCGCCGCCCGGGGCCGCCGCACTCGGCCTCCGGCTCCTCCGCCGCGGGTTTTATCCGGCGCCGGCGGAAGGTTCCGCGGGGAGACGGTGACGCCACAAAGGCCCAGAACCTTCGCGGAGGTTCCGGCGGCGCGCGAGCGGGCGGCGGGCGGGGCGGCGGGGGCGCGGCGGGCACCGGAACCCCCGACCCCGGACCCGCGACCCCTCAGACCCCGACCCCGGACCCCGACCCTCAGAGCCGCAGACCCCGGACCCAGACAGCCGGCTCGCCTGGCTGCGGACCCCCCGACCCCCAGACCCCGACCCCGGACCCCGACGGCCACGCGCCT
>JAHRIG010000067.1:21886630-22006624 GCA_020311275.1 Eira barbara | reverse complement strand
CCTGGCTGCGGACCCCAAACCCCGACTTGCCTGGCCCCCGACCCCGGACCCCGATGGCCGACTCACCTGGTCCTCTGTCCCCGCCCCCGGCTCGCCCGCCCACCCTCGCCCACCCCCGCCCCTCGCCCCTGACGCGGGGCCTGACGCGACCCCGCCGGCTGACCCGGTCTCCTCTGCCGCGCGCTCCTCCGGCTGCCCGTCAGACTCCCCTGAACTCCAGCTCTGACCGCCGCCCCGGGCCATGTCGGGGGGCTGGGAAGGGGGCCTCGGCGCGGGTGCCGCCCTACGACGACCGTCCCGCCGCCCAGGGGCCGCCGCCTTGCCCTTCCGTGGGTCCCCGGGTCCCCCTGGCCCGAGGACCGGCCGGCTCCAGGGGTCGCGCGAGCGGAAACCCTGCCCCGAGGGGTGGGACTGGGCGAGCAGCGCCCTGCGCTCCGCAACGGCGCCGGGCCGCGCCCGGGGGGTGTGGCCGCCCTCTGTGCGGTCACGGCCGGCGGGCGTGGGGAGGCCTGCAGCGCACGGCTGCACCCTTGAGGGCTTGAGGGTGGGCGGGGGTCCGTGGCCATGGCGGGACCCTGGTTCCCGGGCCCTGCCGCTGCTGGCACCCCCCGGGGCATCTTCAAGGCTGGCAGGAGCGTAAGCACTTCCAGATTCGCGCTACGGTGCTCCGCCCGCCCCAGCTGTGGACCAGGGCCTCCTGGCTGTGCACACCTGGGATTCCCCCCAGTCCCCCACAGGTAAGCAGTGACGTCGGACTCTTGTGGGCAGTGACACGCTTCAGGGGTGAGTAGCCACGTGTCCAGGTCTCCCAAGAGTGGGCAACGGGCCCTCCTGTCGTGCAGCGGGGAAACCTTCAGAACCACTAAGTTGGACCCGGCTGGAGTGGGCCCAGCGATGTGCACATTGAGAGTGGGGGTTGGCACTGGAGCTGGGCCCTGTCTGGGAGGCTGCAGTCACAGGTCTCCCACCCACCTGGGCTGTCGCCTGCCCTGCCCCACAGCAGAAACGGGCGTAGAAGGAGTGTTATCAGTAACCTGCAGGCTCCCCACTCCAGCCCAGCCTTGGATACTGTCAGGGAGGGGAGGCCACCGCTCTCTTCTAGGATCCCTTGGTCTCGTTTGGGGTCCTGTGGCTGAGGCAGGCTCCATGCCCTCCTCCAGGTCTGCGGAAGAGTGAAGTGACTTTGAACATCCAAGCAAAATTCAGAGTTCTTCTGGTTGGGGAGGTGCTGTTCTCCCCGTCCATCAGGCTGCTCTAGAACAGAGCTCTAGGGTTAGCTGCAGGTCAGGAAGCAAGTTTCCGTAGCCGCCATCAGAAGCCGCCGAGCTTTTGCCTGAGCTCGTCCGCAGGACCTGGTCGCGGTCACCTGCCGCCCACCTCTCCGGCTTCTCTCTAAGAACAGATGGGATGTAACAGCACAGGCTTGCGGCCCCGTGGGTCTCCGACCCGATGCTTCTAGGGGTCCCTGGGTCTGGGCTGCACTGCAGACCCATGCCCTCAGAACTTCTGGGGTGTCGCCGAAGCGTCAGTGTTTGCAAAGCTGCTCCGGTGATTCCGGGAATAGCCAGGGCTGAGAGCCGCTGCCCAGCGCCCGTGCCCACCAGCTTCAGTGCTCCAGATCGGGGACACCAGCATGACAGCCATCCAGGGTGGCCACGGCCCCCAGGTGCAGAATAGGGCGGTGAACTTGGAAACCATGAGATGTGGGTTCACATCCCCACAGGGTTACTTCTGGCTGTGTGATCTTGGGGAGGTGACTAGCCTTTCTGAGCCTTAAATTCCTGGAATTTTCATGGGGATAATAGTAGTAGTGTCTGCTTCCTGACTGTGAGAAGGCCCTGGCCGGCTCCAGATGCTGGTGTACTTTTTGTCTTTCTGCTTTCATCTAAGCTAAAGCAGCTGGCAGAGATCTCTCCTTTGTGAAATCTACCCAGGCTCTTTTTCACTAGGCCTCAACCTTGGTCTCTAAAGGCTCGAACAGACACCGACATGATTTCCAGCAGCTCACGGCCGCATCCCTGAGATGACCCCCCCACCCTCACCCCCAGAAGTGCCCTTGTGAGTAACTCACAGCCGCCGCGATTGTTACTGTCCGTTCCACCCAACACCTGAAGCTGGGGCCTCCATCTCCAGCGTCTGTGAGAGGGTGGAATCCGCCGTCCGCGCCAGCCAGCAGACCCAGCTGGTGTGCCTGCGTCTACACGGGCTCCTTGCGAGGGCCCCCCCCCCCCGCTCCCGCATCCTCTCTTTGGAGCACGAGTTACTTCTGGACACCTAGAAGCAGACTCTCTTCTCCACTGCGGTATTTAAACCTGTCATCCTCTAACGAACGTGACTGGGGGGGGGGGCAGGAAGAACCTTGCGGAGGAAGGTATGCGCCGTGCACCAGAAGCGATGCCGGCGTCTTGGGCCGAGGGGAGGGGCGGCTGTGCCGCAGCTACCGCAGAGTCAGGGCCAGGGCGGAGGGAGGCCGTGAACTGTGAGAAAAGTGACTGCCTCCGGAGAAGAGTTTGCTTCTCCTCTGACGGACCGTGGGAGCCACTGAACATCTCAGAGCAGGAGCTGCATTCCGGGAAGGACACCTGGCAGCAGCCGGCAGCAGCAGTGGGTCCAGACCTGCTCAGAGGGCTCTGAGCAGGACATGCAGGCTCCAGAGGCCGGGGAGCTGACGGGCTGGCCCGAGGGCGCACCGCGGGAGGAAGAGGGCTCCGAGGGGAAGCTGTGGGGAAAGCTGCCTCAGAAAGTGGAGGAGGAAGAGCGGCTGCTTGAGAGGCCAGGACAGGTGCCGGGCTGTGGAGAGGGGCTGAACCCACGGGAGGCCGGGGTGGCGAAGGAGCAGACAGGCCGGCACCCAGGCAGCAGGGGTCAGAGAGAACAGAGCCTGGGCTCTGGGAGGCAGCCACAGGGGTTCTCGAAGGAGAGGATGCTAATTCGTTGGCTCCCAAAATAGCACTTGTCGCTTCAGGCCTTTGTCAATATCTCAAGGGACTTGTGCTTCCGGCCTCTCTGCGGGTGTGTGCAACATTGGGCAGATGGCCTCTCTATGAGCCTCAGTTTCCCCTTCTGTACAATGTGGGCAAGAACACCAACCTCACGGGGTTATAAAAAGCTAAGTGGAGACTGTTTCTCAGGGGCTTAATATGGCCATGACCCCAAGATGGAATTTGTGGCTTTCGTCGACAGGTGGCGGGTCCACACCTGCCAGAGCCCCTGAATCTAACCACTCTGGGTAGCCCCCAGCACGGCCCATGTGGCCTGCATGCCAGCCCCCAGGACTCATTACAGTCAGCATCGCTGCGTTGCTTGAACAGCAAAACCCACGGTTCTGATGCTGTTTCTGTGGGCGACCGTCTCCAAGAGCCCGCTCCCTCCCCAGAGCGGCTGCCCCCAGAAGGGGGTGTCTGTTTCAGGAGAAAGGACTCCGGAGGGGAGGCAGGGGCCGCCCTGGTGCACATTGGTACTTCACACACTGCGTTCTGAGGTCTTCCTGCCCGGCAGGCTGTGGGCCCACGGGGAACAGACCCTGCACGCTGGTCCCCTGCCTGCAGGGAGCTCCCAGGGGCCAGCGAGGGAGTGAACCTCTAACTGTGCGATGTGAGGAGAGCCAGGAAGGGAAAGCAGAGGCAGACCCCGTCCTCCCCCAACTGCATGTCTTATAAAGGGAAGGTCGGCGGCGGCCGGTCCCGCTGTTTCCAGGCTGCACTGCTCTAACAGCACTCCCTGCTCTGTGTCTCTGTGCCACAGTCTGATAATACTCCCATTATTTCCAGCAGTTTTCTCCTATTTGTTATGCAGATTAGTGACCTGTGATGTTACTACTGTCACTGTCTAGGGGCCCCAGGAACAGCACCTGTGGGAGACGGTGAACTTGCTGAGAAAAGCTGGGTATGTTCCCACTGCCCACCCCCGCCCGCCACCGGCTGCCCCGTCCTCTCCCCCACAAGACACACCAGGGTTGAAATTAGGCCGCTTAATACCCCGACAGGGGCCTCAAAGTGTCCACACGAAAGGGAAGACTCACCCGTGTCTCACTTTAAATCAAATCTAGAAAAGATTAAGCTTAGTGAGGAAGGTACGTCAAACGCCAGAATGGGCCAAAAGCTGCCCTTTCGCACCCGTTAGCCAAGGGGGGGTGGTTTGCAGGGAAAAGTTCTCGAAGGGAATTAAAGGACCACGCCCGCGAAGGTGGGAACCGCAACGGGAAAGAGGCGTGTTGCTGATGCGGAGAAAGTCCACACGATCTGGACAGAAGGCCCGACAGCCACAGCACCCGCTTCCGCCGGAGCCCAGCCCGGAGCCAGGCCCTCACGCGCTTCGGGTCCCTGAAGGCGGGGGCAGGGGACGAAGCTGCAGAAGATGGGCTGGAGCCGGCAGAGACAGTCTGTGAGGTGTGAGGGGGGACACCGCCTCCGGAACGCAGAAGTGCCCGGTGAAGGTGCGCGTTCCCCGGCGGATCCCACGGCGATCGTTCGGGAGGCGGCTCCCTGAGCAGCACAGCCGGTCAGCGCAGCCGAGACAGCCCTCCACCGAGGACGCCGCCGGCTCGCCCCGCAGCTGGAGGGGAAGTCAGCGCCCGGCTTCACGCCTTCAAAGGGCCAGGCGGACTCGTGCGCGGGCTCGGGCTGCTGCTCACTCGAAGGTGACCCGACGCTCACGAACCACGCGGGACGTCCCCGGGCCACCAGGAGCCGCGCTCCGTCCGCTCCAGCCATGCTCTGTCAGTGGCCGAAGCCTGGATGACGGCACGCGTGTTCCCAGCACGGTCGACCGGCTCTTTTAAGTCTGAGGCTGAGGCCGGCCGCTCAGGAGAAAGGCCCCTGGGAAGGTGTGAGAGCTCGCTGACACCGCACCGGCTGCCCCAGGAGCTGTGATGGAAATGGACAAAATTCAGGTTGTCCTCACACCTGCAGACGCTCTGCGGCCGTGGATGGAGTCATCCCAACTTCCAAGTCTTGTTCTTCGAGAAATACACTTCGCAAGGCTGCAGCTGCTCTGGACGGGGATTCGTCTGAGGATCTGGGCATGGTAAGTGGAAAGCCTTCTGGAAGGGGTTCACATCCTAGATGCCATTAAGAACATCCATGATCGGTGGGAAGAGGACAAAACAACAAACAGGAGTTTGGAAGCCGTGGGTTCCAGCCCTCGCGGGTGACTTTGAGGGGTTCCAGACCGAGGGGAGGATGTCACGCAGACATGGGAAAGCAAAACGACCAGAATCAGAAGAACTGCCAAAATCCCATGATGATGCTTGAATGGACAAATCGCTGCTTCTGGACGAACAGAGAAAGTGGATTCTTGAGCTGGAATCTACTCCTGGGGGCGATGCTGTGAAGACTGCTGGGAGGACACGAAGGATCTAGAATATTCCATAAGCTAAGTTAGGCAATAGGATTTCAGAGGCCTGATTCATCTTGAGAGAAGTTTAGACAGCATCACCCCCTACAGAGAAATCCTTCATGAAAGGAAGAGTCACTCCATGCATCCGACGTTGTCATTGTCTTACTTTAAGAAGCTGCCAGTGGCCCCCTGGCTAGTGCAGCCGGTTAAGCATTTGACTCTCAGTTTCGGCTCAGGGTGCGAGATCAAGCCCTGATCCAGCCCCACGTCGGGCTCTGCGGTCAGCGGGGAGTGGGCTTGAGATTCTCTCTCTCTCCCTCAGCCCCTCCCCCTCAAAGAAATAAATTCAATCTTGAAAAAGAACTTGCCCCAGCCTCCAACCCCCACCTTCAGCAGCCACCACCCAGGTCAGTCAGCAGCCCTCGCCAGGGAGGCAAGACCTTCCACCCGCATCAGAAGATGGTTTGCATTTCTTTTAGCAACAAAGCCTTTTTGGAGTATGTACATTGTATCCTTTGCACTTAAGGCTGTGGCGCAGCTGGTAGGCCGCAGTGTAGCGTGAGCGCAGCAGGGGGAGCCTCGCTCTAGGGTCGGGCAGTGAGACCCGCTCGGCTGCGCTTTCTGGAGCCAGGACTGCAGCATCTCCCACTCGTGCCTGCAGCCTGCTGGGTTCTGGGTGGGGGGGGGGGGTCGACTAACAGGCTTCCCAGAGCTGTTACACATTTATAGTCCATACTTGTATGTGGGAGGCTGCGCAGTAGCTTGAGAGAGAACCAAACCAGGCCCTGACTCGCGCCTCCTTGAAACCTAAGGGTTAAAGCAATCCTGTGGTTAATAAGTTGAGGTGCTTGAGAATGGGCCTGTGCCATGGGTCTCACGCGGGGAGCCTGCTTCCCCCTCCCTCTGCCCCGTTTCTGTTCCCTCTCTCACGGTCTCTCTGTCAAATAAATAAATAAAATTTTAAAAGTTGCGTATATTTTCATCTCATCATATACTTCCTATCGTTTTTATTTATTTATTTGAGAGAGAGAGAATGAGCGAGAGCTTGAGAGGGAGAAGCAGACTCCCCATGGAGCCTGTAGCCTTATGCGGGATTCGATCCCTGGACGCTGGGATCATGACCTGAGCCAAAGGCATTCGCCCAACCAACTGAGCCACCCAGGTGCCCTTGCTATCGGCTTTTTAACAGCTTTGTTGAGGTAGCACTGACATACAACATGTTGCCCATGTTTAAAGTGTACCATTTTGGGCGCCTAGGTGGCTCCATTAGTTGGGGAACTGCCTTTGGCTCAGGTCACAATCCTGGAGTCTGGGATCGAGTGTGGGATCGAGTCCCGCATCAGGATCCCAGCTCCATGGGGAGCCTGCTTCTCTCTCTGACCTCTCCTCTCATGCTCTCTCTGTCTCAAATTAATAAAATCTTTAAAAAATAAAATAAGTGTACCATTTTGGGAATGCAAGCTGGTGCAGTCACTCTGGAAAACAGGATGGAATTTCCTCAAAAAGTTGAATATAGGGGCGCCTGGGTGGCTCAGTGGGTTAAAGCCTCTGCCTTTGGCTCGGGGTCATGATCTCGGGGTCCTGGGATCGAGCCCTGAGTCGGGCTCTCTGCTCCGCAGGGAGCCTGCTTCCTCCTCTCTCTCTGCCTACTTCTCTGCGTGCTTATGGTCTCTGTCTGTCAAATAAATAAAAATCTTTTAAAAATCATAATAATAATTTAAAAAGTTGAAAATAGAGCTACCGTATGACCCAGCAATCACGCTACTGGGTATTTACCCTAAAGATGCAAATGTAGGGATCCGAAGGGGCACGTGCACCCGAAAGTTTATAGCAGCAACGTCCACAGGAGCCAAACTGTGGAAGAGCAGACGTCCATCGACAGATGACGGGATAAGAAGTGTATACCCGTGTGACCACCACCCGGATCCAGAGAGAGGACATTTCCTTCACCCCAGAAAGTCTCCTCTGTATGCTGAGCTCTGGCCCACAGGACGGCTGTGCCCTCTGGGGCCCCCCCGTGCGGCCATGACGTTCACGTTCCCCCCGCGCAGCTGCCATTACATCCGTGTGTGCTCCCGCGCCAGCGTGTGGGAGTCCCTGTGGCCCCCCAGCGTACCGACACCGGTGTCACCAGCCTGGTCGACTCTCATTTCCAGTGACCGTGGTCCTAGTTGAAGGCTTCCGTCAGCTTCCCTGAGAACCCAGCGTGCTGGGCACCTGTTACCCGCTGTCAAATGCCAGCTGGGGGATGTCAAGGACCAGAAGTCATGGGGGGGGTCCCCCAAAGACAGCTCAGCCCCACAATGGGGGGTGGGCGGGGAAATGTACACCCGTCGTCCTCCTTTCCCAAAGCCTCTTGCCGCCTCCTGTGGGCTGGCGATGGGAGGACTGGGGAAGCTGACCCTGTGTATTTGGGGCCCAAATACAGAAACCACGGGGAAACGCGGCCTGCGTTGCGCCACCTCGTGAGGCTCCCGGGCAGTTCCGTGGACCAGATAGGCTCCGACTTCCCTCCACTGCCGTAGCAGCCGCGGGGGGCTGTGGGCTCTGGGCCTGTGGGGGAGGCCCAAGGAGCGGCCCCGCCCGGCAGCGCAGCGCGGTGAAGCGTGTCCTACCGAACATGGTTATGCGACTGCCCGGTGCCGGTCTTCTGTCCCAGGAGCCCTCCAGAGAGCAGTCTCTCCCTGGGGAGGGGCCGAGTGACCCCGGCAGAGCCCGCCTCCCCTCCTGGGGGCCAGGGATGAGGGCACGACCTGGACTTGGCCTCCAGATACTCCTTTCTAAGACACCGGGTCCCACGAGACTGACCCAGGCAGAGGAAGGCCTCCAGACAGCCGTAGCGGGGCCGGCCCGGCTAGCGGGCGCTTGGCCTGTTTCTTGCTCCTGGCTTCACGGCCCCCAGAGCACCTGGAGGGATGCAGCCCATAAAGCTGGTGTCTGGCCTCCTGCCAGTTCTGCAGGTCCCGTGCTCAGCTCCGAGCCCCGCTCTCTGAGGCAAACAGGACTTCGGGGAGGGTCCTGACGTGGGAGGGACAGCTGGGGAGGCTGCTGGGCTGGAGGCCGCGGCTCTGAGAACTTGTGAGGTACCGCCCTCGGGTAGGTGGTCCCGGCTCTGAATGCAGCTAATGGAAAGCGAGGGGAGGGTTCGGACGCCAGGCCCCGGGAGCCCTCCTGCACCATCTCTCCTCCCCTGCCCGCGGCTGTGTGTGGGCAGGTGACCCGGGAAGCCATGTGCTGTGCGGCAGAGCCGCCTTCCGCCTCCGAGTCTGACCCGTCAGGAAGAGCTATCCTAGTTCTGGGGTTTTCCCAGGGCATCAGCCAAGTATGCCCTAGCTCACAGAGCTGGCTGGAGCCAGTTTCTGGTGCCCACTGCCAAAAACGCTCACTGACGAGACCTATCGGGGCACTAGACACCTACATCTGGAAGGCATGCACAAAAGTGTCAACGACCACCATTTCTGGATGATGAAATTCTGGGTAATTTTTATTTTCTTACTCTGCTTTTCTGTGTGTGTGTGTGTGTGTCTCTCTCTTTTTTGCATGAGCATTTATATAAAATACACTTAGGAAAAAGTTATTAAAAATAAGCAGGTTTGGGGTGCCTGGGTGGCTCAGTGGGTTAAAGCCTCTGCCTTCGGCTCAGGTCATGATCTCAGAGTCCTGGGATCGAGCCCCGCATCGGGCTCTCTGTTCAGTGGGGAGCCTGCTTCCCTTCCCCTCTCTCTGTCTGCCTCTCTGCCTGCCTGTGATCTCTCTGTCAAATAAATAAATAAAATCTTAAAAAAAAAAAAAAAGAACACCAGTGTCCCCCAGAAGGCTGCTGGGTTTGCAGAGGTGCTGACACGGGGCCCCTCGAAAGTTCTCAGAGCCGCGGCCTCCAGCCCAGCAGCCTCCCCAGCTGTGGCCCCATGTCGGGACCCTCCCCGAAGTCCTGTTTGCCTCACAGAGCGGGGCCCGGAGCCGAGCACGGGAAGAGAGGCTGGGTTGCCACCCAGCGAGGCGTCTCTGGGCCTGGGGTCAGCAAGCCCACAAGGCCCTGGAGGGCCACACAGGCAGTGAGGACAAGGCCCCAGAACACCAGCACGTACTCCTCCCGATTCTCTGACCCTCCCAGGGCTGTGGGCTGGCGAGGGGAGGCCCTCGAGGCACTTGGTCGGCCTAGGAGGCCTCCGAATCTTTGTGTAGTTTGCACGAACACGCTGTCAGGAGGACCGGACGTTGGCTTTGGGCTGGTCCCCGCAGGAGACCTAACTCGCCAGCTGGAGGGAAGGCGCCGCGTCTGCCCGTGGCCGGCCCCTCCTCACTGAGCTTCACGCCTGCCCAGCGGCGCGGGCACGATCGCCCTCATTTCCCCAGCGAGGAGACAGACCCACAGCTTACCCCAGGTCACAGACTGCGAAGATGGGGGCACTGCCAGGACCCCAGCCCCGTGCGAAGGATCCCAGCGCCCTCTGTGCTCTTCCCAGTCCGCCGCGCCTGCCCGTGGCCGAGGCCAGAGAAGGGCCAGTACAGGGACAGCAGAACCCTCACATGACAGCGCGAGGACGCGGAAAACCTCTTCAGCTCCCACAAAGTCTTGGCCTCTTTCTTGTCTTTTATGAGGAGGCCGGTTAGCTACAGGGCAAACATTTTGCTCAGTTTCTGCAAAAATCCTATCTTCCACCTACACACCCCCCCGATGTTTGGATGAGGAAACGAAGACCGGAGTGGGCCCAAGCTTGCCCACACGGCATCTCAGTCCTGAGCCGTCTGGCTCCCAGACGACAAGCCCTGTACCACGGCCAACAAAACGCCCTAACCACTGTCCTCTGCTCACTCATTTTATTCTGTTGTATTTTACATTCCAGGACAGTTAACATAATTATATTAGTCTCACCCAGCGCTCACGGCGAGTGTAGGCTCAGGGATCTGAAAAACTTCTTACTACGCTATAACGTCCCCACCAAAAACACACCAACCCCAAGTACCCGGCTCAGCCCATCACCACAAAGTGAACACTCCCAAGTAAGCCCAGTCGGGGGTCGGAGCAGCCCCCACGGCCCCCCCGCACCGCACACCACCCCCCCGCCAGCCCCCCAGCACCACACACCCCCGCCCGGGGAGCCACCCCGACTTCTAGCACGCGGAGTCGCGGTCCCTCCTTGTGAACGTTGTCTGAGTGAGCCCGGGAACACATGTCCTCCTGCGCGTTGCCGCTTTTGCTCGGCGTGAGCTCGGTGAGAATCATCCATTTCTGGTCTGACAATAACTCGCATTCTCACTGCCACTGGGTGCCCCGCGGTGTGCGTATGTCTCCCATTCTGCTCTCATGAGCATTCAGGGTGTTTCGGGTTTGGGGCTAGTGTGGCCACGGACCGTGCGTGTCTGCGGGCCGCGTGTGTCTACATCTGTAGGTCCGCCCCTAGGGATGGGATCGCCGCGTGGGTGGGGGTGGCGCTTCTTCACCCCTCCCCATGCGTTCACCCCATGAAGACCTCAGCTTGGTGCGTGGAGACCTCCCCGTGGGGTGTGCGCAGAATGGGCCCAGGGCCGCGGCGGGCAGAGACGCGCTCCAGCGGAGCACTCCCCCGCCCCCGCCACCCCCGGCTCCCGCGCGTCCACAGAGAAGGGCTCCCCGGAGAACCTTCCAGATAACCCTTAACAGATAAACAGAGGCCCCACCTGCAGGTCGGGCCCTGGTTCTGTTCAGGCTGCCGCTTGGTGATAACCTGCTGGGCCTGCACGGCCTCTCGGGGGGGTTGGAATGCCCTCCCTGCCTTTGCGGCAGCGCCCCCCTTGCCCCTGTGTTCTCCAGGCCCCGCGCATTGCCCGCTACAGGGGAGGCGCTCAGTGAGTATTTGTGGGATTGAATTTAGCTTTCTAAAATGCAGATGCACTGGACGTGGTCAGCAGCCCCCTGTCTATCCCCATGTCTGTCCCTGTGACTGCTGCGCTCAGGGCCCTTCCCCCGTCTCCAGCCTCTGCCTGACTCTGTGTCCGTGGTCACATCTCCCCTCCTGTGGGCCCTGCTGCCTCCCTCTTATATGGACCCCTGTGACCACATTGGGACCCCCGATAATCCAGGATAAGCTCCCATCCTGAGGTCCTTAACTTGAGCACGCTGGCCAGGTCCCTTCTGACGTGGACATTAACATATTCGCAGGTTGTGTTAGGACATGGAGATCTTCAGGTGGGCTGTAATCCTGCCCCAAACCCAGGAACTGCCTGTTGGGTCCACACACACGCTCTCCTCTCCCGGCCCACATGCCCCTGGGTTCTCTGAGCCAGCACCTCTCTATTCCTACAGCCCGGTTCCTGGAATTCTCAGACTCAGTGCCCCCGGCCCCGAAGAGCCCCCTTCACCAGGGAGCCCCGGAGCCGTGTGCATGGATAACGGCTCAGACAGGTGGCACTTATGGGCTCAAAGTCTGGCTCCGTCCTGTGCTGTGTGACCCCAGGCCAGGGTCCTCACGTATAAAATTATAATAATAACACAGTTTTTTAAGGTTGTATAAGGCCTAAACAAGAGAATGTGCATAAGATGCTGCAGCATAGAGCGTGGTAAAGAACAGCTTGATTCCGACAGTGGTCCTGTTTCCACGGTTACTGACGTCCAAGGCCCCCTTCCCAGCCAGGCCGGACTCCACGCCGTCAGACCCGTGTTCCTCATCCCCCTGCCGAGTGGCCAGTCCTTGTAGCCACCAGGAAAAGCAGGCTCCGGAGCCCCAGACTGAGCAGAGGGGCCGGCATAGCTGTGTGTGGCAGGGAGCAAGTCTCTATGGAATGTACCAGAAGCTGGAGCATACAGGGGTATCTGGGAAGGCTTCCCAGAGGAGATGAATGTGGGAAGCCTGGAGTGAGGGGAGGCAGCCCTCCCCGCTTTGTGGCCCTTTCCGTCACCTCTCCAGCCTCCCATGGCCCTGCAGTGCGAATGCTCACTCGGAACGGGGGTAAGCCCAAGGGAAGACAGTTACAGGTGCTGAGAAGGTCCCTGGGGGTGACTCGGCTCCTATCTGACCCGGGTCCTCAGAAAGGGCTGATGGAAGCCAGTCCCGAGCCCCCAGCTCCCCCCTGGGGCTCCACTCAGTCTTCTTAGGGGTCGGGGGCTCAGAGTCTGACTCTGTTCTACCCCAGGGAGAACTCCATAAAGAATGGATCTCCCGAAGTCCTCCACGGCAAAAACGGTCTCTTGGGGTGATCAGACTCTTATTTGGCGGGGGTGGGGGGGCTTTTCAGACTCCTGGGCAACATGCATTTAGCTGCGGCTGTACCTACCCCGAGCCCCATCCAGGGGGCTCCCTGAGCACAGCGGACACTCACCCCACCCCACCCCTGGTCAGAGAACCTCCCCGGAGCTCCCACCCACGTTCAGCAAGCCCTCCCTGTGAGCTCGGGTGCCTCAGGACGTGGCTCCAATCAGAGGGCCGAAAGCCATCAGCAGAAGGGCCAGGAAGGAAGCCCGAGTAGGGGTCTCACCTGACAGCCCCTTCCGTGAGCCGGTCTGGGCCGGGCGCGATGGCCCCGGAGCTATCTCCAAGAGCTCCAGCTCCTTACAGCACAGGAGCGCCTGCGGCGGGAGCTTTCTAGCACGTCTGGACCGCCGGCGTGTGCATCGGCACGTCAGAGCACGCGGACCCACAACTGAACCCGAGTGCTCGCGCAAGCTCCGTGCCTGGCCCCGAGTGAGCTTCCCGCACTAACCCCGCGGGAGATGGCGCTGGGAGCCGTCTCCCGGGCTCCCTACTTGTGACAAGGCATCGCTACATGTCCTTGGCTTGCGTTCCATGTTCCACGTGTCTCGCACCGAGGGCCACCACCCCCGAGCTACACCAGCCCCGCAGGGCCAGGCCTGGCTGGGAGGTTAGACCACCCGGGCTCTGGCCTCAAGTCTGTGACGGTTTGCTGTGGGACCTCGGCAAGTCCTTGCCTCTCAGAGTGTCCCCGTCTGCACAGCGGGGTTACACGATGCCTCCTGGCAGGGCCATCCTGACACACACATGAGCCTCGGGCACAGACACATGGCAGAGTTCCAGACACGCGGGACACCAGTGTGACCCCGCACCCCTCTCCTGTGTTAGGGGGCCAGGCTGCCGGCCCCAGTAGGCCAGGATGCGGCCACTCACACCCGAGCACTGGGGCACCTCATTGCTTCCCAGCTGGTGCCCTCTGGACATCAAGGAGCAGGGGCTGGACAGGAAAGGGTCACAACTCAGAGGGCCCCAGCCTGACTCTGCTAGAGACACTCCTCTGTCACACCCTGCTGCCCGGCCTTGGAGGCTGGCCATTAAGTAGGACACAGGGTTCGAGCAGAAAGCACCCTCTCCGTGCTTGAGTGTTCAGTCCCAGCAGTGACCAGTGCTGGCCTCCTCCAGGGCCTTGGCCCCGTCTCCTGGCTGCCTGGGCCACATGCCAGGACTCCAAGGCCTTGGTGGGCCATGTGCTAGAGAGGCCACAGACAGAAGCCGGAGGGTCCCCAGAGCCTGCCCCCTGCTCCCTGACATTGGGGGTCTGCGCTAGGGCTTGCGGGGGAAGGGGGCATGCCCAGGGCCTTTCCTCACGTGGACCAGCTTGCTTCCTCTCTCTGGGCCTCAGTTCCCACAAGTGTATCACAGAGGCCAAGGTGTCCAGGCCTGGCATGTGCACACCTCGTCTGGGGCAAAGACTCACTACATTTTCAGTCAGTGAAGCTCTTGGAGCTCCATGGGCACAGCTGCGGGGGAGGCCCCGAGACAGGTGTGCACATAAATGTTGCTTCATAAGTGGGGAAACTGAGGTTTTGGGCCACAAAGACCTCTCCCAGGGTGTTGCAGGCTGGCGCCGAGGCCTGTGGACCCTCGTCTGGGGCTCCCTTCCCAGCCCCAGCCCTGCCCCAGCTCCAAAGGCAGCCGGCATGGGCTGCGGTGGGGACCTGAGCCGCAGGATGCACACCCCCTACCCGCTCCAGGTGGCCCTGCCTCCGTGCCAATCTGGAGCTTTCTCGGGACCCAGGGTAATAAAAACAACGAACGCTGACTCCTGCTGAAAGTTCCCACAGCTCTCGGCGCTTTCTGTGTGATTAGCTCACTGTGTGATTAGCTCAACCCACTGTGGGCTCCATTTTTCGGATGAGAAAACTGAAGCACAGAGAGGTCACATAAGGTCACACGGCTTGCGAGCAGCTATTTCCTCCCGGGTTCCCCAGAAAACAGAGCCCGAGGCAAAGCTTCTGCCCTGAGGCTTTGCGGGGGCTGCACTCCTGGGGCACAGATTTTGGGAGGGACTGAGGCAGAAAACGGTGGAAAGCAAACGCAAGGTAGTGAGCGGCCCGTTGCGGCTCAGGAAAACAGCTCTTGGTCTCAAGCCCGTGGGATCCCCGGGCTCCTCCTGATCTCACCTGTCTCCACGACAGGGAGACAGTACACACAGTGTCTGGGAGGACAGGGTCAGATGGGAGGCACGGGGCCGGGGGGCAGAACGGCCGGTCCAGCCTGCAACGTCCCCACCCCGTCCCCCAAGATGACTTGTTAACCGCGCCTTGGGTACAGCACTGTGTTGTCCTTGTTCCTTACGCTGGTTTCTGTTAGGGTTTCTGTCCCTGGCCACCAAGAGTCCCCATTTTATAAACGAAGAAACAGACTCAGAAGGGGGTGACTTGTCCTGGGCTGGGTTATAATCCTACGCCAGAGCTCAGCCTCTGCCCCGAAAACCCCAGCCCTGTGGCCCCTGGTCTGGGCCTTCTGGGTGAGGGCAGAAGGGAAGGGGTCTCCTCTGCGGACGGGCAGGCCTCCGCAGATGCCCACCTGCTCCTCGCCCACCGGTCTCCTCCCTCAAAGGGCTCGTTCCCAGGCAGCCCCACTGCCCCCGCCCGGCCCTGTGCCCGCTTGTCAGAACCCACCATGTCCCGTTCCTCGGCCCCCGCCTCGGGGAAGCTCTGCCCTGGTAAGTCTGTGAGGCCCTGGGCGAGGGGTCTGGACCTCAGGGACCCCCCCGAACCCCTCTGATTCTGTCCGGAGCTGGAGGAAACGCAGCTCGGAGCTGGGGACCCACGGGACACAGGCACAGCCCCGGCCACAGGGCCCTCGGGTGCACCGGGGCCTGGAAGCTGGGCTCTGGCCCCCGAGTGCCTGCTAGGGGCCGGGGGAAGAAGGTAGTTCCCGGGGGCGGAGGTGGCTCTTGGAGACCGGGCACGCGGGAGCTACGGCCGTTCCCCTGAGCCCACGGCTAAGACAAGGCAGCCTAAGTCAGGGCCCCAGAGCGCAGCATGTCAAGATTTAAAGCACAAAAACAATGCCCTAGGAATACATACACATGGTACCAGAAAACAGCCCAGAGGAGTCCGTGCTGAAAATAGACAGCAGGGCTCCCCCGGCCCGAGCTGCAGACGGGCCCGTGGGCTGTTCTGTTTCTTGACCGTTTCTGTTCGTAAGCCCTGTGTCTTGAGAGGGCCCGGCAGGTTTAAAGCATACGTCATCTCCCACAGTCCTGGTTCATCAGCCGTGAGGGACACCCGGTACAACGACTTAGCTCTCCCGGCCTCCCGCCCATGCCCGGGCACTGTGCTCCGAGCACCGGCTCTGTGCTCTGCTCCAACAGCTCCGAGCAGCGCCCTTATGCCTCCAGCCACGTTCCAGCGTCCACGGGACCCGGGAGTCCTCCGCGTCGCTGCGGCTCTGAAGCCCCCCCACTCACCCACGCGGGGCTCCGGACGGCCGCTCCCTGACGCTGGCGTGCGTCAAAGGAAGAACATGTACACTCTTCGGTGAAAATTAAACTCGATTTCCCCGGCTTTTTCTATAGCAGATTCCAAAAGTGTCCCCTGACCCAACGGTATATGTGGAATGGACCTTTTTTGGAAGTTTCCTGGGAATTTCGGTGTGCCTCGAGAAAAGCGTGCACACCTGCTGTTGGGGACGGCACTGACAAAAAGGCTTAGGATGGAACCAGCGTCAGGCTCTAGATTTTAAAAGTGGGTCAGAGTCAAGAGGAACATTTAAGGATGTGGGAGGCCAGAGGTGTGCAGACCTGGCAGACTGCGATGGTCTGGAA
Organism: Eira barbara; assembly: GCA_020311275.1. Taxonomy (NCBI): domain Eukaryota; kingdom Metazoa; phylum Chordata; class Mammalia; order Carnivora; family Mustelidae; genus Eira; species Eira barbara. The sequence goes on along the minus strand of JAHRIG010000067.1, from coordinate 21,990,283 downwards.
TGAAATGGAAAGTTGGCCTCGGTCCTCCAGGTGGCGGACACGTAGGGACACGTAGACTTGATTGTCTCCCAACTGGTCACAATGTTGCCACATTCACATTTGTGCCGGGGTTTGTCTTTGCAGGTTGTTTTCTTGGCTCTCCAAACCGCCTGTCCTGTTGCTCTGTGTCCGCCCTGACCAGACAGCAGCTCTCGGGTGCAGTCCCTGGGTCAGGAGCAGGGCCTGCCCCTTGTGCCGAGAGACGTCCTCTTTCCTAAAGGAGCTACGATGCCGCAGTGGCCAGGGTCACACAGAAACCTCCACCTTCCAGGAGCGCGCATTCTGGCACACGGGTAGATGATAGAAACCAGAGCATCCCAGAATTTGGTGATGGTAAGGCGCACGCAGAAAATAAACGGAAAGGGGGCGGGGCGTGCTGGGGGGAGCTAGGTTCCAGCCCGGTGGCTGGAGAAGGCGTCCTGAGAAGGGACATCTGGGCAGGGCTGAGGGAGGTGAAGGAGAGAGACAGCCAATATTTGTAGACGGTGTGTTCCGCACGAGGGAACACCGTGCAAAGGCTCTGAGGCAGTGGGAACAGCAAAGAGGCTGATCGAAACCCGCCTGATCTAATCTCCCAGAGAGGGAAATGCCTTCTGCGCACACATTCCCACGGTCTTGTTCCAGGTCAGTTGGGCGGGACCGGTGGGGGGACCGTTGTCCACACAGGCCCCGGTGCCGGGAAGGGGGCAGAGACCAGGCTATTCCCGAAAATGCAGTGGTGCCACGAGGAAGCCCCATCGGCCGCCCCTCCACGCCGGGCACCTCCCCACCTTGTGGTTCGCTCCTCCCCCATGACTCTCAGAAGTCGCCACTCCTAACCCACCCCGCTGCGTCCACTCTCGGGCTCCCCGGGCTGGGGTCCCTTCCCCAAGGTCACTCAGCTCCGGAGAACGGGGAGCTGAACCACGGTCTGTTAACCCCAAAGCTTGGGGCTTTCCTCCTGCTGTGGTTGCTCACTGTCCAATCACCTCGGGGTCTGCTAAGGGCTAGAGCCCTGTCCCTAGAAAGACAGGGACAAGTGGGGACACACAGAGCCCGTGATTTCAGTAACTTCCCACACCCCCAGCTGGGAACACACCTGTACCATCCACAACCCCCTCTTACCGCTGGGCCCAGAGCATCCTGGAGACACCCTACTTCCACTCAGCAAGCCCTCCCCACCCCACCCTGCGCCCCGAGTACCGAGCAGAGGGGGGCCTCCAGCCGCTGCAGAACGTGGAGGGAACTCCCAGCCTGCACACTCAGGCGGCAAACTGCGGCGTTCTTTCTCCGTAAGTCGGTGGAAAGAACTGTGACCCTCTCCCCTCCCTCCTCCTAATGGCAGAACGTTCAGTCTGTCCCTGTCGCAAAAACTGTCATTTCTAACTTTAACCTGAGTCCCACCCCAGCAGCGCCCCTGTGGGAGCTTGTCCTGGGGTGAAGTGCCGACGGCCCAGGCACCGCCACTTGCTGCGGCAAACAACCCTGATGGTCATCCCGCGACAGGGGGGCGGGGGAGCCAGACCTCTGGTGGCCGAGGAGCCCGGAGGGGTGGCCCCACCCCGGGCCACGCGGGGCCGTGTACGGGAGCAAGGACGCTGCTGCAGACCATGCCGGCCACCGGTGGGTGAGAGGACGCAGCCACCAGCCTCTCCCTCAGCCCGCGTCCCCCCGCGTGGGCCTAACTCCATCCCACGGACATCCACACGGCTCAGCTAAACCAGGCTTGGCCGCTCCCCGTCCTTCCCTTCAGCCCCGAGCCCAGCACCGACCCTCCGCACAGCCTGTGCCCTTGGTCCTGCGGCCCAGCCCAGGAGCCGGCAGCCTTTCACGCCCCCGGCTCTGCCGTCTCCCCAGGTGGGCCTCTGGTCTGTTGCCTGCTCTGAGGAGGGGCCGCCCAGACCCTCCCATCTCTGGGGCGCTGGCACCGTCTCCTCGGAAGCCCTCAGGCACCTTGTCATCTTCGCCTCAGAAACGGCCCAAGGAAGCCCCTCCCTGCACCCCTCCGCAGGGCGGCTCCCTTCCTAGGATTCCTGAAAATCTGGGGGGGGGGGCAGGGTGTCCTGGCTCGGCCCGTTCACACCTCCTTCCAAACCCTTCTAGGCCTTCATCTTAGCCAAGAACTGGACGTTGTTCTCTGACCCGGCTGCCACGGGCTGCGGGCTCCCCGACCCACCGCTCGAGGTGCGGTCCCGTGGCGCGCCCGAGCTCAGAAACAGCCCCCCCCCACTCGGTCCCCGTCCCTGTCCAGGTGGGCAGTTTTGTGCCTTTACCCACATGATTCAGTCAGTCCAGCGGAGGCCCCGAGAGGGACGGGGACCCACGCAAGGTCCCAGGGGAGGGGCGGGAGTGAGGGTTCCGGCCTCAAAGCCAGGCTCTGGGGCCCCATCCTGTGTATGGCAAACAGCACCGGGAGGCAGCACCCCGATGCCGGAGGCCGATGTCCGAGTTTTCCTGCAGACCGCCCAGCTCCTCGTCCCACTGCCGCCGCCTGTCAGGAAGCATCCCAGGACCCGGCGGACCCCACCGCCCCTTCAGGGATCCCCACGCAGGGACTGCCACCAAGAGCTCCTGCATGGGGTTCCCACTCGTGTCCCCAGAACTCACGCCCACTCAGAGCCCCGGAATGCGTCCTCACATGGAAGGATGGCCTTTGCAGACGGGTCCATGAGGACGACGTGGTATGGGGTCAGGTCGGCCCCAGTCCCAGGACAGCCGACCTCATGGCGAGGACAAGGTGAGGGGCATAGGCACAGACTGGGGCGCGGCACCTCCAAGCCTGGGCCGTCGAGGGCGCGAGCAGAGTGGGGAGAGGCGAGGGAAGGGCTCTCCTGGAGTCCCGGAGGGGGCGCGCCGCCGCTGCTGCCCGACCTCCCGCGGCCGACCTCCAGAATGGGAGACAATGACCTTGTGCGTTTCACGCTGCCCATTCTGTGGTGCTTTGCTCCAGCCTGCTTCAGGGACCTCTACACTGGGGGGGGGGGGGGGGGGGCTTTCTGGGGTCCAGAGGAAGCCCTCCGTTCTCCCTGCCCCGCGTCCGGCCGTCCTCCGCTGCCGCAAGTCCATCGGCGCCCTGCTTGCCTTCCGCCGAAGGGGCAGATCCGTGCTTGTATTTCGGTGCCCTGGATGGTCTCGGTCCTTGGTCCCTCTCCTATGTCTGCTTTGGGTTAGTTGCCTGTGACAACAACAGGACAGTCCTCAGGGCGGGAATGTCTCTCCTCCCCCCAGACTGGGCTCCTGGAGGGCAGGAGTCAGGGACCCCCTCAGCTGGCCCTCGTCCGGGCAGGGCCTGGGCAGGGAGGCCAGAGGGGAGACTGCCGGCCGGGGCTCGTGGGGCAGACGGTGAGCTAGGCAAGGCTGCAGACCGTGGGCCCTGGGGGCAGCAGCCGCGGCAGGGTCTGGGCACACCTGGGGCTGGGATCCCCTTCTGCTCCAGCGAGGCCAGCGAGGACCGTTTGGGGGGGCAGAAGCCCGGAGCCCATTGGCCAGGCTTCCGGCAGATTTGCATCATAAAGAACGCTGCTTCATTGAAATTCTCCTCGCCTCCAGTGAAACAAAACTGCGAAGAAAAGTGAAGTTTTTCGTCCTGAGCAACTTCACCACCAGGAGCAGGAGCGCTCTGAGCTTCTAAAAATAGAGAGGAAATGGGCCTCTTTGGGCCGCTCCGGTCGCCGCCTCCCAGCCTGGGGCCCGCCCCCACTGCCCACTCAAGGGCAGCCTCCCGCCCCGTGGGACACCCGCCGCAGAGGCCACACAGCTCTGGAGCTGGACGCGGCCGCCCCGGAGGAGCCCAGCATGCCGGACAGCGCGGAGGCCCTGCAGGCCAGCGGGCCTGCCCAGGAAAGCTCTGCCACCAGGTGAGCCCGCCGTCAGCAGATGTCTGTGCTCCGGACTGGGGGCTCTGCCCTGGGGTCCTGGGGCAGCTCCACCCTCTGAGCCTCAGCCTCCCCATCTGGGAAATGGACGGAAGGGTCCAGATGATCCGTGGAATGAGCGCTGGCTGGGACGTGAGTCCTTTGAGCTGTTACTTGTGTCCGCTCCCCTGTGTGGCCAAGAGGGGCTCAACCAAAAAGGGAGTTGTCCCCCAGGGGTGTGAGCCAGAGGCTGCTGTGGAATGGGGGAAGGATCCCTCAGTCCTTAAGAACCTTCCCTATCTCCCCAAGGGCCCTTGGCACCTGGAGTCGATAAGACAGGGAGAGCTCGGGGAGAGCTCGGCTAGCTGTGTGACCTTGGCAGGGGCGCCGGCCACTGGGGAGGGAGAGACTTCTAACTGGGGGCGCCGGCCATGGTGAAAAGACACACAGAAAGTCGGGGACTTCGGGGATGGGAAAGGTCCGGGCGGCTGCTGTGTAGGATCCGAGGGGAATGAGGGGGAACTGCCAGGTCTGAGCTCCAGAGTGCCCGGCCTCTGTTCTAACAAGAGAGAGTAGGAGGACAGAACGAATGTTAACAAGCCTCAGAGACAGAGGCCCCTAAAAGGGCTGGGCCCTGGGTCTCCAGGGAACCTTCCAGAAGTGGGGGGTCCTTGCCTGCAAGGCCGCGAGAGCAGGAGGTCCAGCCCCCCTCCCTGGACATGGGCCGAACCCCGGGGGTCAGTAGGCCCCTTGAGGTGGCTGGCGGAGCATCCTCATCCAGGGGTAGCTTCTGGACGGCTCTGCACACAGGTCGTCCCGGCACCGGCCTCCATCCTGGGGGCAATGCGCTCATAGGCATGCCTCAAAAGCTCATCCTTTGACAGGAAGCACCAGGCTCTGCTGGTTCTCTGGGTTCCCCGTGCCTGTGGACAAGCAGTCGGGGTGGGGGGGGAGCATCGGGAGCCCAGGGTTTTCTGAGGTTCACCGAGAAGGTCCATGGGGACAGGGGTGGCCAAGGGTCCTGTGCACTCGCTGGGTCCCAGCCGCTCTGGAGGGGCTGGACAGCAGGGTCCGCAGAGGCTGAGCCCGGTTTGTAGACACCAGGAAAGGGAGGCCGTCAGACAGGGACAGAGCCCCTGCCGGGGCAAGAGGGCTGAAGGCCCAGTTACAGGACCCGCCCCTCTGCCTTCTTGCTTAGAGGCTTTGGGTAAGTCGTCTGGCCTCTCTGAGCCTCAATCCCACCCTCCGTGCCCACAAAGACAGACCCTGACCCGCGCTGGCCTTGCAGAGAAGTCGGGCAGATCCCATAGGCTGGAGAGGATGGCCTGGTTCCAGAAGCAGAAGGCCATCCTCCCAGGCACAGGGGACGTCCTGGCAACGCAGGGACCTCTCTTAGCGGCGCGGGGGGATGCTGGTGGCATCCAAGGGGATCTTGGGTTCCCACCACGCTCTGCTCCGGACCTACTCTGACCTGGGCAAGTCTGGCTGGCAGAGCCTCCGTTCCCCCGTCCGTCCAGCGGCTGTGAGACCGCGAGACTGCGGGCCGGCTCTCCTCCAGTAGCCTGAGAGGGGGCTTATCTGCCCACCCCGCTCCCAGGACCGCAGAGGGGTTGACTGGAGGTCGGGGGGGAAAGGAACTGAGAGCCGGAGGAGGGCTGGCACACCAGCCAGACCGACGAGAATTCCGTTCTGTGCCGAGCTGATGGCAGGGCTGGCGCTGGGCCTTTTGGGCAGGGTTGAGGGGAAGGAGCCAGACCCAGGCCGGCAGAGCTAGAAGCCGCGGGGCTGGAGCAGGGTCCCCTTGAGACCGAGGTGGGAGACCATGCCGGACGGTCAGGAGCACCACTGGGTGTGTGCAGAGCCCCTGTTCGAGTGTCTGTCTGGTACAGAGAGCAGCTCTCCGAGGCTGAGGAAGCCCAGCTTGGAGGAAGGCCTTCGAAGGAACCAGGGAAAGGAGCCGTTCTGGGGCTGGGCGGTCGTGGACGCCCAGGGGCAGGCAAGGGCACCGCCAGGACTGAAGGTGTGGGTGAGGGGGAGTCAAGGGCCTCGTTAGACCGGTTAGGACGGGCCGGGCTAACTTCTAGGTCTGGACGGGGTGGCCGCGGCCGGAGGAGCTGGCCCTGAGGAGCCCCGAGAGCACAGAAGCAGAGGAGAGCCCAGTACGGGGGGCGAGGAAGCTGGCGGGGTGGGCTGGAGGCTGGAGGCCGGGAGACGGGAGCCTGCAGGGCCGAGTCTGGCCCAGGGAAGGAAGGACAGTGAGTGACCACACTTGCCCTGGGCTCCCAACTGCCCCTCCCGGCAGGGCCCACCCAAAGACTGGGTGCAGAGAGATGGCCCGCGGGAGCCAGGGACGTGAGGCAGGCGGGGGCCCAGCAATCCTGGGGAAGGAGGCTGTTCTCCCTGACGGAGCTTCCCAAGGAGGACAAGGGATGAGCTCCCCGTCTCTGCGGTGGGTAAGCCTAGGAGGAACAGTTAAAATGCAAATACTAGGGGAAGAACACAGGCCTTCGAAAGAAGGGGGGCTACCCAGTACCTCTGAGTTCCCCCCGGCCTCCTCCCTGCTCCCCTGCGTACGAAACACGGCTAGGGCGGGGGTTTGGCTTGTTGTTGTGTTTGTGTGTTTGTTTCCGGCATCTTTATTGTTTTTCTCTGCTTTCGCAAACACACGTTCACTTACGCAAAATCATTCGTCATTGACTACGTCAGGCCCTGTGCTGAGCCTAGCAGAGTCATCATGGAAAACCAGGCAGGCTCCTGACCTGAGGAGCGAGTTTACATCCGTGCCACGAAGACCCACATCACACTGTAACTGTGCAGTGACCTATGGACTCGTCATTGCGAACGTGCCACGGAGGGACTCAGGGAAAGGGGGAGGGGATGTGAGCAATGACACCAAACACTACTCGAAAACAGCTAAAGTGGCACATTTGTGTTACATGTTTTATCACAATAAAAATTATCTTTAAAATGTTGGTAATTTTTTTAAGGAAATTATGGACAGCACATAACAGGTGTCCAGCCTAGGCTCGACAACACCTTAGGAGAAGCAACACCTAAGCTGAGATCTTAGGTGTCGAGGAAGAAGGGGTGATTAGGGGAGCTTTCTAGGAAAAAGGCACAGCACATGCAAAGGCCCTGAGATGGGAAGGAGCTCGGAGTGTTTGAGAATGTGCAAGGCCAGTGGGCACAGGCAGAGAGCTTGGGAGTCTGCGTGCCCCAGGAAGGCTGGTGCAAGTGCCAACATTCCCTGGGCAAAGGGCACATCGGCAGAGTCAGAGTCCCCGGTCCCGGACATCTGAATGCAGATCCAGATGCCTTCGGGATGCAGGTCAGCCCAGGCCAGCCTGGGTCCTTGCAGGGGATGCCAAGCTGTTGGCTGGGGACAGCAGAGCCTAAGCTGGCCTGGAGTCAGGACGCTGGGCCCAAAGCTGACTTACTCTGTCCCCACGCAAGCCCTCGAATGGTAGACCCTCAGGTCAGTGGGGGTTTTTTTAGGTCACCGAGTCTAACCTGCTCCATCACAATGTTCATATATTATCAACCTACCCTGACTTGAAAACTCCAGTAATGGGGAACGCACTACTTACTTCTTTGTCCCTGCAAAAGATGTGGTTTCATTTAGAGAAATCCCTACATCACTCTCTCCTCCCAGGCAGTCCTGGCTCCTTGCAAGGGAGCCAGAGAGGGACGCTTGAGGTCAGGGCTGGGATGGTGCTTTGAAAACTGTGAAGGTCATGGCCATGTGAGGGACGTCTAGGACCGAGCTCAGACTCTAGCCCCAAGCAGCTGTAAGCTAGACTTTACGTATGCAGATCCTAATAGGTTGCGTCCTGTGTTAATGGAAGGAAGTTGTTCACAGAGTGCACAAAGGTAAGTAGAACTTGATGAGTGGGTTCGGCGATGCGGTAGAAATACCGAAGGTTTCATTATCCCAAAACATTCTTGTACTCCCCAACAGTCCACCCTCGCCCCGTCTGACGTAAGCAGCCGGTGGGAACAAACCCTACTCTGGCAATCTCTGGACGTCCTGTCAATGGGTCACACAGCAGGTCCCCGTTTCCTCCTCCCCGTGAGACTCACTCCTGTGTTTCTGCTGCTTACCCTTCTGCCCCGCGGGGCGAACTCTGCTCCAGGCTCTTCCACACTTGGATTGTCCGTTCTTCCGGACATTTGGGCTGTTTCCAGATTGAGGATTTTATGAACAGAGCTGTAAGCAACATTCTTGCCGAGCGTGTTTTGTGACCGGCGTGTTTGTTTTCTTGGCTCAACCCCTGGGATCCTACTGCCGGCTCAGGGCGCGGGTGCGGGGGGTGTTTGAAGCCACCAGACGCGTCCCCACGGAGCTGGGATCGGGCAGTCCGCGCTGGTCCCGCATCTCTGCCGGCGCTGGGAGCGCTGTTCTTTGCGAACCGCTCTGCGGGGTGAGCGGTGGAGTCTCCCTGTGGTTTCGGTGTTCGTTTCCCTGCTAGTGGTGTTGAGCCTGCTTCCAAGTGCCGACTGGCTGTTTCTCCACATTGTGCGGTGAGGTCTGTTCAAATCTCCCGCCCATTTCGTAACTGCGTTTAGCCCTTTTGTTCTTGTTTGTTCAGATTCTTCGTACATTCTGGACATCAGTCCCTCATTAGATACAGGGCGTGCCAGTATTTTCTCCCACCTTGTGGCTTATTTTCCCTTTTGCAATGCTGTCTTGATGAACAAACGTCTTCTATTTGATAAAATACAGTCTCCTTGGGGCGCCTGGGTGGCTCAGTGGGTTAAGCCTCTGCCTTCGGCTCAGGTCATGATCCCAGGGTCCTGGGATCGAGCCCCGCATCGGGCTCTCTGCTCAGTGGGGAGCCTGCTTCCTCCTCTCTCTCTGCCTACTTCTCTGCCTACTCGTGATCACTGTCTGTCAAATAAATAAATAAAATCTTTTTTAAAAAATCCAATCTCCTTTTTTCTTTTATGGTTGGAGTCACTGTGTCTCCTCTAAGAAATCTGCCTCTGCCGAGGGTAGAAGATACTTCTCTATGTGTTCTCCCAGAAGCTTGATAATTTTAGCTTTTACATTGATGCGCATGATCTATGTCAAATTAATATTTTTCCACACATTGATTCAAGTGCCATTTGTCGAAAATATTTTTTTCACTATTAAGCTGCCAAGTCTCCTTTGTTAAAAAAAAAAGAAAAAGAAAGAAAGAAAAAGAACAAAGAAAAGAAAAAGAAAAAAATCATTTGACCATATGCGTGTGGGCCTTTTTCTGGACTTTCTTCCCGGAGCCAGTCTTCCATCCCGATGTTCCTACCATACTGTCTCCTGTGCCCTTGCTGCATTGTAAGTCTTGAAACCAGGCAGTCTTGGTCCCCCATGTGGTTCTTTCCTCCTACTTGGGCAATGGCCAGTGCCATTGGCGGCCTCTAAGTTGTTCTAGGACTCTTGCCTCCGGATTCTGTGCAATGGCCACCTCTGGGTGTGCGCCGAGCTAGTGACTCGTCTCTAACAAGTGGAGAATCGCAGAAGCCGTGGGATTTCACTGCAGAAGTTGGGTCACAAAAGACTCATGCTTTCACCTTCATTTTCTTGCTCGTTCTGAGGGAGAGGCCCCTGTGGCAAGGGCCGAGGAAGACCTCTGGCCGAGAACCAGAGAGCTGAGGCCCTCGGGCCAATGATCTGCCAGGGACCAAATACGAGCAAAGACAGGAGTGCACTTGGAAGCCGGTCCTCCCCCAGTCAAACCTCCAGATGAGATGCAGCCCGGAGGACAGTTTGACTGTGGCCTGTGCGAGGCTTCGAGCCAGAGGCACCGGCAAACCCACACCAGATTCCTGACCCATGGCAGCTCTGAGGTAATGAGTGCTTAAGTGACCGCATTTTAGGATGCTTGTTATGTAACGATAAATGTTTTGTTTTTATTTTTTTAAAGATTTTTATTTATTCATTTGTCAGAGAGAGTGAACACAGGCAGACAGAGAGGCAGGCAGAGGCAGAGGGAGAAGCAGGCTCCTCACTGAGCAAGGAGCCCGATGTGGGACTCGATCCCAAGACCCCGGGATCATGACCTGAGCCGAAGGCAGCTGCTTAACCAACCGAGCCACCCAGGCGTCCCTATGTAACGATAAATGACTAAAACACTCACTCCTTTGTGTCCCCACACAAAATTTAGAATCATCTTATCAGTCTCTGCAAAAAAAGGCTGTTGGAACTTTGACAGGGAATGAGGGAAACTCTTCTGATCCATGAACAGAGTCTGTATTTTCATTTATTTAGGTCTTTGATTCCTCTTATCTGTGATTTGTAATTTTTAGCGTAGATTTCTTGCACACTTTTTCTTCCATTTAATCCTAAGAATTGTATGGGGTTTGAAGCCATGTAAATGTATTTCACACTTAATGGTCCAACATTTATTGTTGGTAGATAGTAATACAATTGATTTTTTAAAATTATTGACCTTGTATTCTCTGATCTTACTAAATTATTTTATTAGTTCTAATAACTTTTGGGGGAGACCCTCCCTACAATTTTTTATTTGCACAGTTTTGTTATCTATTAATAAAGATAGCTGTATTTCTTCCTTTCCAGTCATTTTGTCTTTAAGTTTTCTTGTCTTATCGCACTGGCTAGAACCTCCAATGGAACTTATGGAGAGGGGACGTCCTTCCCTGTTCCTGACATCATTGGCATTTCCAGTGACCTTCATTCCTTTCTGCAGATTTGTGGTCCTTCTGGTGCAATCCCCGTCAGCCTCAAACCAATAACGATTATTTATTATTTTTCATGGTCTCCATGGGTCACGAGCAGCTTAGCAGAGGGGCTCTGACTCAGGGTCTCTGGAGGTCACAGTCAAGGCATCAGTCAGCCAGGTGCCAGACATCTGGACTTGGAGGACCTGCTGAAAACTGTATTTGTTTCCGGTGGACACTGTGACAGGTCACCACAAACCTGGTGGCTTCAGACAGCAGACATTTATTCTGAAGTTCTGGAAGTCACACTTTCATGGGCTCAAGTCAAGGTGTCAGCAGGGCTGTGCCCCCCTCCAGAGGCTCTCAGAGAGACTCTGTCCCTCACCTGTCCATTGTCCAGCATTCGTCCTTGACCTGGGGCGTCACCACTCCAATCTCTGCCTCTGTGGTCACACGGGCTCTCTCCTGTGTGTGTCTCCCTCTGCCTGGCTCTCGTAAGCATACAGGGGACTGCAGTTAGGGCCCACCTGGAGGGTCCAGGTCAATCTCCCTGTCTTAAGATCCTTAATTTAATCATGTCCGCAAAATTCCCTTTTGTATAAGGTAATAGTCACAGGTTCCAGAGACTAAGAGATGGATATTTTGGGGGGACAGTTTTACCACATTGGTTGTTAGCCAAAGACTTTAATTATGCCAGTGGACCTCTCTGTCAGCTTCTTGAGAGATAAGGCCCAGAAGAAGCAAAACTATAGAGGAAAAGTAGGTTAGCAGTTGCCTGGGGTTGAGGGGCTTGAGAGGAAATGGAAAGTAACTGCTAAGAGGGTTAGCGTTTCTTCTGGAGATGACAAAAATGTTCTCAAAGTGACCATGATGATGACGGCGCAACTGCAAAAATACTAAAAATTATTGAATTTTACAGTTCAAAGGGTTGCTTCTTCTGGACGTTTTATGTCAGTGAACTTGTGTATCATCTACCGTGAATGGCTTCTTTCACGAATCCTGCTTTCATGATTCAGCCGCGTCGTGCTCTGTGACCGTGCTCGTTCCGTGGACGGCCGGCTCACATTCCAGTGCAGGGAAGCACCCCATTCCACTCACCCTCTCATCAGTTGGAGGACAATTGGGTTGTTTTCACTCAATGGCCACAGTTCATGACGCTGCCAGGAACACATGCACAGGGGTTTATCTGGACATGTTTGTATTTCCCTCGGGTGTCTATGTGGGGGTAGAGCCGCTGGGTCATAGGATGACTCTGTGCATCACCTTTTGAGGACCCGCCAGACTGTTCCCTATGGTGGCTACATCCCCCCGAGTCCCCAGCAGCTGTGTACAGGGGCTCTGATGCCTCCCACCCACCCAACACTCCTCTTCATCTCTCCGACTACAGCCGTCCAGGAGCGGGGAGGGGCGTCTCCATGGTTTTGATTTCCTGATGGCTGGCTGCGCTGAACCCCCCTGCATGTGGCTGTTGTCCACTCATGCATCTTGCAGAAATGTCCACTGAAACACTTTGCCTGGTTTTAATCAGGTTACTTGTCATCTTGTTGAGTCGTAAGGGTTCTACATGTAATTCTCTTAGCAAAAATATAATTGGCAAATGTTTTCTCCCATTCTGCGGGTTATCTCTTTGCTTTATTTATGCTGTCCTTGAAGCACAGGAAGGCTTAATTTTGATGTAGTCCAATGTATGTGTTTTTCTCTTGCCGCTTCTGCTCTTGACATCGTGTCTCAGAAGGCTGTGCCTAACCCCAGGCCTCACAGACTTCGATTTTCTTCTAATGGTTAAAGTTTTAGCTCTTACCGTTAAGACTTTGACTTTAATTTTTTGTGAGTATGGTGGGGTCCAACTTCATTCTTCTGCATGTGGATATCCAGCTGTCCCAGAGCTATTTGTTGAAAAGACTATTTTTCCCCTACTGAATGGTCTTGGTGACCTTGTTGGAAACCAGTAGACGGTACATGCAAACTTGAGTTCTGGACTCCATGTTCTGCTCCCTTTATCCACACACGTATCCTTGCGCTGCACTGTGTTGTCTAAATGACTATAGATGTGTAGTGTGGTTTGAAATCAAGAGGTGTGAATCCTTCAGCTTTGTTCTTTTTCAATATTGTTTTGGCTATTCTGGGGCTTTTGAATTTTCATATAAACTTTAGAACAGCTCGTTGATTTCTGAAAACTAAGTCAGCTGGGATTTTGATAGGGATTATGTTGACTTGTAGATCAGTTTGGTGGGGGGGGGGTAATTGTCCTCTTAATATTAAATCTCTCGATCTTAAGATGACTTTCCATTTGTTTAGATCTTAATTTCTTTCAACAATGTTTTGTTACGTTTAATTTTAAAAAACCTTTTTTTCTCCCTATTCTTTTGATTGAATAATTTCTACTGTTCTGTCTTCAAGTTCACAATGTTTTTCTGATCGTCTCAAATCTGCTGTTAAGCTCATCTGGTGGGCTTTTCATTCAGAGATTGTACTTCCCTTATACTTTCCATTTTCATGGGCAATCCTCCGTTATTCATCAATCATGCCGCTATTTTTTCTTTTACTCATCGAACATGTGTTAGGAACTGCGTTAAAGTCCTGGCACGCTCATCTCAACATCTGCATCAGATCCAAGTTTGTTTCTGTCGACTTCCTTTCAATTTTGGCTCAAATTTCTTGCTTTTTCAGATGTCTGGTCATTTTTTGTTATATGCTAGATATTGTTATGATAGGTTGGGAGTATGTTGATTCAAAAGGTTTAAATCTGCACGAGCGTCAGCTGGTGTCTCAGCCACAGGGCTCTGCCTTTCCGAGTCAGTCACTCCTAAGAGTTCCCATGTTGCTGGCTGTGTGCAGCGGCCCCAGAGCCTGGCAGACACCCAGCCACGTTCGGGCAGTGTGTACGGTACTTGAGAATTTGAAGTCTGGAGTCAGACTACCTGGCTTTGAATCCCAAATATTCTGATTACCAGCTGCGTCAGCTTCGGCACTTCAGCTCTCTGTGCTTCTGATGAAGTTCTAGAACCTAGGTGAGGTTCAGTGGGCTGAGATCCGGAGCCGATGACCAAGAAAGAATTCTTGAGACATCTCTGGTGCAAAATGGTGGTTTATTAAAGCCCGGGGACAGGACCCGTGGGCAGGAAGAGCTGCTGCCCCCGGCTGTGAGGGGTGGGGTGGGGGGGGGTTCTGTACCCTGCGGCTGGGGGAAGGCGAGGGAAACGGAGGTTTGAGTTTTCATATGCTAAAGGAGGCCTACAAGGTGCCGGATTGGATTGGATCGGATACTGGAGGTCTCCCAGCTTGATCAATGTTGTCTTTTAGCAAGCCATTAACATCAAGATAGTTGGGAGATTCCTGTCTTGCAGGATTGTGATCTCTGCAAGTTCACTATTTGTTTCTCATTTATGGTGGTCAGGGGTGCCTGAGGAATGTCACACACATTACCGAGGGGAGCGGGTGGAGAGGGGGTGCAAGGTGCCAGCTTTTGCTTTGTCCTCAGCCAGCCTCCTGCTCCCTCATCACTTCCATAGCCCGTATGATGCGGATTAGAATTCGGTACCTACTTTATAGGACTGTGGGTATAATTTGGTGACTTTGCACATGTAAAACGACTGGAGCAACACCTGCCATATGCTAAGGGCTCAGGAGATGTTAGTTTGAACTTTTAAAAAAGTGAAATGAGGGGAGCCTGGGTGGCACAGTTAGTGAAGCCTCTGCCTTTGGCTCAGGTCATGATCTCAGGGTCCTGGGATCGAGTCCCGCATCAGGCTCTCTGCTTGGTAGGAAGCCTGCTTCCCCCTCTCCCGCTCCCCTTGCTTGTGTTCCCTCCCTTGCTGTGTCTCTGTCAGATAAATAAATAAAATCTTAAAAAAATAAAAAGAAGACGAGCAGTGGACACTAACGACAGTGACAGGAAGTGCCCTCGTCGGCCATCTGAGGGCTGCCTGTGTTCACGTCTGTACAAGGTGCAGAGGCAATGGCCTGACACGTGGAGCCACATAAATGCTAGCTACCAGCTGTTTACATAAAATTATTATTTCTGCCGGCTTTCCCTCTGCCCCCTCTGGCCTAGGGGCCTGGTAACACCCCATCTGGTAGCCTTGTCCCTGCCCAAGGCAGCTGAATTCCTGCCCAGATGCCAAAGTCACCCTTCACCGGTGCAAGGCGGTCCCAGAGAGGACCAAGGACTCACCCACGATCACCCATCCGGGGCAGACCCCAAGCTAGAAGCCACAGGGCTCAGTGTCCAGAACACTTTGTCTTGGGCAGGACGGGACTGCCTCCCGGCTCAGTCTGGGTTTTGCAAGAGAGCCTGATGAAGGACGAGTTCATCACCATGTAGGCCTGTGAGCTTTGTCCCGACAGGGTTGGAGACTGGGTGCGGCCAGCTGGGTTAGAAGTGAGCCGGCCGCACCCAACACGGCAGAAGCCGAGCTGGAGCCGGGACCGGGCTTGGGGGCGAACGGCACTCCCCAAACACACCTCTGTGGGGGCCTTGCCCTGGAGGCTCAGTCCCCAGGTGCCTGCCACAAATATGTTCCTTCTAGTGGGTGTGGAGAACTTGGTTTAGACCACTTGTGCCCTGTCCCCACCCTTTTAGAGAGACCATGGGTCCCCCCGGAGCTGGTCTCTCACAGGGCCTCAGCTGCCTCCCCTCGGAACACATCCTCCATCTCGGGCCAAATAGACGCACTCTCACTCCTTGCCAGCTGTCTCCGTTAATTTCGTTGCGCCCCCCCACCCCAGCCTGGGTTGGGTGCCCCAGTGACCCTGAATGCTCCTCCATTCACAGATGGTCCCCAGACTGTCACCTCTTGGCCTTCGAGGCACAAGCCAGGCTGGCTGGCTCCCTCGGCCCCCTTACCCCCCGCCCAGGGGAGGTACTGAACCACTCCCCATGGTAGAAGGGGGATCCTCCTGGTGCTGTCAGTCCCGGGGAAGGGTCAGATCATTTCCAGGCAATATGGGCTTCATTAGAATTTTTACTTCATGGTAGACGGTCATGCTTAACAAAATATCACCCAGCCTCTAGACTGCGTGCTCTGGGAGGGGGTCAGCTAGGGCTGCTCCCGAGCGTCCCTCCCAGAGGGCTTCCTGGAGGAGGAGGGGTCCGGAGAACAGGAGGCAGGCCAGCTTGTGGATTTTGCAAGGGGATGGAAAGTGAAGATGAATATTTCCTAAGCCACCCTGATCCCAGAAGGAGCCTCTCTGCCTCCTCGTCCGTTTAGGAACTGCTATAGATCCAGCTGCCCTGGGGGTGCTGAGGCCTGGGCATGGGGTAGCTGCCAGCCCTTGAACGGAGGCCATTTCTGACGCTATCCCCCACCCCACCCACAGCCATGCCCAGCGCCAGCTCTAATCATTAACACCACCACTGCGGAGCCCTCAGCCCTCGGCCCTCAGCAGGAGTCATCCATGTCCTGGGGACAGAGGAGGCCTGCATTCCTTCCTGGGGTTCGCTGGGGCTGGGAACCCTTCCAAAGCATGGATGGGGGGCGAGGAGGGGGCTTCTGGCAGGTTCTCAAAGGAGCACATAACCCATGGGAGGCTCAGGGCTAGTGCCCCAGACCCAAACTGTCAGGGTGTCCTGAGGTGGCTGTGGGCGTGCATGGCAGGGAAAAGGGAACTTGAAGGAACTGGAATTTGGTGAAAGCCAGAATTTTCTTGAAGTGGGCCCACTGGCATTGGCGTACCAGCTTCCCGGGGCCGTCTGGCGGGTATCTGCCATCTGACTGGGTTCAGGGCCTTGGAACAACCAGTGTCCTGCCCCGGGCCCTCAGAAGGGACTTACAAAGCCCCTGAACACCCAGCGGGGCTCGGCACATCTTCACCTCCCCCAGAGGCAGTCCAGATCCTGAAGCTGTAGCTTGCAAGTGATCAGTAAAGGTGGGGACCTCCCGGGCTGGGAGGGCTGCTGGGAGGGGGTTTCCAAGGAGCAGGGGTCCTGGTGTTCAAAGGTTTGGGCTTGATGTGACAATCCTGCCAAGTCCCGGGGGGAAGAAGCAGAGGGGGCACAAGAGGGCAAAAGGGCACAGGGCAGGACGCTGGCTGCTGCGGGACAGGGACTCTCCAGAGGCAGGAGTGAGGGAGCAGGGGACTGTTTCATGACGCAGGTGATGGGTAAATCTAGCACCCGTTGCGTCCTGGTTCACGGAGACCCGGGATCCAATCCCTGTTCTGCCTCTGGCTGGGCACACGACGTCGACCCCGTCCCAGGCTCTCCAGACCTCTGTGCTGCCTCGCCCAGAGCTCGGAGCTCTCAAGGAAGCCTCCGCTGCAGGGCCGGGAGAGTGCAGGGGGAAGGCTCACCTGGGGTGCTTGACACCGGGCGTGCATTTAGTACAGAAAAGTTAAAAAGCCAAAACTAAACCAAAAGTCAAGCTTGCACCCTGCCGCTGGGACCTGGGCCGGCTTCAGGAGCAGCGCCCAGCCAAGGGCGGCACCAGCACACTGTCTCCCCCACCCACACCGGCGGGGCCCTCTTCCCTGTCCTCTTGTGTAAGGCTCACGGGTGGGCAGCTGGGCCTGTGCCAGGTGGGTCAGAGGTGTCTGGGGACACACCTCACCCACAGCCCCGGGGCAGGCTGGGGCGGGTCCCCACGCATGCCCGCCCCCGCCCCCCCCCCCGGCCTCATTACCTGGAGCTCAGGCAGTACCAGCTCCCACACTGGGAGCCTTAGCCGGCGGCTCCAGGGAACGCAGAGCCCTGTCCCTGCCTCTGCCTCCGGGAGGCAAGTGAGCCCCCCGTGGGGCCGGACCTGGGGCTGCCTCCATGGGGTTTTCGGCCCGGAACCCGGGATCCTGAGAGAGCTGCGGGGGTCCAACCGATCTTCGAGGTGAGACAGGCCATATGGACTAAGGAGAAGCAGGGGCGTGGACCACCGCGTGGGGGGATCAGAGAGGCCCCGAGGGAGCAGCTCTCTGCCGGGCTGCTGACGAGCCTGACTTCCGCCGCTGGTGCTGGCGGGGACAGTGGGATCTGGAGGAGGAGCTGCTCCTCTCCCAGCCCGGGCGTTTTAGGATTCGGGGAATGTTGGGCAAGGCCCTGAACTGGAAATCCTCTGCTGAGTTTCCAGAGATAAGGTCTCCCCTTTGCACTCCGGGCAGAGAGAGGTGGGAACGGGAAGGGGAAAGGGGAAGGCGGCCGGGGGGGGCCGGGGGGCCGGCGCAGGAGTCCCTGGGACCGGCGGGTTTGCTCGTCCTGGTCAGCGCCGCCCGGCCCTGGGAAGAGAAACTGGACCCCGCAGGCGAATCGGTGCTGCTCTCGGTACGATCAGGCGTGTGGGCTCAGCAGGCGGCAGACTACAGTCAGGTGCCGGGCCCGGGAGCCGGTGAGTCCTGCCCGGCAAGGAGGGCACCCGCGTCCTCGCCCAGCCCGGCCTCGGGCCGTGACGCACGCTGTGTCTCTGTTGCAGGGCAGTTTGGTGGAGCGGGGCCTCTCTGGGGCTGATGCGTCCCCTGCGGTCCCCACACTCTCCTGGGTGAGCTCGAGGGGCACAGCCGCCCCAGGGGGACCACGCCAGAGATGCTCCTGCTCAGGTCTGCCTGCTCCGTCCTGAGGACCGTGTAAGGAACTAGGACCCCACCCTCCTCCCAGAGACGGTCCCCGCACCGCACGGCGCCTGGACCCCCAGGCCTGGGCTCGGCGGCTTTCTTTCTGCTGAGTCACCCTCCCAATCCCACCAAAGAACTTTCTCCTCCTTTCTCCCGGGAAGACCCCTGACAGCCCCCCAGCAATATGGGAGAGCCGCTGAGCGCACGAGGCACTTTGCAGGGTCCCATAGCCTCACCACAGATGCAGGGCTGGCCCAGGGCCCCGAGGCTCAGAGAGGGACGGCGACTTGCCCAGGGTCACACGGCCAGAGGAGCTGACCCCAGACAGGCCAGTTCTGATGAGTCCTTAGAAAGCATTTCTTGAACACGTGTTGCATATGGCACAGTGGCTTGGCTGTCGAAAGTGGAAAAGGAAGAAAGAACGAGTAACAAGGAGGTGGGCCCCCATCCAGGAGGGGCTCCCATGGAAAACGAGGGTTCTTCTTGGCTTGTGGGTCACACGCATGGTGACAACTTGAGGATGCTTACTGAGCTCCAACTGTGCACCTCAGGGCCTCTCAAGGCCAGAGGACAGACAGACTCATGGAGCTTACCAAGTCGCGTGTGGCCTTCAAGGCCCAAACCGGAGTGTCCAAAGGCTGTGAGAGTGAGAAGGTGTTGGGGACAATCCCTGAGGCCTTCCTGGAGGAGGAGCTGAATGAGGCTCTGTCTTCAAATGGTTCGCTTCAGCTCCTGGGGCGGGACAGGAGGAGAGAGGAGAGTTGACCAGAGACGGTCAAGAGAGGAAGTGCAGGCTTTCACAGCCCCCTCCGCCTGTCCCACGAACCTCGAATATACCTTCGGTATATTACCGCACGCAAGCCCTTTGAGAGCTTCCTCACCCCAGGGCGACTGGGCCGCTGCTAAGGACATTTGGTTTCTGTGCAAGCGGCGTGAGGCCAGGTGCTAATGGGGTGCGTGCGCGCAGGAAGGGGTCTAGCTTGCCAGAGGGACAGGAATACTGTGCTCATCCCCTTGGACGGGCTCTGGTCATGATCACGGTGGACCCACCTCGCCTGCTGGTCCTTCGCCGGACCCCGGGGCTGCCCAGAGCAACAGCAGGAGTCCAAGGGCCCCCGTGCGTGGGAGGGTCATAGCGGTCGAGGTGGCTGCCCTTGGAAGACGCTGTGGAAGCCGGGTCCGTGGGCTCACTCCCCAGGCAGAAGAGGCTGGTTTGGTGGGCATGGCTCTCCCGGCCCCCAGGGCGGCTGCAGACAGGCCAGCAAAATGGGGGTGGGGCGGGGCTGGAGGCCATCCTGGTAGCAGCAGGAGCAGGGTCGAGGAGGACCACTGGAGCGGCCACTGCGGCACCCCCGCCCGGACACGGGGCAGCGGACACGCAGGGAGGGCATGGCCCCTGTACCACACAGCATGGCTCCCTTCCCTTCCGTGCTGCGAGCGGGGCCAGGACGTCAGGGAGGTCCTGCAAAGTCTGTTTCCGATGGTGGGCGAGGGTGCTGTCCCCTTCCAGGGACCAAGCTCCGGCAAGGGCAAGGGCACGCCCTCCTCGCCTGGGAGACGGGATGCTGCCCTCTCCTAACGAGGCATCCAGCGTTCTGCAGGCTCCGGGCCATGTGCAGGGTGAGCGAGGTATCCCCGTCACAGTCCCCCAGGACGAGGGGGTGGACGGCAGCGCGTCTGAGTCACCAGAGCTCAGCCCGTGCGTGGGGCTGCCAGGCGCTCGGGAAAGGGCCCCACACAGAAGCAGAAACCAGAAGCTCTATCAGGTGCGGGACAGGCTGCCTGTACCCTTGGTGGTGGGCATTATTTTTTTTTAAGATTTTATTTATTTATTTGACAGAGATTACAGGCAGGCCGAGAGAGAGGAAGGGAAGCAGGCTCCCCGCTGGTCAGAGAGCCCGATACAGGGCTCGATCCCAGGACACTGGGATCACGACCTGAGCCGAAGGCAGAGGCTTTAACCCACTGAGCCACCAAGGCGCCCCGGTGGTGGGCATTTAAAGCAGACCGTGCCGGTGGCTGGCGGCCTCCACTAATCTGGGCGTGGGGAGTCCAGAGACCCGTCGCAGTAGGCCCCGGGGTTTGCCCCTTGGGTCTCACCCGTCCTTTGAGGACACGGCCAGGAGAGTGTGGGCGCTGTACCAAGTTCACCATGCCTGCTCAGGAGCTCCCGATGGGGGACTCTCGGCCCATGCGTGTGCATGTCCTGTATCCACCCACTGATTGCGGTGTCTGTGCCCAGAGCTCGGGGGCTGTTTGGTACCAGCATGGCTCTCTCTGTCCCAAAGCAGACGCAGCATCCACTCTGTGACCCGAGAGGGTAATGGTGGTGACCAATGACCCAAAGTCAGCAGGACAAGTCCCACGTGCTCAGACCCTCCACCTAGGACAGGGGCCCCTGGCCCCAGACAGAGGGGACTTGCTCACAAAGTTCCCAGGAAGGGGACCACCTTGGCCCCCACCCAGCCCCCTCTCCCCAGGCCCCTCCCTTCATAACGCCCTGATGTCTTTCACTTTAAAACCTATCCCAGGTTCTTAAGCAGACTGCTGCCAGGTGAGCCTGGGTGCGTTCAGAAACTTAGTTTGAACCTGCAGAACCAGCAAGGAGTAAGGCCGAATGTGACAAGCAGGTAACTGGTGCAACAGCCTGGGAAATGGGCAAGGATGGGACCAGCCCCACCCTGACAGACAGACGAGACTCCCTGGAGCCAGGGTCCTGCCCTCAGGGCTGCCATGACCAGCTACACGGGTTGCACACTGCACAACTCCAGTAGGCTCTGTTTACGTATTGATGCGTGTGAAATATGCCCCTGGAGTTGAGTGAGGTTATAGCCCTGCTTGACCCTGGTGTGTGTACTGAACTCCATCCACTCATCACCCAGGACGCTGAGGTCTGGCCAGTTGAACCCCGAGAAGGAATGGTGCTGAGGTTCAGTCGGTTGACAACAGAGGCCCCATAACCCCTTATGCCATCCAGCTGGAACAAGAGATCCATTGTCCACGGCCACCAGGCCTGGGAAGCGAGGAGGATCTGGGCCAGGGGTGAAAGCAAATGGCCTGAGCCCCAGATCTCTCTGGCTCCACACCTGTCCTCTCCCTGGGGGAGTAGGCTAGGGCCTCCCCACAGGTGCCCTGGGGGCGGGGAGGTCCTTGCCGGGGCCCGCACGGGACGCATGGGAGCCCTAGGAATGTCCTCAGCTCCAGTCTGAGCTTGTAAGCATGAGCGCGTCTGACGCCTGAGGCCCAGGGGTCTGGGAGTGAGCAGGAGGGGCTCTCATGAAGTCGTGCCCAGAATCGGCCAGTGCTGGACCCCCACCCAGCCTTACCTTGTCCAGATGGGGACACTGAGTCCAGACAGAGCTGTGCCCTCGCCCAGAGCCACACAATCCAGAGCAGAGCAGGGCTGAGCGTGAGAAACCACGGTGGAGGGGCTGGGGGGCGAGGTCAACCCTGCAGCTGCTGCGCTCTTGTCCCCGACCCCCACCGGGAGGCAGGGACGTCCGTGTCACCCCCGGTGCCCAGATGTGTGCCAGGCAAGCACCGGGAAGCCAGGCAGGGCCCGAGGGTCTCACGTTGTTTCTCCCCTCCCCGCCAGCTCCCTGACTGACGCGCGGAAGCTCTCCAAGGAGTCCCTAAGCCGAGTTCTCACGCTCTCATCCCCGGAGGAGGAGAAGGACGCCCAGCTGGATGGCTCAGGTGAGCCGGCCAGGAGACTGCGGGCTGCTCCAGGGCGCTGGGGGGCTGTGGACAGAGCCTGGGCAGAGGCAAGCTCGGGGAGCCACAGGACGAGACTTCGGGGGCTGGATCTGGTGGAAATCCTGCTGGTCGCCACGTCCCCAGGAACCCCGTCACACCCCTTTCCTTATGGCTGTGTCAGGGCCCAGCACGAGAGAAGGCAGTGACTGGCGGGGAGGACAGAAGAGGCGGCTGGGGCCTCTGGACGGTTGGAGGTCCCAGGGAGCAGCCTGGTTGCCTGGGGTGTGGGGCCGCCGGGGCCTGGAAGGGGCCGAGTCTGTGGGAGGCTCGCAAAGACCTTCTCCCACAGCTGCCCGGGGAGGGCGCAGAGCCGTCATTTACCCTGAAGAGTCATCACAATGACAGTAGCCACGTAGCTTCGCTCGTTGTTATTGGCTGTGTGACAACCTTGTAGCAAAAGCGCAGGTCAGAGGTAAACAGAAGCAGGAAGTGCCTGGTGCAGAGATGGCTGTCTCCAGGTCCTGCGCGGTCCCTGGGGCAGTGCCGTCCTGTGTCGCCTGCCCCTGAGCTCCTGGGAGCGGCCAGGCGCGACCCTGAGGCTGCCCCCTCGCTCAGGTGTTGGGGTGCAGGCGTTTGAACTTGGCGCACCTTTTGCAGAATGTTCTTAAGTTTGGGTCTGCCTGGTGTCTTCCTCATGCTCAGACTAGGTCTGGAATTTGGGGAGCAAGCGGGACTAGCTGGGGAGGCCACTTCTTTTTCTTTTTTTTAAGATTTTATTTATTTATTAGAGAGTTGGAGAGAGATCACAAGTAGGCAGAGAGGCAGGCAGAGGGCAGGCTCCCCACTGAGCAGGGAGCCCGATGCGGGACTCGATCCCAGGACCCCGGGATCATGACCTGAGCCGAAGGCAGAGGCTTTAACCCACTGAGCCCCCCAGGCGCCCCTGGGAGGCCATTTCTTCGGTCTCCGCACAGGACCGAGGGGAGGGCAGAGCCAGCAACAGCTGGAGGGGAGGCCCAGGCCTCCTCCCCCAGATTCCTTCCGGCCGGGCTTTCCGGGTCAGAGGACCGAGGAGTGTCAAGGTGAAGGTCGCCCCATGCCGGAAGAAATGCCGAGAGGCGTCAGGAGGGCACGCGCCTCGGGGCAGAGCTGCTCCCAGGATGTTGGCACTGCCAGGGGCGCTGTCCGGCCTGTCAGGAGCCCCACGGGCCCGGCATGTGGGTCATGCTCTGCCAGCCTGTCCCGTGCAGCCCCGGGGCCTCCAGGGCGTGGCCGCAGTGGGATCCGAGTCCCGCAGGGACCGAGTGCCCGCCACGTGCCCGCCTGGTGCCGGGGCGGGGCCCTCTTGCTCTCGGGACTGCCCAGCAAGTCCAGGAACCACGGGGAAGGAGGGGAAGGAGCCTTGGAGCCGCCTGTCCAAAAGCGCTCCCCGTAGGGCTGGGAGACAGTCGTGGGGAGGGGCCGGAGGGCGGTGGGGGCTTCGGTCCTCCTTCTCCACCTGCCTGCCCCTGGAGAACACGGGGCGCGTGCTCGGCTTTTTGCTGAGGGGTTCGCCGTCCCGCATGTTACCTTCAGAGAGCAGCGCGGGGTGGGCCCGAGTTCATTCCCACGTGACGGAGGAAACCAGGCTCAGAGAGGTTCTGCGACGGTCTCAGTCACGCCGCTAGTAGGACGTGGAAGTCTTTGCAGGCCACCTGCATGGCCCCCTCCGGGCCCAGCAGCCCCCGCCTCCCCTCCAGTTCACCTCTGAGCCGCGGCCCCCCTGGGGAGTTCAGGGGAGTCTTGTTTTCACGTCACCCACCACCGGGGCCTCTGTGAGTCCCCAGAAGCCGGAGGGTCCTCCAGCCCCTGTCCCCAGGCCAGGCTCTGAGCTGGGAGGCAGGCCCCCTGAATCGGGCCTGCGAGCTGCTGGAGTCCGACCTCCACACAAAGGCAGCCTTGTGCCAGGCCCTGGAGATGCATTTCTTTCTAGTTCTTTCCAGCAGACCATGAGCCCCAGCTGGAGCAGGCCCAGGCCAAGACCACGGGGAAGAGAAGGGGCCCAGGGAGAGCAGCTGCTCGGGATGGGACCAGCAGAGGGGCTGGCCGGAGCCTGGTCCCCACGCCCACTCTTCTAGCGGACTCCCATACCCCCAGGGAGCTCTGAGCCCCATGAGGCCTGTGGTTGGGTCAAGGGTCACACGGGGCCTCCTTGTCCCACACTCCCACCCTGCCCAGATGCCTCAAGGACAGGGCTGCTCTTGGCTGGGAGGAGGCAGATACCACCCTTGTCCTGGGGCACTCACAGCCTGAGGCAGGGGGCAGGGTGGGGACAGTGGGAGGGGAGCCCCCCCATGGTTCCTTCTACCTCTGGCGGGGGAGGGCTGGGGAAGGACAGACGTCCCAGAGAACAGGGCAGCGCCTTACTGGTGGGAACCTCAGCTGCACCAGCCTGGAAGACAGGGGACCCTTGTGCGAACTTCCCCTGAGCACAGGTCCAGTTCTGTGGAGGGTGTAGTAGACGTTTTGTCTGGGCCCAGAGCTGTCGTGTCTGATGTTGTTTCGGAGTATAGGGGAGGTTGGTGGGGTCAAGATAGAACTCTTGAAATGTTTTTGGTGCAAAATGTGGTCTTATTAAAGCTCAGCGACAGGCCCAGTGGGCAGAAAGAGCTGCCCCAGGGCTGAGAGGCTGATGGCCGTTTGTGCCCATGGCCCAGAGCTGCTCCTGCCTGTCCCGCCACCCCCACCCCACCCCAACTGAGCGGGCCCGTCTTCAAGGGAGGGGCTGGGAGGCTGGGCTCCTTCCTGAAATGACCGGAAAACCGCCTTGGGCCCCAGGGGGCCAGCCACAGGGTTGCCCCTGAAGAAGGTGCCAGCAGAGGAAAGCCGGGCTCCGCGGGGCAGGTGGACACTGGCTCCGGGCTTCGGAGCGTCTCCAGCACACGCCCACCACGAGGCGGGCAAAGCCCGTCTCAGCAACCCCACTGAGTGGTCCAGGCCTGGACAAGTGGAATCCTGAGGGTAGAACATAAAGGCAGAATCGGTGACCCCAGGGGGGCCCACAGAGACCATCTTGTCCGTCCTGATTGTAATTCAGGTGGGGCAACTGAGGCCCGGGGAGGATGGGGGTCTGCCCAGGCTCTCCCTGCTGAGTGGCCACAAGCCCGAGCTCGTAACCTTTGGGCAAGAAGGCTGGCGAGTGGCCAGCAGGTGGAGGGGTCTCTCCCACCTTAGACACAGAGGAGCCAAAATCACATTCTGGTACATTCTGTACAAGGTCTGGACAAGCTGTTCTGTCCCAGGCAGGCCTTGTCCTTATCTTGAGTTGTGTTCTGAGGCCACCATGACCTCTTTCCCTTAAATATCCCCACGAGGGCCTGGCATGGGTCTGAGCAGGGTCCAAGCAAAGTGTCCCTGTGTGCAGAGGGAGCGTCCATGCCCCTGTCTAGCCTCCATCCAGCCCCTGTCCAGGCCCCGTCCAACCCCCGCCCCCGGCTAGGCTGACCTCGACAGCAGAGGTTTTGGGGCCCAGAGCTGGAAGGAGAGATCGGAGGCAGATCCGTCCCAGGCCTGAAGCCCCACCTCCCCACCCCAGGCCCACGTATCCCTCCAACTGTACAATAGGTTCCTTCTCAGTCATCCCCACAGACTGTGGTAAACAGCCCCGGGCTTCTCCTCCCCGCCACCGCCCTCGCCTCGCCCGGTTTTTTCTCCTTCCCAACCAGTTCAGAGTGATTTCCTCTGCTACTCAGAAGCCTTTATCCCAGAGCCTCAAGGACCCGCAGCTCCCAGCGCCCCCCCCCCCGGCCACCCCCAGCATAATGGGTGATTGATAAGACACAGGCCGGGTCAGGCCAAGACCGGTGACCACATGAGCTAGAGGAGGCGAGGAGAGGGGGTCCAGGCCTTGGGAAAGCCCATCCCGGGCACTCGGCTGGCATTCTCTCCTGTGCACTGGGGGGTTGGCTGCCTGCCGCAGACTGTCTGGGCTGGGCTGGGATCGAGGGGGCCTTCCTGGATGTCAAGGACCTTGGCTGGGTCGCGGCTGTATTCTTGGCTGCTCCTGGAGCCGTGAGCTTGGTGGGACACAGCGGATCTGCGTCCCTGCCCGACGTCTGGGTTGGGGGGCGAGGACACTTTAAAGGGCAGGCAACTCGGGGATTTGGGCTGGCTCCGTTAGTGGAGCATGGCTCTCTTGATCTCAGGGTCGTGAGTTCAAGCCCCGCATTGGGCATGGAGCCTACTTAAAATAAAAAATAATAAACAGAAAAGAAAGGGCTAAAGGGGGCTGGCAACCCATCCTAATTTCTATGTCTCCGCGGTCACCGCGGACACTGCCCCTGGAATGGAGGGCTGAGCAGCCCCCCAGCTCAAGGGCCTCCTCCCTGCTCGGGTCTGGTAGGGGGCCCGGCTCCTCCCCCAACACCATCCCCAAGGGAATGGACCGTGGACCCCCACGCCTACACCCCCTTCAGCTGCCAGGACTGACTGCAGTCTGGCCCTACTGTTGCCCTGAGCTGCTGTGACCCTGGCCACCCCGGCCCCCTGTAAGGAAGCCCTCTCAGGCCACCAGTGTGCTGTGTGTGGGAATCCCGGCCGCTTCTCCACGGAGGCTCTGTCCCCATCCGCGATGGACGCCACGGGCTTAGCTTTACTTCACTGTTGGCGAACGTTTGTGGCGAGCACGGTGGTTGCACCGGCTCAGGTCTGTCTGGAGAGAAGGAGGGAAGGTTCCAGAGGTGCCCTCCATGTCGGCTCTGGGTGTGGGTCTGAGAGGCGGCCCGTTTCCCCTCCACCTGTGAGCTGACCCCACGTCCCCCTGGATGTCGTCCGCGGGCATTTCCGTGTCATTAAACTCTTCAGATGCCTTGTTCTTGTGACTGCTCAGCATCTGCCGTGTGGCTCCCCCGACGCATGCGCCAGTCCCTGCTGGAACACGGGGTCAGTCCCAGGGACCGTGCTCAGAGCAGAGCCACGGACAGATGGGTCTCTGGGCTCACAGGCTCCGGACCCTGCTGTGGTCGCACGGGCCCGTCCTGCAAGTGTGCCTGCTGCCCCGAGGGGACACCTTTCCGAAGCCCTTTGGTGTATCTGGCTGACTCTCTGCAGGGAGGTCGCACCGACTCCCACTCCCACACGGCCCAGAGCCCCGGCCGGTCGGCGGGGCTGGCGCTGTCTTTGCTGCTGCCTCACACTGGGAGAGGCCCCGGGCAGGAGGCTGGTGGGCCGGCGAGTGGACACGGCTCCACCAGGGGAATTGTCACGACGACAGGCCAGGTGGGAGGAAGTGAAGGTGGGCGGAGGGATGGGAAGTAATAGAGGCCGGGGCTCCGGGCGCCCACGGCCGCCACTGCACAGACACTCCGCCTGCCACCTGCCCGTCTAGGCTCCCCACCCGTCGTGGCCCAGGCCTGCCACACGTGCTCTGCGTGAGAGAGGCCCCCACGGCACGGGAACCCCATGGGCCTGGTCCAGGACGTGAGGCTCCGGAGTTCCTGCGGCCAGGGTGCAGGGCCGGGGTCCAAGGCTCGTTGCTCTGTGGGCCCGCCAGCTCTGCCCACCTGCTGGTAGCGAAAACTCATCGTCCAGAGGTACGTCCTCTTCGGACAGAGGTGGGGTCAGGAGAGGGAGCGGCGTGAGCAGAGGCCCAAAGGTGGGCCTGCGTGCACGTGAGAAGACAAAGGGGAGCGTGAGGCCCTCCCAGGCTTCGAGATTCCCGTGTCTTCCTTCGTTCAGTCCCCAAGCCCATGGGCGCTCGGCGGCGGGCACCAGAGGCCACGGCCCCTGAGCTGTGGCAGGCTCCCGGGCATGCGGGACGGAGGTTCACGGGGCCGTGTAGGCCAGCCCTGACTCGGTGGGCCGGCCTCTCTGGGTACTTGGGCAGGAAAGTGACCTGCATCACCGTCAGGCCATGCCCGTGACCGGGAGGATGGAGGGTAGGAGGCCTGGGTCCCCTAGACACATGCCGGTTCGGTCCGGCCTCCCTGGGACGGGGATGGGACAGAAGTGAGCTCCGTCTTCCCCGAAGGCCCCCTGACCTCCGCTCTGGGTCCGGCTTCCGCACTCAGGGCCCAAGGAGGAGTCACGCCTGCTTTCGAGGCCTCCAGCTGTGGGAGAGGCGGGACCCTCAGCAAGGCCCAGCCGGCCCCAGCGTTCAGGGAGGGGTGGTACTTGGGACGGGAAATGCAGGAGAGCCACGTGCCCCAGAGCGAGTCCCAGGCAGAGACGCAGCTCAGGCCCAGGCATGGGTGGGGGGCTCGGGGGCCAGGAGCTGCTCTGGCTGACCAGAAGGGGGGTGTATGCTGAGGTCACAGAGGGCCTTCCACAGAGGCCGCAGCGTGGAAACCGCCCTGTGGTCAAGGTCAGACCTGGGTTCCAGAAGGTCGCTCCGGGAGCCACGGAATGTGGGAAGGGGCAGTGGTGGCTGCTGCCCAAGGTCACCGCTCCTGGGCTACCCCCCAGGCCTTGGGCAGGAGGTTAGAACAGTCCTTTCCCAAAGGAGACGCGGGCTCTGGGGTCAGCATGGGGCCGGGACCCAGCTTGTAGGTGGGAATCGTAGCTGCGCCGCCAGCCACGCAGGTGACCTGCCTGCCTCCCTGTTTCTCCGAGAGTCAGCGGTGCCGTCCCGTGGCCATGGAGAAGGTTTACACGGCCCACCTGCTGCAAGGTAGGCGCTCAGACTGCGAGCCAGGACCACGGCAGCTGTCCGTGGGCAGGGGGCGCCTGGGCCTCTGGGACCACGGCAGGCTCCTTGCCCACCAGAGCCCTTCCTCTGGCGGGTCTGGGGGCTGTGGAGGCCCAGCTGGCTTGGCTCGGCAGGGGGAGCTGGTGATCCTCCGGGGTTGCTCTCCTGTCAGGGTAGAACAGCCGGGTTCAAGGGCCCACCACATTCCCTCTCCTCCCCGTCTCCTCCGTCCCCCTGCGTGCCAAGCGTGGGCACCACCAGGCAGGGCCCCGCCATCCATGGGAGAGCAGAGGTCAGATGAAGGAACTCGGTCGAAACCTATATGCTCTGTCCTTCAGAGCCAATGGACCCATGTCTAGAGACGCGTCCTTTGGAAAGCCCGGAACGAGGGCCAAAGCTGGGGGCGTGGGAGCACGCGTGGCCGTGGAGGTGTCTAGGAGGGGCGCTCGCCCCCGCCGCGGGCACCGCCGGGGAGACTCGCTGGGCTCATGGAATCGAGGAGGGGGATTTTCGACAGCTCTGTGGGATTTGGTCCGCATAATGTTCCTTTCGAACTGTGAGCCAACATTTGAAAACAGGGTGACTGCACAGACACCCGGACATCATGGGACCCTCGGTTTTCATTCCTGCCGGGCACCCGCTCGCCGTGCCCAGGGCGGCTGCCCCGCAGAGGAGCTGTGCCCGCCGCTCCCGCCCCGCGCAGCCCTGCGGCCTCCCCGGCGCCGGGACGGGACTCGGGGTGGTTACGTCCCCCTGGACTGCGGCCCCCTTCGTGAGTGCCATGCCTGCTGAAGAACCGAGAAGCGGGAGGAGGACCCCGCAGCCGGCGCTTCCGGGAGGTGAGGAGGAGCCCGGCTCCTCTGTGGGAGTGCGGACGCCCGGCGCCCGGCCCTGGAGCGCTCCACTCCCGTGGTATTGTCTTTGCGTGTCAGGTTTCTGAAGATTTTAAGTATTCGTTTGAGATGGAGAGAAAACGAGCAGGGAGGGGCCGAGGGGGAAGCAGGCTCGGGGAAGCGTCTGCCTTCGGCTCGGGTCCTGATCTCAGGGTCGGGATCGAGCCCCGCGGCCGGCTCTGCACTCAGCAGGGACCTGCGTCTCCCTCTCCGTCTGCAACCGCCTCTCTCCCTCTCTCTCTCCCTCTCTCTCTCTCTCTCTCTCTCGTGCCCCGGAGGGACGCGACGTGGGAGAAGCCACCTGCTCTGGTTTAGGGACCAGGGAAGGGAAGAGGGCCTCCGGCTGCCCAGGCATTAGAGCAGGTTCACTGAGGTAACTGTACAGCCTCGAACTGACCCATTTTAAGTGTGATTATTTTTCACTGAAAAAAAATCATTTTGTCAGTTATTTGTAGCAAATGTTTATGGTTGCGCCGATAGCACTGCGATCTGACTTTAGAACCTTTCCGCCTTGGTGCCCGTTTGCGGGGACTCCTCACCTCCAGGCAACCACGAACCCGCCTTTTCTGGACGGTTCCCACACTCTTGGCTTCTTTCCGCGAACACGGTTCAGAGATACACGGCGCCGTGCCCGCAGCGGTCGCGACTGCTGTTTCTGAGCGGACCTGCGTTTGGGGATGGTGGGGGCGGGGCCATGCTTGACTCTGTTCACCAGCGGAAGGGCGTTTGCCGGGTTGCGTGTTTGACTGTCCTATAAATAATGCTGATGGCGTCCACATCCACGTCTTTGCGTGGTAAATTCCGTGGGCTCGTTGGAAAGAGGAACCGGCTGTCCTGTCCCAGCCTGGGGTCTCCTATCCACCTCGAGGGTCCATGTGCCACCCAAGAGTATCTGGAGGGCAGGGACGAGGTCATCCCACAGGACGGTATTGAGATTGGTGCTGCCTCAAGAGGGCACCCAGCGGCTGGGGCCACCCGTGCGGTCCAGCCAGCAGGTGGCAGAGCTGCCCCGCCTCCTGGTGGGTCGTCTGCTCCAAAGGACTCTCTCGGGCCCAGGGAAAGGAAGCCCAGAGGACAGAAGGGTCTAGACCTCCTGCCAAGCCTCCTGGGAATTTGGGGAACTTGGGAAATCGGAAACGTGCATTTGCTGCAGACCGCCTGTGTGTCAGGGTTCTTCACGGACATGGTTTCTGTTGACCCCCGATGGTCCCTAAGGTCTGCATCCTTGCCTTTCCTCCGAGGAACCCGACTCAGACCGCACGGTGCGCGAAGGCTCTGGTACGCAGCAGTCAGGCTGTCCCACCTGCCACACGGGGAAAGGCCACCTGACGCTTCGGGCGGGGTGGTGCCCCAAGAGTGAGCTGTGGCATCAGGCCTACGGGGCCAGCGCTGTGACCTCGGGGAAATGCCTGGGCCTGCCAGAGCTGCGCGGCTCCGTCTGCAAACCGAGGGGCCAAGCCCCGTGGAGCAGACTGGCCACCCACAGGAGGGAATCGGCACGGCACCCGGCGTCCGGCGAGAAGGCCTGAAGTTGGTCCCCGCGGCGGGGCCTCTTCTCGGGCCATTGGAGCCTCTGGTCTCCAGTCTCCCCCTCGGGAGGGCTGCACTTTCTGCTGCTTTGACCTTCTGTCCAGCTGGGTCTGTCCCCAGTTCTCAGGAGGCAGAGGAAGGGTGGGAAGTCTGGAGCACCGGGAGGTCTGATGGGCCCCTTTCGTGAGGTGGCCCGAACGCTGCTGACCACCCAGCCTCGGGGGACAGGTTCACTGTCAAGAAGACAGGAAAAGGTCTAGGCCCTCAGCGTCTGC
Source organism: Eira barbara (assembly GCA_020311275.1). Lineage (NCBI taxonomy): Eukaryota > Metazoa > Chordata > Mammalia > Carnivora > Mustelidae > Eira > Eira barbara. The sequence continues at coordinate 21,959,157 of JAHRIG010000067.1, read as the reverse complement.
ATGGCCTCCACCTCCTTGCTGCCTCCCTAAGCCTGGCCCATCCTCAGAACCATCAGACCTCCTCCTCCAGGCAGCCTCCCAACTACCCCAGTCCCTTGCTTGTCTGCCACCACTCAGCCCCGGAGGCACCACTGGGACCAGCAGCCTGGGGGCTCTGCCCCCAGGAGGACCGGGGCCCCAGCGGGGTAGGGAGGTGACTCTAGGCCAGCATGATCCCAGCCGTGGTCTCCCCTCCCCTGCAGAGGAGAAGCTGTGGACAACACGGGCCGATGGGCGCGTGCGCCCACGCCTCCACCCTGCCTGCCCACAGCCCCCCTACACGGTGCACCGGATGTTCTCCGAGGCCCTGGACAAGTATGGGGACCTCCATGCTTTGGGCTTCAAGCGCCAGGGCACGTGGGAGCACATCTCCTACTCCCAGTACTACCAGCTGGCCCGAAAAGCCGCCAAGGGCTTCCTGAAGGTGAGGGCCCCTTGAGACACAGCCTTCCCTCCCCAGCCCTGCCTTTCGGCTCAGGACCCCCGTAGACCTCCTCCCTGACCCCCAACCTGGCGAGACTTTAGGGAGAATAACCGTGAAACCGCTTGCATGTATTGGCCCGCTGGTATGTTCTGGGCCCTCCCCAAGGGCCAGCCACTCAGCCGCTGGTTTTCCTTTGTGGTCACAGTCCAGACGGGCCGGGCTGCCTGCTGTGCTGGGCGGGCGGGGCGGGGGGGGGCAGGCCCCACGGCATTCTCCCACTCCGTGCGCCGGGAGGGTGGTCCCTGTGGTCTGCAAGGCAGCCTGGATGGGAAGGAGAGACCCCTTCCATGCCCGCTGACCCCGCCTGTCTGCCTTGGTCCTGGAGCTCGGCCTGGAGCAGGCACACAGCGTGGCCATCCTGGGCTTCAACTCCCCGGAGTGGTTCTTCTCCGCGGTGGGCGCGGTGTTTGCAGGGTGAGTGGCTGGGGGTGGGGTGAGGTGTCCGGTGGGTCGGAGGAGGGCAGAGAGGGGAAAGAGGGTCGATCTCCCTTTTCAGAGCTCCCCCATGCCCTCCCCAGCCCCCATCTTCCCCCAGGAGCCCTCTGCGAACCCCTCTGCGTCCCCCTCCACCCCCCACTCCTCCACCCCCCACCATCCGTCCGGGTGTGGCAGCTCCTTGGGGCAGGGCGTGGCCGTCTGCACTGGCTTACATGTGAACACCGGGTCCCCTGCAGGGGCATTGTCACCGGCATCTACACCACCAGCTCCCCAGAGGCCTGCCAGTACATCGCCCATGACAGCCGCGCCAACATCATCGTGGTCGACACACAGAAACAGCTGGAAAAGATCCTGAAGGTTTGGAGCAGAGGGGAGGTGGGCACGGGGGCCAGAGGCCTGGTGTCCTGGGGGAGCTCCGGCTACAAAAGGACTTTTCCACTCTCCCTTCTGGGGTCGCCTCATTCTCTGCGGTGACCCCATGCCACACAGATACACACAGAACAAGGCCAGGCGATGGGAACTTACCTGCTGGCCGGCTCAGGACACTGAGGACCAGGAAGCCCGGGATGGGGTGACAGCCTCGGGCTAGGGCCACCAGCTGGCCCGCTGCCTCCCGTGGGCACCAGGGTCCTCAGGCTTGTGTGACAGTGACCCAGGGCCCGGGCACCTTGAGCACTCAACCCTGACCCTCAGTGCGGGGAATGGGGGCCTGCCGCAGGTCTTGTCAGGTCTTGTAAAGACAGTGGGGGCAGAGCAAGGGCTTGAAATCACCCCCTGAGCCAGCCAAGCCTCCCCTGCAGCCGGGGACTCACTTAAGAGCCCCCCCCATCGGCTGTGGCCCACGTGACCCACGGCCAGGGAACGGCGGCCCAGGGACAGCCCTGAGCCCCCACTGCACTGCCACCTGCCGCCTGCGAGGCCCTCAGGGGCTCCTTGCATCCCAGAGGCCTCTGGGGTGGACTTGGTGGCTTGGCACTGGTTCTGGAGATGTCTGCCTGGCCCCAGCTCCTGACCTGCCCCTGCCGGGGGGATGGTGGGTCTGGAGGCGCAGAGAGGAGACTGGAGTAGGCGTCTCCCTCCATCACCAGTGAGGAGGTCTCCCCCTCAAGCCTAAAGAAAGAAGCCAGCTTGGCCACTGGCTCCCATCAGAATCCTGGGCCGGCCATGGTGGCCGCCAGTCCCCTGAGCCAGAATCACCGGTAGGTGACCCCAAATCAGAGTGAGTTTTGAAATCGCTCCCCCGGTGAGGCTGCGGGCCCCCCACTTCAGTTTGCGAAGGCCGGTGTTTGGACACGGCAGCCTGTCGTCTCGCCTCCCCGCTGGCGTGCCCCACGCTCCCCGTCTGCTTCTCTGCATCCAAATCCCTTTCCATGAGGACAGCGGCTGTTAGGGTCAATCGTTTAAGCCTGATTCCCTCTGTAGAGACCCGATTTCCCAGTAAGAGCACATTCTAGGGGACTGGAGCTTAAGAGTCCAACATATCTTTTTGGGGACACAATTCAACCTATGTGAGTGCTTTTTTTTTTAAGGTTTTATTTATTTATTTGACAGACAGAGATCACAAGTAGGCAGAGAGGCAGGTGGAGAGGAGGGTGGGGGGGAAGCAGGCTCCCCGTCCCTGCGGTTTTGGATTCTTCTGAAAACCGGCTTTCTCAGGGCACTTTGGACCTGCTTTCTTTGAGGATTAAAGATTTGCCGATGGGCTCACCTCCCTGGGGGGGTCCTCTGGGATGTGTTTGCAGGACCTTGTCAGGAATGTCTCCATCCTGCTGGGACTGGGGAGGAGGCAGGGGTGCGGACTGCTGGGGCCACAGCGCGCAGCCGTCCTGGGCGCCCCTCCTCACGCTCCCGCCCCCACCCCAAGCACTCAGGCCCTTCACGAAACAGAAGGGGGACAAGTACTTGGAGAGCAGTGACCAGCAGGGATGTCCCATCACGGGCCCACCTGGCTACTCCGGAACTCAGTGATTTCCTCAGCCTTGGGGGCTTCGGAGCCCCGAGAGTTCTCTGAGCGAAGGACCCCCTGCCCACACCCAGCCAGGAGCGGACCCAGCCAGGCCAGCTTTGCTGGGGCCTCAGTCTCTAAGGTTTCCCCGAGAGCCAGCGAGGTGGGGCCCTCCTCTCCAGCTTCCATGCAGGCACCCCAGAGTCCGAGGGCAGGGAGGCCTCCCTCCCCCAGATTCTGCAGCCCTCTGCATGGACCCCTGATTTAAGCCCAGTGCTGTCCTCCAGGCCCTGTTTTGCATCTGAAGAGGCTGAGGCCCAGAGTGAGGAAATGCTCACCCCAGGTCACCATGTCGAATAATGCCTTCAACAGTAGGTTCCTTTGAATCGGGACCTAATGGCCCTGGGGATGGTCTCGGATTGTCTTTGACCCAGAGCAAAGCCCCACCTTGCGGGACTGCCGCAGCCTGACCCTGAACTTGTTAGAAACGCAAATCCTCAGGCCCCACCCCAGGCCTCCAGCCCCCGGACGATGCTGACGGGTGGGGCTGCGGCACCCTGTGGGGAGGGGAGCACACCCGCAGGTGCCTCGGACGGGACCGACAGTGAGAACCTTTGCCACAAGCGCGCGGCAGAAACGAGGTCAGCTGTCCTAAGAGTGTCCGGTGGGGATTTACCCTCCCGCTTCCCCTCCCTGCTGCTCCCCTAGTTCTCTAACCCCCGTCCCTGCTCTTGGAAAGGCGGCCGCGTTCCGATGAAGCCCTGCCCGGCACACACCCCGCAGGCGGATTCCATGCCCACGGCCTCGGGGGCGGGGGCATGGCGGGGTGGGGGGACCCTCGCAGGGAGCTGGGCTTCAGCAGCATGTGGGGGCGGCGCCGTGCACCGGACGTTCCCCATTAACCTTCCTCCGTGGACGGTCGTGGCCTGAATGTTTACCTCGTGAGTGGCGGCAAGTGAGAGCTGGTTCTCTGATTCACCCGCGGGACCGTTCTCGGAACTTTCTCTCCCTGCTGAGCTGGGGCTCTCTGCCATCTGTGGCACCTGGGGGTACTCGTGCTGGGCGGAACGGCGGCCTGTGATGGTGAATGTTCCGGCACGTCCGAAGGGAGGGCGTCGTGCAGCCGCCGGGTGGAAGGCTCGCTGAGTGCCACGCCGTCAGCGCGGTGGGCTCCTTGATCCCCGGCCTCCTTGGTCCGTCCGGGACTGAGAAGCGGAGCAGCGAGTTGCCCGTTATCATTGTGGGTTAGTCCGTTTCTCCTTCCCCCGCGAGGTGTTGCTCCACGTACTTGGAACGTCCGTCCCGTGCGCGCACGTCCAGGCTCCCGCGTCCTCTCGCTACACACAACCTTCTCCTTGAGGGCTGTTCCGAAGGTGGAGGAGCCGTGCTGGTTCCGAAGCAACTGTCTCCGGTTCAGACTCCAGACTCCCGACTCGCGCTTGCACTGTCCCTAGCAGCCCGTGTCCTTGTGCTCACGGCAGGTGTCTCGTGGGCAGCACAGAACGGAGTGGCCTCTCTGTCCTACCCAGCAGCACGGCTGCTCCTTGTTGCTTCCCCTCCTTCCTGCGCTCCTCTGCACTCGGTTCTTTATTTGCATTTCGGCCCGTCCTGGGGTGTCCGTCCTGTGGCGTCCGGTTCATCCCCAGTGGCTAGCTAGTGTTTGCGCTCCGGTTTACCATTTGCATTTTTTAAAAGATTGTATTTATTTGTCAGAGAGAGAGATCACAAGTAGGCAGAGAAGCAGGCAGAGGGAGAAGCAGGTTCCCTGCTGAGCAGAGAGTCCGATGTGGGGCTCGATCCCGGGACCCTGAGATCATGACGTGAGCCGAAGGCAGAGGCTTAACCCACTGAGTCACCCAGGCGCCCCGAGCCACGGCATTTCTGACTTAGCGGGTCTACTCCCCCCCCACCCCTGCCCCCCTGAGCTGCTCACGGTCCCGCCGGCCCTGCGAGGGTCCCCGCCTCCGGTCCGCCTCCAAACAGGTTACAGTCCCTACACTACATTGTTTTCACTGGTCGGTACCCCTGGAAGGCGTTTTCAATGCAGGGAGGACGTCTCTCCCACTCGCCCTCCCACTGGCCGTCTCTGAGGCTCCTCGTCTTGTTCCGGTGTCGCCTTCCTGCCTTACAGATTTTCTTCAACGTTTCTTGTAATACACATCTGAAAACGTGTTTATTTTCATTTTCTGAAAGATATTTTCATGTGGTTTAAAAATCCGTGTTGATAGGATTTTTTTGTCCTTTCAGCCTTTGAAGACCCCGTTCCAATGTTTTCAACTCTGTGTCGTTTCTGATGGGAAGTCTCTTGTGTTGTGTCTTTGTTCTTCTCCGTGTAGGTAGGGTACCTTGGTTCTCTGGCTGCTTTTATGTATTTTTTTTTAAGATTTTATTCATTTATTTGACAGACAGAGATCACAAGTAGGCAGAGAGGCAGGCAGAGAGAGAGGAGGAAGCAGGCTCCCCGCTGAGCAGAGAGCCCGATGCGGGGCTCGATCCCACGGCCTTGAGATCATGACCCGAGCCGAAGGCAGAGGCTTAACCCACTGAGCCACCCAGGTGCCCCTGCTTTTATGTATTTTTATTTTCTGACTTTTTAAGTTTTATTTTCATTCCAGCGTAGTTGATACACGGTTTCCGTTTTCGGCAGTATTACTTTCAGAGGTACAGTCCAGTGACCGGACACGCCCCACACCACCCAGGGCTCACCAGGGCCCACCGTCATCCCCATCACCTGTCTCCCCATCCCCCACCCAGCTCCCCTCGGGTCACCAGCACTGGGTTCTCTAGAGTTAAGAGTCTCTTTCTTGGGGGCATCTGGGTGGCTCCATGGGTTGAGCCCATCTGAGTCTCGGTTTCGGCTCAGGTCATGACCTCCTTGTCCTGGGATCCAGCCCTGCCTCGGGCTCTGTGCTCAGTGGGGAGTCGGCTTGTCCCTCCCCCCCCCCGCCCCCGTTTGTGTGCTCTCTCTCTCTAAAATAAATAAATAAAATCTTTTTAAAAAATGTTCCCCCCTCTCTCTTTTCCCGTTTTCTTGTTTGCTCTGTGTCCTCAGCTCCACATGATTGAGATCACGGGACGGACATATTCCACTCAGCATAATGCCCTCCAGTTTCATCCACGTCGTTGCAAATGGCAGGATTTCATTATTTTTAGACGGCTGAGTAATACTGCGTTGTAATATACCGCATCTTCTTTGCCCGTTCGTCTGTCGGTGGACGTCTGGGCTCTTTCTGTAAGGGTGGCTCAGTATCTGACGTCTCAGGGACCCTCTATACCGTTTGCCAGAGCGGCTGCGCCAGCCAGCACCCTGGCCAACAGCGCACGAGCGCTCCTTTTGTCCTCTCTGGTTGCTTTTAAGGCTTTTCTCTTCATCGCTGATGTTTAGTATCCGTTATGTTGTGAATTGGTGTGGTTTTTCTTTGAGCTCATCCTGCCTGGGGTTCATTGTGAGTCTTATATTGGCGGATTTATAATCAAATGTGGAAATTTCTCAGACTGCTTTTCAATTTTTTTTTTTTTAAAGATTTTATTTATTTATTTGACAGACAGAGATCACAAGTAGGCAGAGAGACAGGCAGAGAGAGAGAGAGAGGAGGAAGCAGGCCTCCCGTGGAGCAGAGAGCCCGATGCGGGGCTCGATCCCAGGACCCTGAGACCATGACCTGAGCTGAAGGCAGAGGCTTTAACCCACTGAGCCACCCAGGCGCCCCTGCTTTTCAATTTTTTAAAAGATATTTCCTGGGGCTCCAATTCCACGTATGCTGGGCGTCTTCGTGTTCTCCCACAGGCCCTGTCCTGCCTGTTTTCTCTCTCTCTGAACTTTGAGACTTGGGTTTGGCCATTCGGGGCAGGTTTACCAGGTTTCACGCTGGTGCTCAGATCTGACCTTTCCGGGTCTCCCCTGAACGTCTCTGAGAGCCCCTGCGTGCCGCCTGATGGACACACAGACAGTTCTGGCCCCTATGAGCTCTGTCCTCCAGCCCCGGAGGCTGCCGTGCACGCTGGTACTCAGCCAAAGACCCTGGAGCCCTGGGCATCTGATGAGAGAGTTCTAGAACTTTCTCTCCTCACCAGCGTCCAGTCCCAGACTCTAGCCACCAGGGCTTTGGCTTTCCTGAACTCTGCGTTCTGTCACCTCCGCTCAGCAAGACAACCGAATTGTGTTCTCCCTCCCTGCTCCCTGTCTCTGTCTCCTCCCCCTCTCTCTGTCCCTCCCCCCTCTCTGTCCCTCTCCCTCTCTCTGTCCCCTCCCCCTCTCTCTGTCCTCCTCCCTCTTCTGTCCCCCACTCTGCCACCCTGCACCTCTCCCCCTCCCCCCTCTGCCCCATCCCTCTCTCTGTCCCCCTCCCCCCTCTGCTCCCCTCCCCCTCTCTCCCTCTCCTCCTCCCCCTCTCTGTCCCTCTCTCTTTCACAAAGTTCTCTGTTATGGGATAATCCATACTTCATTCAACCAGGCCCCGGGATGCTCGGTTTTCTCATGAGGGGACAGCTCTGCCTCAAGAGGGGCAAGTGTCCCACTGAGTTGCAGGTCAGACCCCAGGAGCCCAGTGACCAGGGTGCCCATCAGGCAGAACACCCGGGGATGAGGCTCTTCTCAGCAGGTAACTTCTCTTTTTCAATGAAACCCCATTATTTTTCCTGCCAACCCAGACCTGGAAACACCTGCCACACCTGAGGGCAGTGGTGATATACAGAGATGCCCCGCCAAAGAAGATGGCCAACGTGTACACGGTGCGTGGGGGAGGCGTGGGGGCAGGTGGGGCCCGTGTGGCTGCCCCAGTGACCGGGCGCCCGCGCTCTCCCACCCGCTGCAGATGGACGAACTCATGCAGCTGGGGGACAGGCTGCCCGAGGAGACCCTGGACGCAGTCATCGCCACCCAGCGGCCCAACCAGTGCTGCGTACTGGTCTACACCTCCGGCACCACCGGCAGCCCCAAGGGTGTGATGCTGAGTCAGGACAATGTACGCGGGTCCCAGATGGGTGGGCTTGGCCGCAGGTGGATCTGGGTGTGGGACCTGACCTTACAGCCCCTGGGGATGCTCCTTTGGCCCCTCAGCTGGGGGGGGGCAGGACATGTGGGACGGCCCCTGGGTCTGTGGTCCAGACCAAGTCCACGGAAGGGGATGGGGAGGGGAGGGAGGTCTATCCTGGGAGCTCCCAGGGTTGGGGGGTGCCTGAAGAGGTCGCCCAATCCCCCTGGGGTGAGCACTTCTGGGACAGGCTGTGGGACCCTGCCGGGCCCATGTGCCTGTCCTCTAGATCACGTGGACAGCACGGTACGGCAGCCAGGCCGGCGACATCCAGCCAGCAGAAGTCCAGCAGGAGGTGGTGGTCAGCTACCTGCCCCTCAGCCACATCGCCGCCCAAATCTATGACCTGTGGACAGGCATCCAGTGGGGGGCCCAGGTCTGCTTTGCCGAGCCTGACGCCCTCAAGGTCAGTCTGCCTCGGCCCAAGCAGTGGTCCGTGGACATGCGCACTCATGTATGCACCTGGGGGCGTGGGAGCGAGTGGGTCCCCCGCAGTTTGTCAGCCAGAACTCTCTCTGCCGCAGCCAGCACGGCCCATGTGACCCAGGGGCTGACGCTGGTACGTGGAGGAAAGGGCCACGTGCCATCAAGGATAGGGCGTCCTCAGAGGAAGGCTGTGGGTGCACAGCCCCCCTGCTTCCCAGGCTCATCAGCTACCCCGTTCTTTGGAAACCGATTTTAAGTAGGCAGAGAGCTCTCCCGGACCCCCCCCGACCAGCACTTGGCCAACAACCCTCCCGCCCCGCACCTCCTGGCCCAAAGGGCCCCTCATCCATTCCTGCACAGGTCACTGCTGAGGGGAGAGGTCAGGTTAGAGAGGAAAGAGGGCTGGGAGGGGGCCGAGCAGCGCTAAAGCGTCGGGCCCCACGAACAGTGGGGATGGCAGCGGCTGACCGCGTGGAACATGGCGTGTGCAAGTGTGCGTGTGCACCTGTGTGGGCGCCCAGGCGCGGGACACTGGGGGGGGTGTGCCCCTGATGCTGGTGTGAGGGTGTGGGGGGCCTCCTGGCACTGAGCCGGCGGGCCTCCCTCCCTGGTGCCGGACAGGGGAGCCTGGTGAACACGCTGCGGGAGGTGGAGCCCACGTCGCACATGGGGGTGCCCCGGGTGTGGGAGAAGTTCATGGAGCGGATCCAGGAGGTGGCGGCCCAGTCTGGTTTCATCCGGCGCAAGATGCTGCTCTGGGCCATGTCGGTGGCCTTGGAGCAGAACCTCACCTGCCCGGGCAGGTACGGGGTGGGCGGGGGCACACGGTCCCGCTCACCGGCGGCCTGGCCAGCGAGCAGCCGCCTGATGCCCCCCTTGCCCCCGTGAGCACATGTGTTCCTCCGCCGACCACTCCCCACTCCCCGCAGCGACCTGAAGCCCTTCTCGGCCCGACTGGCGGATTACCTCGTGCTCGGCAGGGTCCGGCAGGCGCTGGGCTTTGCCAAGTGTCAGAAGAGCTTCTACGGCGCCGCTCCCATGACGGCCGAGACGCAGCACTTCTTCCTGGGCCTCAACATCCGCTTGTACGCGGGCTACGGCCTCAGCGAGACCTCGGGCCCCCACTTCATGTCCAGCCCCTGCAACTACCGGCTCTACAGGTACCCACAAGCCCCCTGCCCTTGCTGGACCCCGGCGCCATCGCAGTGTGGCTGTCCTGAGCCATCACTTCCATCCTGGGCCGGGCCCCTGGGGCCAGGCCTGTCCCGTGCGCATGGTCTCCGCCATGCTGTCCCGGGGGGTCTGAGGTCGCAAGCCCTACCCCCCCACCCCCACCCCCGACCCCGGGTTCTGGCTCCGTCCCCTCCCTCCCGTAGGGCGGGGTGTTGTCGCAGGCTGTCCCAGCATCTGAGGCCCTGCTCCACTGGGGGGCGCGGGTAGTGGGGAGGACAGGGCAGTCAGCTCTGGGGTGAGTGCAGGGACTCTCTGTCGTGCTTAAAAGACCCCTTCCTGTCAGCCCATCACCGAGCTCCTGCCGGCCTTTCCTCCCTCTCTTCCTCCCTCTCTCCCTACTCCCTTCCTCCTTTCTCCTTAAAGCCTCTCACTCTAAGTCCCTATTAAAATACAAAAGCGCTGGAGGCTAAGAGGGAGAGGTTGGAGGGGATGCTCTGGGCAGAGTCCAACTGGATTGAGGCCCGACCAGCCCCCTCGGCCACCCCCAGCTCTGGCAAGGTGGTGCCAGGCTGCCTGGCAAAGCTGGTGAACGAGGACGCCGAGGGCGTCGGGGAGATCTGTCTGTGGGGCCGCACCATCTTCATGGGCTACCTCAACATGGAGGACAAGACACGGGAGGCCATCGACGACGACGGCTGGCTGCACACGGGTGACATGGGGCGCCTGGACACAGATGGCTTCCTCTACATCACCGGACGTCTCAAAGGTGAGCACAGCCAACTCTGTGGCTGCAGACTTGGGGGGGACGCGCCGCGGCCTGTGTGCCCCGAGTCCTGAGCCCATATGGAGCTCGTGCACTTGGACTCACAACATCTTACTTCCCTGTCTCCGTTGTGGGGCGGACACTGTCACCCCGACTTCCTAAGGAGGACACCCAGAGAGGGTAAGGGACTTGCCCAAGGTCACCCAGCTAGTAAATGGTGGGGTTGGGTTCCAACTCCCTAGAGAAACAAGGCAAGTCTTTCCAGAAGATTCTGGGGCATAAATATCATGTATTTTTACACGCAAAATGGGCATGATATTGAGAACACAGATTGGATATAAAATTTAGAATAAAGCAGGAGACTTCAGAGAAATTTCCCATGAGGGACGTGGCCCTGGCAGGGGGGACAGCTGGGGACTTGCACAGAAAAAGTGTTTTGCTCACTGCCCAAGGGGATGTAAGCCCAAGCACATCCCTGGGGGGAGATCTCCACCTGCTTCCCAGGGGAAGCCAGCTCAGTGAGCGGGGGAACAACTCTGGAAATCTCGCAGGCAGGAGTGCCATTCAGCCCGGGCTCTGAGTGTCACAGAGGGCTGGCCCTCTGGGCAGAGTCTGGGCAGGCCTGGCTTGAGCCTTGGGAGGAGCCGGGACCATCCTGGCTGCCAGCCCACAGCCCTGGGCTGTGAGACCCCTGGAGGCACAGTTCTGCCATGCCCGGTGCCGGCTGAGAGCACCGCCTAGGGCCTGGCTTGGTGATGGCAGCTGAGGGCCGGCACGCTGACAGGGAGAGTAACCAGAAACATCCAACGTGAGTTGGCCCTCCTTTCAAAATAGTATGGTTAGGGGCGCTGGGGTCAGGCGGGGGGGAGCTCCGTCGGTGAGGCGACTGCCTTGGGCTCAGGTCAAGATCCCGGGGTCCAGGGATCGAGCCCCGCATCAGGCTCCCTGCTCAGCGGGGAGCCTGCTTCTCCCTCTCCCTCGGCTACTCCCCCCGCTTGTTCTCGCTCTCTCTCTCTGTCAAGTAAATAAGTAAAATATTTAAAATAGTATGGTTAGAGGCTGGGGCCCAGCTGACTTTTCTGCAGATAAGCATCTACTGGCCCAGCCTCCGTGTGTGCAGAGGAGACCGTGCTCCCGGGCCTTACCGCGGGGGGCCATGTGGGAGCCGGCTGGTCCGCCGGTCCTCATGCCCAAGGATCCCGTGATACCGCCTGTTATCTGGCTGAGTGAGGCCCACAGCCTCGGTCTTCATTTTTCAGACAACCTTGACTGGAATCATGCCAGTTGCCTACAAGATTTTGACTTTGGTATAAACAAACAAAAAACCTCCACGTGGTCAAACCGCCAGGAGCGTAGACAGGTGTCACAGCCAGGGAGACGTGCCTGTAGCTCCTAACGTGGGTGTTGACGGGCGGAAGCGACACGGCCTGTCCCTGGGTTTCCAACCTTCGGCTTCGTGTCTCCGGCCGCATTTCCTACTGTGCGGCATAGAGGTTTCTGCACATTTCTCCTTAGATCTGCTCCCGCGTATCTTATTTTTGAGGGGCTGTACAGAGCATCATTTAAAACGTGTTTTCTACTTGCTTGCTGCCGGCAGAGGGGCCTTGTCCCACGTGCTGGGGTCGTGTGACCCGGGGCCGCCTGTTAGAAGCTGGTGGCTCGTAGACATCTTTCCAGCTCTCTGTGTGCAACACCCGATCATCTCAAATGCCGATAGTTTCATTCCTTCCTTACGGTTGCTTCGGGGTGTTTCTCTTGCCTCCTGCGCTGATAGGATGGGCAGAGCAGTGGTGGATAGACGTGGGGACAGTGGTCGTCGTGTACCGTTCCTGATCGTGGGGGAACGCTTTCAGCATTCGATCCCTGAGTGGGATTTTTGGAAAGGTGCTCCTTTCCGTGCCCAGTTTGCTGAGGGCTTCTATGCACGCTAACGGGTGAAAGACACTGGTAGGAGGTGGGGGGAGGGGGCCAGAGAAAGCCCCAGGAAGAGGAAGGCCGGGGTGCTGACCACCGCTGGGCTCTGCCTGGCCATGGTGCCCTCACTGCCCCACCCCTGCTGCCGCTGACAGACCCCAGTCTGAACGCCTCCTCTCGGGCCAGCCTCAGGAACCACTCTTCATTCACCCCGCTCACCAGCGTCCTGAAACTCCGAGCCCCAGCCGCTCAGCGGCCGGCACCCACCCGGGCAGCCCCTCGCCAGGCTCTGGAGGGCCCCACTGCCCCGCCTTAGCCTCCCTGCCTCATCGGCTGCACATGTGTGCCCACTGCCCATGAGACCCAGTTCACGCTCAACGTGCGGCCGGGCCACGAGCCTCCTTGTCCCACCACCCTGGGAGCTCCCTGCGGCCAGGGCCCATCTCGATGTCCGCACGGGACCTGCACACAAGGGGACCAACTCCTCCTTGCTGAACTAGAACTGGGGGGGGCTCAATCCAGCAAAAGCAGGCCAGGTGTGTTGAGCAAATGTCCGCTTACCACCATCTGGCCTGGCCGTAAACCACCCTCCAGGGAGGAGCCCGGAGAGCTAAGTGCAAACGCCGGTCTTGCACACGTGCCCGCGGCGGATCCTTGAGCGAGCGAGGTGGTGGACAAGGGCTGGACGCTGGGACTGCAGCTCTGAGGGGGGGCCGGCGTCCCCAGAGGGGTGAGGGCTCCCTGAGAAGAGCACGTGGTGTGTTAGACGGAGTCCGGAGGGTGTGTTGGGAAGGTGCAGGCGAGGGGAGAGGCTCACGGCAGGAGCTCGGCTCTACCTCGTTCCCAGACGCTACTCAACCTTGGACAAGACACCTAACCGCCCCGGGCCTCAGTTTCCCCATCTATAAAATGAGCTGCTTTCTAGGCCGGTTGTGAGGGTTCAGTGAACCACTGCACATGTAGGACTTACCACAGCGCCTGGCCCACGGTGCGGGCCCGGTGCCTGCCAGGGAGCGGCAGTTCAACTGTGGGGCGACAGTGGCATGTCCAGGGTGCTGGGTGAGGTCTGAGCAGGCAAAGTCTTGGACGATGAGCAAAGGAGTGGGAGCCCCAACCGGGTATTGCTCCAGGAGCTGCCGCCGTCCCTCAGTAGGTATCCCCCGGCAGGTGTATCTCCTGGCAGGTGTATATCCCAGCAGGTGTCCTCCCAGCGGGTGTCCCGCAGCAGATATGAGGAGCCTCTGAGGGCGTGGCATTGCCCCCCCACCCTGAGTATCCCCAGTGCTGCCAGGCACTCCTGCCTCCAGAGGCTGGGGGCAAGGCTGGGGTCCTGGTCCAGCCAGGGCACCTGGACTGAAGCCTGTGCCGGGGGCCTGGCCCTGCCTCCCCAGAATTAATCATCACAGCGGGCGGAGAGAACGTGCCCCCTGTGCCCATCGAGGAGGCCGTGAAGATGGAGTTGCCCATCATCAGCAATGCCATGCTGATCGGGGACCAGAGGAAGTTCCTGTCCATGCTGCTCACCTTGAAGGTGTGTCGGGGGGTCTGGCTCTGGGGGGCTGTGGGTCTGGCCCAGGCAGAAGCCATGCTCAGCCGGGACACATCTACGTCTCAGACTTTGTTCTGGGCTAACCTGCTGGCTGCCTGCAGTGGGGGTGGGAAACACAAGTGGTCACAAGCTGCTGTGATGACCCATTATCGTCCAGCTCAGCCTGGCTCCCCAGGGCTCCTGCCCTTGCTCTCCCTGCCCAGATGCTCCAAGCCCAGGCTGCTGAGCGGGGAAAAAGCCCATGGTTTTCCTGGCTGAGGTCCTTCTGGCTGTCCTGCCACCACGGGCTGTCTCTGGAACAGCTCGCGGTGACCCACACCCTCCGAGACCGGGGCTTGAGTCTTGTGGGCCAAGGCTTGGGCCCGGTCTGACCTCTGGCTTTTCAGTGCGTGCTGGACGCAGACACGTCTGAGCCGACGGACAGCCTGACAGAACCAGCTGTGGCCTTCTGCCAGCGGGTGGGCAGCAAAGCCACCACCGTGTCTGAGATCGTGGGCACCAAGGACGAGGCCGTGTACCAGGCCATCGAGCAGGGGATCCAGAGGGTCAACAGCAAGGCTGCCGCCCGACCCTACCGCATCCAGAAGTGGGCCATTCTCCAGCGGGACTTCTCCATTTCGGGCGGAGAGCTGGGTAGGGCTTTGTTTTTCCCGCTTGTCTGTTCTCACTATCGCGGGGGCCGTGTGGGCAGGCAGGGGCCACGGCAGGCTGGCGGGAAGCAGCCAGGGCAAGCAGAGAGCCACGAACAGCCCCCTCCTTCTGGCGGGAGGACACGGTCGTGCGGTGCCGGCTTGCGCCCGGGGAGAGTCTGCTGCGTGCAGTAAGTGTGTGCTGGAGCCTATGAATTCGGACGTACAACCTTTAACTTTGCTTTGACCGGGGGGCCGTTCTCCCCTGAAATCACAGTGGGAGCAGCAGGCAGACCCCAAGGCCCTGGCTCTGGGGGCTCAGCTCACATACAGGTAAAGGAAAAAGACCTTCTGGACCATGGTCCGCAAAACTAGGGAAGCTGCGGTACAGCCCCAGCTGCACAGAGAAGTCGCTCTTGGCTGTGGCACGTGGTTCGCAGCCAGCAGAGGTGGGATGGTTTCTAGAACAGCCTCTGGCCCGCGAGGCTGCAGCAGGCACGCTGAGAGGCCCTTGGAGCCTGAAGCGCATCTGGCCGGCTGGCGTAAACAGAGGGAAGGCAGGCGTCCTCCCTAACCAGCCTCCGGAGAGGACTTTGATTTCGAAGTGTCCAGTGTCACAGCCCAGAGCGTGTTCGGCCTCTAAGCTGCCCCCAAGCTACGTCGCAGCCCTTGTGACTGTGCTTTAGAGGAGCACGGACAGGGATTTGGGAAAGACCGCAGTCGGTCGGCAGAGGTGGCGCGCCCGGTCTCCCCCCGCCCGTCGGGCAAACAAAGCACAGCGCCCCGCGCTGTCATGTGCATGGTCCCCGGCAGATCATCAGAATGTCGGCCGCTTGCCTGCTCACCCGCGCAGCTGTTGGCCGCAGCCTTGTCCCGAGGCGGCCCGTGTGGTCCGGCATGGCGGCTCACCGAGAGCCCCGGACAGAAACTGTAGATGTGCAGGTCTGTTTGTCTCCGTCATCGATTCACCTGAGAGACAGAACAGAAAACACTTGGGGGGGGGACCAGAAACGGGTGCAGGATAAGGAAGGCGGCACCTCCTGGTCTTTCGTGATGCCTGGTGGCCCTTCGGCTGCAGAGACAATGCTGGGGCAGTGGAGGGGGGTACGGGGGTGTAGCCGCAGGGGCTGGGTCACTGGGCACCACCCTGCAGGCTGGTCTCACTCAGATCCTTACACACACCTTCCCAGGCTTCGTGGCGTCCAGGCCTCACTCCCTCTTTCCAATCCCTCTTTTAGGTCCAACGATGAAGCTGAAACGGCTCACGGTTCTGGACAAGTACAAAGACATCATCGACTCCTTTTACCAAGAGCAACAGAAGTAATCGGGGGCCATCCTCCCAGCTTCCGCTGAAGATGGCAGGCCTTTCGGAGGGCCGGCCTGAGCTCCGGGTCGCCTTCCGTCTGGGTGCACGGGCACCTGGCAGCGCTGTGAGGTCTCCGTGTCTGGCCACGACACTGGCATCTACATTTGCCAGGTCCAGTGCCAGCAGCAGCTGACGACTCCCAGAAGCTTCTCATGTGGGTAGTTTTAATTTTAAGCATTGTTTTTGTTCAGGTGACGCATGAGCTCAGCTCTCCCCCAAGAAGTAGGAGGCAGGTCGCTAGCTCGCATTGGGGAGGACGGCGAGGAGGACGGTGGGGAGGACGGCTGGAGCTCCTTTGCACGCTGCACGAGAGCCAGTACTTAGAACTCACCTCCGAACTGACCTGCTCTGGAACCATGGCCGCCGCTGTGCCTGTCCCGGCACCAGGACACCTCACACTTGCCAGCTGATCTGATGCTTAATAAAACCGCTGCCGCCTATCTGATTGTACGGGTGTGATTTGAGTATTAAACCATTTAACAGAATTGCCAACAAAGACCTGGTTTTTCTCGTCCGTTGAGCAGGCGGGCCGGGTCGGAGTCGTGGGTGTTTCACCCATGGGACCATCGCGCCCCGGAGCCTGCGGGGCACAAGACGGCATCAAGGGGCGCACGCTATAAAGGCTGGCGGCCTGCGCCAGCCCCATACCCCAAACACGCAGAGCCCCACCAGGAGACAGGTGGCGAAAGGATACCCCTCAGTCCATTCTGGAATTCTCTATTACAGTGGACCCAAGAGTCACGATCATTGGCGCCATCCAGCTGAGCAGAGGAAGCCACGGCCTGAACAGACCGAGACACACGTAAGAGTGTGGGGACCAGCCTGAGGCAGCACCCAGACGGGGACCCTTGCTAAGGAATCCTATGGGTTCAGGGCGTGGTATGCAAAGCCCATGGGTTCGCAATGCTGCACGGGGTGCAAGAGAGGACAGGAGTCGCTAAAAATAGTGACTTAGAGTCTGACATAAAGGACAAAGGTGCTGGGTGGGGAATGGGGCGGGGGGGGGGCGTGGGGAGGGGGGTCAGTGGCGGAGCCCAGGCTGGACCGCAGGCTCATCTCTCACTGGCGCCACTGAGGCAGGACAGCGGGCAGTGACTCGGTGCCCTGGGGACAGGGCAGGCCGGCCAGCACCCCTAGTTAAACTACAGCCGCAGTCGAGGTGGTGGGGGCCTTGGGCTGCTACAGGCAGAGGGACACGTGCTGCAGGCTCCTGCGGCCGCCCCTCCGCTCTGCTAAAGCTCTCCCCGGGAAGGGCGCGTAACAGAATAACCGAACCCACAAACGCTATTAACAAAGATTACATCGCCCAGTGCGTAGTTCTTAAAGTCTTTATTCGTGTCAGTAGTTCACCTTGAAGGACGCGCCGATCTACTCCCCACATCGCTAAGAAATCTGCCGCATCCACTGGTTCTGACCTGAACTTTCCGAGGCCTCTCCCGTGCCTGTGTAGCTTTATAAGAATATCACCTTTACTAACATGTCAATAATCTATTTTGTTTCTATTACATTCTTCATAAACCAAGGAAAACAGGTTTTCTTTAAAAAGTTGTTTTCTCTTATTAATTCTGTATCGTATTTACAGCTGAGGAAAAACCGTTTCAACCAAAATGTAAAATGATTAACATGGCAAACGATACAGTCCACTCAAGAATTTACAAAAAACATACCGGATAGATACCAAATAAATAAAACAAGCACTTGGGGAAAGTCCTCAGAGAGCAAGCCTAGGGACGTCACCAGCAGCCTCTGCACAGACTTTGTTCAGAAAAGTCAACATCTAAGCGGCCCATCAAGAAAGAAGCGAAGCAAACGTGGGCACGACGGGCAGGACCTGCGGTGGCCGGTGGGACTGACGGCCACAGACACCGCTCGCGGGGCTTCAATCCAGATCTCGTACTCGACGACAGATCTCGTCCGTGAAGTCGGAGCACTTTGCGTTGCCTCCTAAATCTTTTGTTAAGCTCTGAGAGAAGAAAAGAGTGAAGATAAAAGGCAGCCACGCGCTAGAGCCAAGCCAGGCCGGCTTCCCGGAGCGCCCCGGGGAGACGCGGGCCGAGCTGCTCCGGCCGCCCCCGCGGAGAGCGAGGCCCCCACCCGGGATGAGGGGCCCAGTGAGCGCACACGGAACACCTGGCGAGGCCAGGACACGCTCGCCACAGGGGAGGAGGGAGGCTCTCCAGAACTGTGCCTCTGTCAGCACAGCAGACCCTAAGAAAACAGTTGATTGTGGACCTTTAAACGAAAGCACGAATCCCTCGGGGAAGTTTTAAAGTTTAAAAACCAGCGTTGACCTATTTGGGGAAGCTGAGAAACTGAAGGGACAGCGTGAATCCCGCGGGGCCTGACTCATGAGCCGGAGACCCGGCGGCTCCCAGGTCACGGAGATGGCCCGCCAGGCGCTCCGATGCCGGCTCCCTGACTCCCCTCTGCGGAGGGAAACCCTCCTGCAGCCCGGTCGTCCACCAGCCTGTCCTCCCTTCACTCACAAAAGGACCCCGAGACACTTAGTTCTCCCATCCGGCCGCATCCCACCACCTCCCGCACTGCTCCAAGGGCCACCGTGGGCCCCTGCGGGGCTGGTACAGCCGCTCCGAACAGAGCCTGTGCCTTCGAGGCCCAGCCTCCTCCCTGCCCACGCGCAGAACCACCATGCCGGGCTCCAGCCCGACTGCGTGCCAGCCCCGGCCGCCCTGGAGTAGCGGTGGGACCTTGGACAAGCAGGTTCCCTCACCAGGGGAGGGGGCTGTTCCCAGCCCAGACCTCCCAAAGGAGTGGAGACCGACGGAGCCACCGTGTGTGGGGAACACACAATCACGCAGTACTGATAGCCACGAAGGCTGCTTTTCTGAAAGCTGTCTTACTCTCACAACTCACATGGAGTGCTCCGTCTCCACACGCCCAATTTGCACAAACCGCTTGACCCCCAGCCCCCGGGGCCGGGACAGACCATGCAGACCTTATCAGGGGCACCACCCAGGTTTGCAGGGGAAGGAGCAGGGACCTGGCCCAGATCGTGAGCCGAAGACAGGACATCGAGGCCTCGCAGGCTCCGGGCCCCGAACCGCGGCTCCTCCCGCAGCACAAGGGCGTCTCTGCGTCCATGCTTCCCGGGCCTCCCTGGAGAAACCCGCAGCTTCTCTCCCCAGGGCACACACCACGTGTACTCGGGAGCCGATGCCTGCTTCCTCCGCCCTGACACAGCGTGCACAAGACAACGACCCATACCTTCCCATCCTTAATCGTGGCAAAGCACGCGGCCTCCACCCTCGCTGCGTGGTCAAAAAGGCCCATGTGCCGCAGCATCATGACGGCACTGAGCAGGAGGGCCGTGGGGTTGGCCATGTCCTTGCCCGCGATGTCCGGGGCGGTGCCGTGAACCTACCAGCGAGAAACACAAACACGGTCAGGGGGACAGCAACAGTCCCCTCCTAGGGACGCTGCGCCCCGTCATGTCCCTTATCATCTGCCACGGGGCCAGGACAGAAAGCCTCAGAAAAACCAAGAGCCAGAATAACGGGGGAAAGTGCAACCGTGCAGACTGACGACCCTTCCCAACTTCCCACCAAGTGCCGCAACCGAGGAAGGACACATAGTAACAAGGACACAAAACAAAGAAGGGGGACATGAATGAACGAACCGCGCTTACACAAATGACCCAACGAAAGCGCCGTTTTCTTACGACTCCTGGGAAAACTCAACACTTGAACCATATTTGTGCAGATAACCCGTCCCGGACCCTCGGGCCGTTCCTAAGTGAACGCTGCTTTTCCCGTGTCACCCAGGTCCTTACCGACTCGAAGATCGCAACCCCGTTGGCTCCAATGTTGCCACTTGGTGTCACACCAAGACCTCCAATCAGTCCCGCACACAGGTCACTGGGGGCAGAAAAACATTTCAAAGGGTGTTCTGAAAAATTAAATACCTCGCCCAGACTTTGGATTTTATCTATTATTTTTTAAGGATTTTATTTATTTATTTGACAGAGAGAGCACAAGCAGGGGGAGCAGAAGAGGCAGAGGGAGGAGTAGGCTTCCCACTGAGCAGAGAGCCCGATGCGGGACTTGATCCCAGGACCCTGAGATCATGACCTGAGCTGAAGGCAGAGGCTTAACCCACTGAGCCACCCAGGTGCCCCAGACTCCATTCTCTGCCAAAGGGAACCAGAGCTCCAGATCAGGGACCACAATTAGAAAACCAGGATGGGCCAGAGGCAGCTTACTGTTCCAGAAAGCAGATGGTGGGCTGTGTCCAGAAGACACGACAGCTCAAAGGGACACGCACTGACTAACACAGATAATGGTTGTGACGGTTATACGCGTGAGTCAAACGGACAGAAGGACACAAGTAACTATGAGAGAAGGGAAGCTGACCGTCGCGGCCAAACGCCGACTAACAGACGTAGCAGTAACAGCCACCTCTGCGCGTGTGGGGAAGGGGGCACACCGGGAGGGGGAAGGTGGGCTGAGGGCGAGAGAGGGAGAAGTGACGATAGCAGGGGTGTGCTGGGGGGGCAGGGGACACAGGAGTTCCTTGTCCATCTTATAACTTTTCTGTAAGTCTGAAATGACGTCAAAAGTCATAACAAGGGGCGCCAGGGTGGCTCAGTGGGTTAAAGCCTCTGCCTTCAGCTGAGGTCATGATCTCAGGTTCCTGGGATCGAGCCCCGCATCGGGCTCTCTGCTCAGCAGGGAGCCTGCTTCCTCCTCTCTCTCTGCCTGCCTCTCCGCCTATTTGTGATCTTTCTCTGTCAAATAAATACATAAAATCTTAAAAAAAAAAAAAGTCGGGGCGCCTGGGTGGCTCAGTGTGTTAAGCCTCTGCCTTTGGACCAGGTCATGATCTCAGGGTCCTGAGATCGAGCCCCGCATCGGGCTCTCTGCTCGGCGGGAAGCCTGCTTCCCCCTCTCTCTCTGCCTGCCTCTCTGCCTACTTGTCATCTCTCTCTCAAATAAAAAATTAAAAAAAAAAAAAAAAAGTCACAACAATTTTGTAAAAAGGACTGCCTCCTGGCTACACACACTGCAACCAACCAACCAACAAAACCTCTCACACGGGGAAGAGGGACAGACCATCAGAGCACAGCCCAGAGCCAATGTGGCAAATTAAACGAATCAGCCATCCAACACGTGATCACCGATGTCCCCACCAACTCGCCAGGACCCAACTCACCAGACACACGCTGTACTTTTTATATTTGAATGAAACTCCTTGTGCTCGCTTCGGCAGCACATATACTGAATGAAACTCCTTAAGCCACATGCATTTCAGGGCACGTGCAAATAAACTACAGGCACGACGACACAGAGCTGGGCTCACCTGAGGATGTCTCCATACAGATTCGGCATAACGAGAACGTCAAACTGGGACGGGTCCTGGACCATCTGCGAGGGACGCACAGCGTGTTCAGCGATCAGCAGCCGGGCTGCCACGCCCACGACAGTCACAGAAGGCAGGCGAGCAAGCACTTATACTTACATTCAGACACACTGTATCAAGGTACATCTCATTAAACTTAATATCTTTACAGTTTTCAGCAACTTCCCTGCATTTTTGCAGAAAAAGCCCATCTGACATTCGCCTGTATTTAATCAAATAAAAATGGTTGAAAGAAAGGTTTGCAGAAAGAAACGGGTCAGGTCAGAGAGCAAAGTTAAGTTCAAGAAATGTTAGTTCCAGAAGCCCAGACATCTGATTTCGATCATAGTAAAATTATTTTTTAGCAGTTAATAAAAAGCAAACTGAAAATGGGGATATTTCTGGAAGTCCAAAAGGGCATAAAAATGTAAAATAGTCTGATCATAATAAAAACTATTATTTTTAATAGTTCTGTCCAGCAAAAATGAAGAAATACAAGAAAATGTTAAGACTGACTCCTTTAAATGGTTGTACCACTAGACAGACTCCAGCCCTCTCGCGGGTCAGGGAACCGTGTCTGCACCCGTCCAGAGCTGCCTTCAGCCGCCTGGGGCAAACCGAGGACCCGTCAGACGGCGCTGGCTGGGCCACCCCTGGCACACGGCTGTGTCAGAGACGCTGTCCTAGCCCACTTGGGACAGCACACGCGCCTGCCCTTCGACCTGCATGGCCTCGGCTAAGCAGCCACACCAGCTGGGGATCCAGTCTCCAGTGTGTTGCTCTGATGATGCCCAGTCCCCCCCTGCCCCCCAGGCCGCTCACAGACAGAGCTGCCCAGCCCGCTGGCCGGGGAGGAGGAAGAGACGCCAGTCGCTGAGCCCCCCGACGGCAAGCAGGGCCGCGGCCCGGCAGGGACTCACATGATGTTGGCTTTGTGCACGGCCGTGACGTTGCTGCGGTGGTTGTTGCGGGCGTACTCGAAGGCGAACTCCGCGATGCGCCTGCTGGCCTCCTCGGTGATGAGCTTGATGCTCTGCACAACCCCGTCCACGATCTGAGGGAGAGCGGGTCCGGCCTCAATGTGCAGCTGGTGCTGGGCGCCCCGCCAGGGGGACACGCGGGGCTCACCACGGCAGCCCCAGCCCCGGGAGGCAGGCATCACGAGGCCCACTAAACAGATGGGGACGGCTGAGGTGCAGAGGCCACCCGCCCCAGAACAAACCTGTGAGGGGGACTGAGGCTCCCAGCAGACGCCCACCCCAGGCTGGGGTCCGAGCCCCCAACTCACAGAGGTCATGGTGAGCCGTCCCCGCAAGAGGCTCCCAACACCCGGGAACCCGAAGGACAGTCCCAAGTGCACAGAAGGCGACGCGAGTGAGAAAGTGCGTGAGACGAACGTACCACATGCTCGATGCCGCTGTACTCGCCTTCCGTGTTCTCCCGGATGGTGACGATGTTCACGTCGGTGTAAGGGGTCTTATAGCCCTCAATCGAGACACACGGGCGGACGTTCGCATAAAGGTCAAATGTTTTCCGCAGCAATAAATTCATAGATGGGTGACCAGCTGCTATTGGGGTCTTTAAAGGGCCTGTGACAAAGAAAGACACCCAGATGACACGTTCAAGACACCCAGATGACAACGGGATACGTTCTGGGGCTGCCTTTTCTTCTTTACGAACACAGGTACAGAATGTTGACTTGAAATTCCAGGTTTTCCTTGCTTCACTTTTCCACTGGAGCGTAGTCAGGATGAGAAGTGCCATGTGACACGTGCACCGTGCGTGCTTCCGGCGGGCACACCCGGGCCACCCGCTAACCCACCCGGGCTGCTGTGCAGAAGGCCTGCCTCTGACTGTACCCGCTCCCTCACTCAAACGAAGGAGGAAGAGTTGCCTGGAACCCTTCTGGAACATTACTGCACTCACAAACACCACACACCTCCCGGGGGAGGACGGGGCGTGGCAGTATCTGACCCTTCCACCACCTACGAGGTGACGACATTCCCGCTGTCACTTAGGGAAGGGGCGCCTGGGTGGCTCTGTGAGTGAAGCCTCTGCCTTGGGCTCAGGTCATGATCTCAGGGTCCTGGGATGGAGCCCCGCATCGGGCTCCCTGCTCAGCAGGGAGCCTGCTTCCCTCTCTGCCCCTCCCCCTGCCTGTGCTCTGTCAAATAAATAAATATCTTTAAAACTAAAACAAAAAAATAAATGAAATAAAAGTGATGGGAAAACAACAAAAGCAAGAGCAAGAAACCCGCAGAGCCCCCGGCGCTGAGGGGCGGAGAGGGCATTTGAACTCGCACGTGTCCGCACCCGCAGCCTGTGCTCCACGGGACCCAGGCACGTGCTTGTGTTTTCGATCATGACCTGAAGCACGTATTAATTAAACTAATAAAAACGTGGAAAGTGTGCAAAGGTAAATCTGGGTGAACCAAAACACACACTTCCGTTTGACACTGGCCAGCAAGCCTTTACTGTTCTTACTGGGGAAAAACACGCCCAAATGAGAAACCACCTTGCCGTGACCAGGCTGCTTCGTGCAGGGCGAGCGGGAGGGCAGGGAAGGAGAACCTCCGTGCTGCGCACCCACAACCAACGTGCGTGTCTCAGCCGCACACTGATACAGACGCTGGAGAAAGCAGAGGCCGCCCTGCAGGGACAATTGCCCTGCAACACGATCAGCCCTAGTTCCGACGGCGCACCTCTGCGAGAGCACAGCACATGGTGCAGAAACACACCAGAGCCCGCACGGCCACTACCTTTCAGGCCCATCTTGTTCTTATCCATGGACTCTTTGGCTTCGGGAGGGATCATCCACTTTCCTCCGGGTCCTTGGATGGCCGTGACATTCCGCTCCTCCCACTGAATGGGCGCCTAGATGCCGCGACACAGAGCACAGTGAGCTGCAGGCCTCGGGGTGACCGGCACCCACCTCCGAGGACCCGTCTTCCACGTCGGGGGGACTGGTGAAAACGCACGATAAAAGTCCAGAAAGTTCCTGGCACGCGAGAAGAGATGTCATTCCCTAGTGCGCCCAGAGGGCCTCTCCGCGCCAGCCCGTCCAGTCCGCACCAAGCGGCCACCTGCCCCCTTACTTTTCTCGCAACTCCTACCGCGGCTAGAGTCAGAACATCACAGCGAGGGGGGAAACACAGTCGCAGAAACACGGCCGCCTACGACACGGGCGTGAACTAGAAATCATCCGATCATCAAAGACCACACAGTAGAAAACTATGCATAGGAAGTGTCCAGAAGAGGCCAGCGTGTGGACAGAAAGTAGCCAAGTGGTGACCTGGGGCCAGCGGAGGGAGGGGCGGGCTCGGAGGGCTGGGGGACGGGCGGTGAGTGCTAAGGAGGGTAAGATTTCTGTTTGGGGGGTGAGAACAGTCTAAAATTAGACCGTGGTGCTGGCCACACAGCTCGGAGCATGCACTAAATACCATGGACTTGGACCTCACGTTGCAAACCAGCGAGCGTGTGGCGTGTCGGCTGTATTTCAGTACAGCTGTGGGAAAACCCCAGATACGGTCCCTAATCCACACAGGTGCCCGCCAGGGTCCCCTCCTTCCCCGGATGCACCCCGGCAGCCGGCACGGCAGACACCCCTGGTGTGGGGGGGTCCTTCTCCGCAGGGCGCTCACAGCAGGGAGCAGCCCCCCGGCTCTCCGCGCTACCTGCCCCTCCACAGGGCTGTTGCTTGCGGAGATGCGCTCCGAAGCGGCCCCTGCGCGGAAGGCTGGGCCGCCATGATAATCGTTCCCACACTTCAGGGTGACCCTACAGCGGGAATGTGGTTTCATCTTTCAAGATCTCCTAGGCGGTTTTTTGAAATAGCAGCTCTAGTCGGGTTGGCAGGAAGGCAGGGACGAGGCGGACAGGGGACTGGCAGGGCTGAGCCCGCAGCCCAGCGGCACGACTCGCGTGACTGCGCACGACGAAGCCAGCCCACGCTCCTGTCCCTGCGGCCGCAGCGAGCCACTCTGAGCCAGGGCCCCGGCGACCGGCGACTCCGCCCCGCCTCACAGAAGTTATCCCAAGAGCTCACACACTCCAACTGCCCAAGGAAAGTTCTCTACAAATGATCATTCCAGGCATTTTCCCAGCACTTACTTTGGCAGCATCAAAAATCTTCATGACCGCGGCTGAGATCTCGGGGCCGATGCCGTCGCCTGGAATTAGAGTGACTGTCTGAACCTGAGCGTGAAAATCACCAAAGAGGGCAGTCAGGGTTAACTCTGGAAGTTCCGGAAAGAACATCACTCGCGGAGAAACCCAGCTCCCGGGGGGCTGCTCGGGAAGACCGGAGGCCTTCAGGAAGAGAAGAGACTCTACCCTCCGCCTGAGTCCGAGGCCTTTGTAAGGCCTGCGTGACGCCCTTCAGATAACACAAAAATCAACTACTAAGCAGATTTCCCAATTGGTTTTTTTTCAGACAAGCTACAAAGAGGCCAATTAATTCACGTCTGGGCAACCGAAGAGAACGGAGTTCCCGCCATGCTCCGTCACCGGAATTCGGAGGGCTTCCCACAAGGCAACTGCTCCCTCGCCACGGGGACTCTGGGGAGGTCTGTCCTCCCCCAGCAGCTCAGGCTTAAAAACACTTTCAAACACGTTCCCAGAGGACTGCTGCGGTCTGTTCTAGAACTCAGAGAACATCGGACTTCCAATCACAAGGGGGTCCCGGCTTTCCTGAGTCCCTCTGTGACACCGGCGCCTCCGTGACAAGTGTCACCTGGAGAGCCCGGCGGAGTTTCTGTGGGGCCTACAAGAGCAGCAAGTATAGTCACACCTGAGAGTCTGAGTTAGCCACAGAACGACAAGGGTGTTTATAGCGCAACACCAGAGCTTTAGGACAAAGACTCAAACAATCAAGCCGGCATTTCAAACGTAGAAATAAAAATGTGTAAAGGGACGTGATGACGGGACCTCAGTGAGGTAAGACCAGATTCACACAGCCTCTCCCCATTCAGAGACAACGGGGACTTGCTCTCAGCGGAAAGTCTGCCCAGACTGCGGTCCCTGGTCTTTTCCCAAGTAGCTGCCTGCGCCACACTGGTCTAGATCACGGACTCAAGAGTCACGGGTCGTTTGCCTTCCACTGATACTACTGAGCAGGTGGGCTATTTCTGAATTTCTCTGTTATTACCGAAGACATCTTTTAAAAATTTAGTTCCTCTTCTTATTTCTTTCAAATATAACCCCGTCCCACCGGGCAAATCTTTACGAAACGGACAGCTTAAATCACAGCAGGGAGCGCGGTTCGCCCCGTCAGCTCTGAGCGCGTCCGAAACGCTAGCGCGGCCAGCCTGATGCTTGAAATGCGAGCCTCGTTCTGCGTCTTTGCACAAGCAGGAGCCCAAAGAACCCTCTGGCTTCTTCTTCCTGTTCTCCCACCACGTAAAACAAACGTCATCAGGCCACCAGAAGAATCCACTTTTCTTCCACAGTACAGAAAGTCAATGGAAGAAAAGAGGTTCGAAGGTCTTACAAACCCCTCCCAGCGTTAAGACGTTGTATGGGAGCAGAGGAATCATGGAATCCAATCTGGTTCTGTGAGATGGGGTAAACAAAAACCCACAGGAAGTCGCTGACCCACAGTCTTAGAATGCTCTAACAGTGTGGTATCAGCTCTTGAAGCACAGAATTCTAGGCTGGGGGTTCTAAAAGCAGCAGATTTAATGAGAAATGGGAGATCCACTAACATGTCTACAAAGACTGCGAGAGGACGTGCGAGCCCGCGGGGCTCAGACAAGTCGCGGGCCCTCCTAACAGCGGTCCCTCTACAGTTTTTAGGGAAGCTCACAAAATAAAAACGCAAAGCAGGCTTTGAAGCTTCTCAACAACTTTCTCTCAAGTCGTACTAGTTTCGAAAAAAACCGTCTTACCAAAGTGAGATTGCGAAGGGAGGCAACAGGCTCAAGGGTGATTTCTATTTTTAACCAGGCTCCTTTAAGACATCAGTGTGACAGGCTTAACGGAGCCAGCCGCAAGGTAATTCTTAAATGTGCAAGTGATCCGATGAATTTATGCATGTCAGCCAAGAATCTAAATATCCAGTGTAAGTGGGACACGGTTTTCCCAAATTTTAAGAAAATGGCAACAAAAAACTGTATCATAAATGTGTTAGAGCATCTTTCTTGAGAAACTTCTAAAAGGAAAAAATAAAAGATGTAATTATACTCACACCACCAGCAAAACCTCTGGTCACCTGTTTTTGGTTGTGGAACGCCCCCAGCAGCCGAGAGACCTACATTAATATCAACAAAGAAATGTCACGCACAGAATTAAACCACGTACAGTGAGGAGTAGAGATGAGGACATTTCTGATGGCTGAGGACGCGGCAAGTTTGTACACGTAATTCAGGAACTTCTATATTAGCTCGATGTGACGAGCTATCTCAGATTTGAAAACCTCAGTTTTCGGCTTACCTTTGCCTTGAAAATTTCAGTACTATGTACTTTTACATTTCACTTGATGAATTTAAGTTGCCAAAAAATGCTGAGGGTCAAATGAAACTATCCCTTTGAACTCAAACACTGAAATTTTCTCAGATGATCTGGAAGGCTTTAGGTCAACATCTCGACTACCAGGTCATTTTGGGGGGGAAAACATATTCAAAGAAAACGATCACAAATTTTAAGCTGGAAGCGTCCTTAAAAATTCCAGAGCCCAACTCATTCATTATACAGGTGGAGGCATCATTGTCTCAAGGGTCGGGATTTGCCTACAGCTGCAGAGACCAGACTGCAAGTCTCCTGACTCCCAGTCCAGTGCTCCTTCGGTGGAAGGAACTACTGACGGAACCAGTAGAAGTGCCTGTCCTTCTCCCTTGAGTATTTAGTAATTACACTTTATAAAAACAAAATATAACAAAGTTTATTTAATACCATTTGACACCTATGTCATACAGAATGAAGATTTTACTTATTTTTCTAGTAATACAAGTAATGTGGTCATTATTAATTGTCAGGAAAGAGGATACAGAAAAATGCAAAGTGACCCCCTAACGCCACTAGCCCAAGATGTTACCACTGGTATATTGGTTTCTACTCAATGCTACCAGACACTAGAAACAGAAATTTTAAAAGGTTACTTTGAACTTTAATAACTGAGTCATTGAAAACTGGTACAAAGTCCTATTAAGAAACTGGGTCCATAGACCACAGGTACTAAAAAAATTCATTACATGTTATAAAGGTAACTTTTTTTCACGCTAGGTACATAAGCCATTTGTTACACCCTAGCTTGGTCTTCCCTCCTGGGGACGGTTCTCGTAAGGCCTGACCCTTTGCAGTCACCTTGGCGTCCACTAACGTGACACCAAGCAAGAGCCCAGCAGGTATGAAGGACTGGTGTTCTCTAACCTGGCATGTACAGTCATCCCTCTGGACCCAAAAGAACACTCTGTGCCAAACCAGCAGCAAAAATCTTAATCCCAGAACATGATTCATCCACCGACAGACGGGCCGCTGGAAGAGAGGCTGTGTAAAAGCACTCGGTGACAGGAACATGATAAAATGTGACGAGCGTGTCTGCCCAGCCCAGCCCAGCCTAGCGAGAAAGAGGGGGAAGACAGTCATACAAAACGGGCCCACGTTCTGTGACAAAAGACCTACCCAACCCATGATTTAAAATGTCAATCTACAAGCACAAAGACTTTTATGTCTCGCTCATTGTCGGACCTCCAGTGCCAACAACGGCACGGGGCTCACAGGAGGTGCTCAGTGAATGCATTCTGGAGAGTCACAGGCCAGCCTCAACCATCTCTTTTATCTGACAAGTCCCCACCCCAGCAAACATCTTAATACTTGGGACAATTTTCTCTCAGATGGTCCATGTTTGTCATCTCTCCCATGTGATCTTGGAATAAGGCAGTATACACCTAAGTCACTAAAATGACCTAGAACTGTAAGTAAAATGAGATTTTTTAAGGCAGAAACTGTCTTGTACTTCACACTGTACCTGTACACACATTATATGTTACCACCATAAAACCTGGAGAGGCAGGTATCAGCGGCCTGTTTCAGATAAGGAGACTAGGGCCAGGCTCGCAGAGCGTGGTGAACTGGGCTGACCTCAGGTGCTGGGCCGTCTCAATCCACGGCTCCTCGTTCCCTTTACAGCTTCACAATCCAACTTAAAAATATACAAATACAGTGTTGGATGTATGGCTGGTACTCACTCACTACATATCTGCTGCTGGGGAACCCGCTCGTTGTAATTATGGCATTTCAAAACAAGAAAGATCTTTAGAAACCTAGTACTTTCTCTAAATAAAGCTTTTTTTTTTAGAAAAAAAGATTAAGCTGCAGACCACTTTTTCAGATTAAACCCTGCACGTACCCCCAAGAGAGGAGCCACTCTGCTCGAAGCATGAGCCCAGCATCCCCAGCACCCTGGGGCATGGGGCTCTGCAGCACTTTCTCGCTCCAACCCCTAAAGGGAGAAACGGGCCCCACAGAGGTCCAATGCTGGCCGAGGGTCACACGGGCGTCCATGTCAGGGGAGAACCTCATCTGATCCCACAGCCCAGCAGCTTCTGAACCCCCGCCGTGTGGTTCTTCCTTGCAGTCCGCGCAGGCTGACCAGCACGTCATCACCGGCAGCCGCCTGAGCCCACCTCTGAAGCGCAAGGCACCCACTGAAGATGAGGCAGTAAGTGGGGGTGACCTCCGTGACTAAAGGTTTCATTTCTGCTGAGACCGTGACACAGAAATCACTTCACCTTCAGGAGCAAATGGGGCAGAACAGTGACCATCACGCACGAAGCCGGGTCCGGAGAGGCTGACAAAGCAGACCCCACTCCCTGAGGCCCAGGAACGCCACCCCGCCGAGGAGTGCAAGATGGACGTGGAATGCCGGGGAAGCTTCGGGGCTGCGCATGCCTTCTGGTGAACTCATGGCCCCCCAGGACCGTGACTAACGCTCAAACAACCCCCTACAGATGGCCACAGGAGCCCAGAGATGTGAAGCAGCCGCTCGAGGTCCACAGCCAACCAGCAGGACTGCCCCAGATGCAAACCTAGGTCGGACGGGGCTGCACTCTTCCAGAGGAGAGCTCTGGTCCCTAAATCACAGTGACCTGGGATGCTCTTTAAGCTCAAAGCAAAGGAGAAAAATAGCACCGAGTTTTACCAAAAAAAAAAGGGAATTTCTTGCAGCAGATTTCCAGGGGCCATGCTTGAAGCGCAACAGGAGACCCAGGGCCTACTCTTCCCTGCCTGTCATGTGGGTGACCTTGGTCACGAGTAGGGAGAATGGGACCGACAACTAGGAAGCGGGACGCCCGGGGGCGCCCCCAGTTCCGACCCCGACTCCCCGCGTGACCTTGAGCGGCGGAGTCTGCAGAAACGAGCCCAGGAACCGCGGGGGGCCCTGACGCCCCTTCCGGGTTCGGCCCCCGCCCCGAGCTGTCAAGGGCAGCGACAGCTCTCCTCGAGGCCGCGGGGCTCTCCGCAGGGACAGGGCGGGGGGCCGGGGTGGGATGTCCCGGGGGCGGGGGGGCCCGCGCCGCGTCTGGCGGGCCCGGGTGTCCCCGCGAGCGGCGCGGCCCGCGTCCGGGGCACCATCCCCCCGCCAGCCCCGCCGGCCGCGCTCGGACCCCGCGCCACCCGGGCCACCCCCACCCCCACCCCGGCCGCCGCGCGGCGCTTGCCGGCACACCCTGGCCCGGCCGTGACCTTGGCCCGCCTCCGGCGCGCCCGTCCGGGAGCACGGACGCCCGCACCGTCCGCGCCCGTCGAGGCCCGCGCGCAGCGCCGCCGCCACTCGGCCAGCGCAGCCCGCGCGCCACACGCCCGCCGGCCGGGCTCTCACCTTGGAGATCCACGCGGGCCCCGCCATCGCGTTCCTCCTGGCGCCGCGACGACAGCAGCGGCAGCACTGCGCAGTCGCGGAGTCCGGGCTGGAGCCCCGCCCCCCGCGGGGGCCACGCCCCTACTCAGGCCCCTCCTCGGAGCCCCGGTCCCGCCCCTGTCTGGTGCTGTCCTGGACGGGCGCCGTCTCTGTTGACCAATCGCCTGCCTCCCCTCGCAGTGACGTAGAGAGACGCGACCCGGAAGCATCGGGAAGGCCCGCCCCCTCCTCCCGGCGGCGGCCGCTGCGCTGGGACGGGCGAGAGGCGGCTGCTCGCCGCAGTTTGCAACTTCGTGCGGGCACTGGGGACGGCTCGCAGCGTCGCAGACGCTTCTTGTTGTGTGGCAGCGTCACCGACGAGCGGTCGCGGGAGTCCGGCGGTCTGCCGTGAGCGCTGGGTTCCGTCCGGCGCGGGCCCGCGGACCCCGGCGTCGGGCGTCACGGCCGCGCGGGCGAGGCTGCAGGCGGTGCGGGGACGCGCTGGGGGACCTCGTCCCGGAGCGGGGGGCTGGCCGGGGAGCCGCGTCCCAGGGACGGGGGCGGCCGGGGAGCCGCGTCCCGGGGGACGGGGGTGGCCGGGGAGCCTCGTCCGGGGGGAAGCGGTGGCCGGGGAGCCTCGTCCCGGGGACCCGGGGCGCCGCGGCGGCTCACACTAGGGCCTCCCCTGCCCGCCCTGCAAGGTGGTGCTTAGGTGAGGAATGACGCCCAGGGCCTTCGTGAGATAAAACAATCAACCACAGCTACGCCTGCGGCCTGGGCAGGGCCAGGGGACCTCGCCAGCCTCCCCCTGGCTTTGGCCGTCTTGGGGCCTGGCGATCCCGCCCTGAAGGGTCCGCGGACTCTCTTCCTCCGTCTCCTCCAGGCCTGCCCTGCCCTGCCCCGGCCAGCCCTCCTCCCCTCTCACTGGACCACCCTGGCTTGCCAGCTCCCGGCTCTCCCTCGCTGGCCTCTCACCAGTGCCTATTTTCAGCCGAATTCCCGCCCCTCCTTCCCGCCGCACAGTCCCGGAGTGCCCGCCAAGTAGGCCTGCTGGCCAGCCCCCAGATGCTTCCCGTGCTTGGCTGGTCCGACGCTCGTGCCGTTCCCGCTGCCTGGCGGCCCTTTCCTCCCCTTCCCACCTGCTGAAATTCCAGCCACCTGTTGAGACCGCTGGGACGTTGGTTCCTTGGGGAAACCCCCACGACCTGCCCCCCTGTTCCTCTCCCTACTCAGAGCTCCCTAGCCCTGGATTCCCACCGCCCCTGGGGAGCCTTATCGCATTCTTTCCTGCTGTGTATCTTTGAGAAGATCTCCCTCCAGCAGTCTTTGCTTTGGGAACAGAAACCAGCACGTTTTCTCCTCAGTGACTATAAAACAAAGACCAAGTGACTTCCTCCAGTCTCTGTTGAATCCCCACAACAGCCCCATGAGGAAACTGAGGTTCAGCAGGCTGCAGTGATGCTGCATTACACTGGGAAACATAATTCCTGAGGGGTCATCAGTTCAACACAGCTTCCCAAGAGGAGTCCGGTCAGGTGCACTCTGAGAACAAGAAATGAGCCCTCCCCGCTGAGTCTCATGAGGGAGACACCCAGACACTGAGAGAGGGACAGGTGCTTGAAGGGTTTTGAACAGGGTGGGGTTGGTTGGGGAAGATCCCACTGTGAAGATGGAACTTAAAGTGGTCCTTGCAGAGCCAAGATGTCAGCAGCCTGAGATGGGGCCGGGAGAAGGGACCGGTGCCAGCAAAGACTTGGAGGCAGGAAAGCATCAAATTCTCAGACGCTCAGGTGCTCGAGACTGAAACGGACCTTGGAGGTGTCCCAGCCAATTCCCACAACAAGGTGCTCCCTGCCTCCTGAGCAGCTGAAGGGACATCAAGGAGACAAACGCTGCCTCAGCCCCAGCTGGGAGCCGCTCTCTGGACCAGGCCACAGGATCCAGAACCCCTCAGACATTCTGGAGCGCCTCCGACATGCACGTCACTCTCCTCTGGACAAGCCCCTGTGTCCTATCCTTACACTTTGTAGCATCTGGACGTGCCATCAGCAGTGTCTGTTTGCCCCTCAGGAGAAGGATCTAGGTGTGCCCTTGGGACTACAGCACCACCCAATCCAAGACAACGTTTTTAATCGAGACAGCCACCTTTAATAAATCAGCAAAATATGTTCTATTTATTCACATACCAAGGGCTTCTTTTTACTTTTTATAAAGGGAGCACAAATTTATTTCAATAGGGTTTCCCTCATTTAGTTTCCTAAACATTAGAACTTTAGTAAATAAATGGGCAGGGGACCCATGTGAATGATCAGTTCACAGCCAAAGAAACAAACAAAAAATCCTTAAAATATTTAATGTAGGGGCCCCTGGGGGCTCCAGTCAAACATCCAACTCTTTTTTTTTTTTTTTTTAATTTTATTTATTTATTTGATAGATCACAAGTAGGCAGAGAGGCAGGCAGAGAGAGAGGGAAGCAGGCTCCATGCTGAGCAGAGAGCCCGATGCGGGGCTCGATCCTGGGACCCTGAGATCATGACCCGAGCTGAAAGCAGGGGCTCAACCCACTGAGCCACCCAGGCGCCCCAAACATCCAACTCTTGATCTCAGTTCAGGTCTTGATCTCAGGGTGGTAAGCTCAGGCCTGCATTGGGCTCTACTGTGGGCAGGGGGCCTGCTTAAGAAAACAAAATAAAACGTCCACCCGTAGCCATAATCGAGTACATGCAAAAATTTTAAAAGTTAGAAACTTTTTTTTATTCCCTTTATTAGGAAGTACAAATAACCTGCTAATACCCTCTACTATGTAATGGATGGTGGTTCCGGCTGGCTGCCTCCCACTGATACCACCACGCCCTTTCTGGAAAACATCGTAGCCACTGTGTCTGCAGCTTTTCTGTGTTCTTACTCTCATCTCCTGCATAGATCCATTCCTGAGAATCCCTTGAGAAAACCCACAAAGACAAATCCATCAGCACAAAGACACTCATTATAGGATTGTCTGTAATTTTATTAATTGAAAGAAAAGCAGTCTAGATGATTAAACAGGAAGTGGTCATGTAATTACAGCAAAGGAATTGGATGGAACACCACACAGCCCTCAAAAGTGATCGTTATGGAAACTTTTTTGGCATCTTGGTAATTATTTATGGTCAGAAAAAAATTTATCAGAATTTAACATTTATCTAATGTAGGAAAGAGGACATTAGGATTCAAAGCCAATGGCAAGAAAGAATTCTTGAGACATCGTTGGTGCATAATGGTGGTTTATTAAAGCACAGGGCAGGACCCATGGGCAGGAAGAGCTGCAGCCCCGGGGCTGTGAGGGGTGGCGAGGGGTGGCTGAAGGGGTTGGGGGAGGTAAGGAAAAGGGAGGTTTCAAAAGAGGACCTACAAGATACCGGACGCCTTGCCACTGTCAAGTTAAGGTCGTTTTCCCCTCTAGCAAGGCATTAAGACAGCTGGGAAAGGGGTGCCTGGGTGGCTCAGTGGGTTAAGCCTCTGCCTTTGGCTCAAGTCATGATCTCAGGGTCCTGAGATCGAGCCCCAGGCTCTCTGCTCAGCAGGGAGCCTGCTTCCCCCTTTCTCCCTACCTGCCTCTCTGCCTACTTGTGATCTCTGTCTGTCAAATAAATAAATAAAATTTAAAAAAAAAAAAAAGACAGTTGGGAAATTCCCGAAGAATGTCACACAGGTGCCACCCAGGAGTGGGCGGTGGGGTGGGGGCAGAGGGTGCAGGGGGTCAGCTTCTGCTTTGTCTTCTGCGAGCCTTCGGCTCCCTCATCAGTATCTTCTGTGCTCTGCAGTCACTTCTTTGTGCATGTGAGCAAAGACTAGCAGGGGACCTGCTCCCTGACTCAGGCCCTTCTCGGGCCAGAGGCCTTGAGCTCTGTTTTTCCAAGTAGATCTAGAATTAGATACTCCTCCCCCCACATGGCTCCCTCCCAGGTCTAGAGTCCTCTCTGGGCAAAACCAGGGCAGGAACCTGCAGACTTGTCTCCTGCCTCCACCTCTACCCCTTACAGTCCATCTCCCGCCTTACGGATGCTGTTAAAGCCTAAGGCAAATACAGCCTCCTCTGTTCAGAGCAGCAAGCGACAACTGTCTCCCGGAGTAAAAGCCAGCGCTCTGACCATGGTATGTAGGCCCTAAGTCTGGTCTTGCTCCCGGCCCCCTGTGACTCAGATGTGGGGCTTTTCCCCACAACAAGCAACTGTCTGCAGCACCCCTGGATGTCCCCAACTTCATTCCGACACCAGCTTCCAGCAACACCGTCCCTCCTTCTGGCCAAGGGCTCAGTCCCGCCAGATTGTCCCCACCACAGCACTAGTTGCTGGCCCAGATACTCAGCTGTGTTTCTGACAATCAGCTGTAAACCTGATGTACCCATGATCCCCTCCTTGGGTTCAATTAATTTGCCAGGGGCTCACGGAGCTCAGAGACATGCTTGTACCTGTTCATTAAAGGACAGGACACAGAATGTGGGTGAATTGCCCCATGAAGAGGGACAGAGCCAGCTCTGGGAGGGTCCCAAGCGCAGGCAGGAGCTTCTGTCCCAGTGGACTTGGGGCGCGTCACCCTCCAGGCACGTGAATGTGTTCACCAACCCGAAAGTTCCCCAAACCTCATACATGAGGGATTTTGATGGCGGCTTCCCCATGTCGGCATGATCAACGAGTAACTCCATTTCCAGGCTCTCTCCCTTCTCAGGAGAATGGGGAGGCGGTCATGGCTGCTGGGTCTTTCTCATGATCAGACCCCCTTTCAGGAGCCCACCTGGGCTCCTCATTAGAACAAGGGACACTCCCGTCACCCAGAAAGTGACAAAGGTTTCAGGGGCCCTGTGTCAGGAACCAGAGGCAAAGCTGCTATATTATCTTTAAATATTTCAGTTTAGGGGTGCCTGGGTGGCTCAGTGGGTTAAAGCCTCTGCCTTCGGCTCAGGTCATGATCTCAGGA
Source organism: Eira barbara (assembly GCA_020311275.1). Classification (NCBI taxonomy): domain Eukaryota; kingdom Metazoa; phylum Chordata; class Mammalia; order Carnivora; family Mustelidae; genus Eira; species Eira barbara. Next base: position 21,923,252 of record JAHRIG010000067.1, on the reverse strand, counting down.
CCCTGGGATCGAGTCCCGCATCAGGCTCTCTGCTCAGCAGGGAGCCTGCTTCCCTTCCTCTCTCTCTGCCTGCCTCTCTGCCTACTTGTGATCTCTGTCAAATAAATAAAATATTTTTTAAAAAACAAACAAACAAATAAATAAATAAATATTTCAGTTTAAATAATGTGATGTATGTGTGTGTTATGGGTTTGAACCCATAACTACGGAAAACCACCTCCACGGACAAGCTTTGGCCCGGTGCCTCCTTTTCGACAGCTAAGAATTGTTTTGACACTTACACTTTCATAAGTGGCTCATAAAAATTAAAAGATAATGCTTTGAGGGACTTCGATTATGTAAAATTCAGATTGCAGTGCTGATAAGTAACGTGTAGCTGGAACACAGCCCACCCACAGGCCTGGTATGACAGCAGTCAGAGCCGTGGCGAGGAGACAGGGCACAGCCCTGGACTGCGGATCCTGCAGAGCTGAAACTCTCCTGTCTGGCCCAAACGGAGAAAGCATGCTGAACCCCAGAGCCATGGTGTCCAGACATTTTAGCCTCAACACTACTTCTCACTCTTAAAATTTGAGGCCCCGAACTCTGTTAATATAGATTATCAATATTTAACCTAAGTTAAAATAGCAAATGATCCCTACGGCTGTATTCGAGTGCGTGTGTGTGTGTTTTAAGATTTTGTTTATTTATTTGACAGACAGAGATCACAAGTAGGCAGAGAGGCAGGCGGGGGGCGGGGAGCAGGCTCCCCACCAAGCAGAGAGCCCGATGCAGGGCTCGATCCCAAGACCCCGGGATCATGACCTGAGCTGAAGACAGAGGCTTAACACACTGAGCCACCCAGGCATCCCTCAAGTGTGTTTTATTTATTTTTTTTTTAATAACTTTTTTTTTTTTAAAGATTCTATTTATTTATTTGACAGATGGAGATCACAAGTAGGCAGAGAAGCAGGCAAGGAGAGGAGGAAGCAGGCTCCCTGCTGAGCAGAGAGCCCGATGCGGGGCTTGATCCCAGGACCCCGGGATCATGACCTGAGCCGAAGGCAGAGGCTTTAACCCACTGAGCCACCCAGGCGCCCCTGTTTTAAATAACTATAACAAGACCCCTGCTATATGTTAGATTAGCTCAATTATTTTTACGAAAAAGAATATTTTCGAAGACAATAAACAGTGAGAAGAGTGGCATCGTTCCACGTGTTTGCAGATATCTTTAAATGGTGGCTTAATCTGCTGGCAGACCACTGGACTGCCCTGCCAGCTGCGTCTGTGCACCGCACCTGCTGTCATAGGGTTGAGTCCTGGAGAGCCCCCCCTGCGCCCGTGAGAAGATGAGGGTGGGAACAGCGACTTATATTTTCTGTAGCAGAGATGATAACACCGCGGACCTCGCAGACCCTCCAAGAAGGTCCCGGGCACCGTGCTTGGAGAAGGGCTGCTGGGGCAGCGGGGACTTCCCCCAGAAGCCCACACTCCGAGAGCATCCGGGCGGCGGAGGATCCGCTGGTGAACACACGGACGCTCAGATGGCGGGGTTCCCGTCCACAAGGTGCTGGCCAAGGGCTTCTGCTCTCGCTCAGAGCACAAGGCTCAATGGGATCTGGGTCTTAGATGTCTTTCTGGTCAGGTTCACGCTGCTGAGCGAGGACGCCGTCTTCTGGTCCTGAAATGGAAGCTGTCTGCCTCTCGTTCCTCAAATATTGTTGCTTCTGCTTTGGACTAAATCCTTGAACAAGGAAGCCTGTGGCAACACCTGAAAGGACGCTCTTTAGCCCTCCGTGTGCTCACAGAGCACGTCTCTGACTGAGGAGTCTCCTTGCTAATGAGGGATGGTCTGTGGCCCCACGATCCAGCCTGCTTGCACTGCCTCGCACCACCCTCCCCATACCAAGATTTGGGGGCTCCCTGCTGGAGACGACACAGATCTACGGTAAAACTGAGCCCAGTGATGAATAACCTGCCTGGGTCATTTTATGACAGGCATCCCACAGTGCTCCAGGAGAGGTGAGGGGGCTGGGACCAAAGCGGTGGGGACTCAGAGCTCGCGGCAGTGGGACTCTGCTGACAGGAGAATATGGGGTGAGGGAAGGAGGGGGTCACGCCTCTGAGGATTTTAAAAGCACCTGAAAGGAGGGATGGGACAGTTTGCAGGGGAGGCTGACCCTCCTCCCTCAACAACAAGATGGTCACCATTGGCTTGGGCCCATTCTAGGCCACCCAGGAACAGCCCACATCCAGAATGGCTTCTGGTAGAGGGTCCGGAACAGGACCACAGGGGCCATGCATGGAGAAAGCGAGCTCATCTTGCTTGCTCTGTACTGAAGGCCTTGGTCACTGGACCCTCCAGGAGCAGTGACTTGACTGAATGTGTGCACGACTCCAGGAAGTGGATTCTTTTAAAGAATGTGGATTCAGTGTTCACTAAGACCTTGCCCTAGACCCTGGGGATAGAGCCCCATAGGATGTGGGGTTGCCCTCCTGAGCCCTAGCATCGGAAGGGAAATACAGCCCCAGACTATATTCCTTCACCCACAAGTACGAAGATGTGTGTGTCAAACGCTGGAGATGACGAGAAGCGAGCAGACAGACCGTCCAGTGCTCGGGATGGAGAGGTAATGGGTAATTGCAGGGCACGTGTGAGGGATTGAGGTGGACCCAGGAACTGCTCACAGATGACAAACAGCTCTTCGGGGAGAGGCCATGATGACCAGTGCCCTGCAGCAGCGATAAGATTTTGGGAAGGAATGAGGTTTGGATAGCCCGTGAGGTAGAGAAGAGTCAGAGAAGGTAGGGCATGCCCCGGGGGGGACCCTGAAGCTGCTAACAGTGACTAGAGATGGGACAGCGAAGGACCGGGCTGCAGGGAACATCTTCACTTTAGAAGATGTCCCGACCAGGCCTCGGGCCCGGGACACTCCATCTCCACCATTAAGATCCCCTCAGACTCTAAGTCTTCGAGCAGCTGCTTGCCGAGGAAGGACATTTCATCGAGAAGAGTCACAGCTGGTTGAGGAGGAAGGACGGGAAAGAAGGAACGAGATGAACGTTTCCGTGTGGTCACTCAGACCAGTTACCTCCTATCAAACACTGCTTCAGCTTCGTACCATTGATGCCTCCTGTTTTCCTTCCAAATTTTAAAACAAATTTCATGGAGTGAGTCAGAAACGAGGAAGCTCAAGGTTGCTGAGTGCTCGCAGAGTGCCCAGCGCTCCGGTGGGCTCCCCGACACCTCTCGGCACCACCCTCCCGTGCTGAACTGTTTACGAGACTGCGGGAGACGAGGAGCTGGCCCGCTTTAAGGAGTGGAAACCTCGTGTTCCCATCTTAGTGGGATCAAGATTTTTTTTTTTTTTTTTTTTTTTTTTTTTACTGGGATCAAGATTTAAATCTAGCCACTACCAGCAGAGTGACCGTTGGCCACTCTTCTCAGAGGCATGAAATGGGTAATGATGCCAACCCTGCAGACTCGGGAGGCGTCCATGGAGTCATATTCAGCAAATGTACAGCGTCCAGCACTGAGTAGGTGACCAATGATTGTTACGTCCCCCTCTCTCCACCCTCCCTTCAAACACACACACACACACACACACACACACACACACACACACACACGAGCAGTGGAAGCACTTGGCTTGGAATCCCAGCATGAGGTGAGAGCTTCCTGTTACCCCTTCCTAGCTGGGTGGCATTGGGCAGGTCACTGTGCTTCTCCCAGCCCGGGGTCCTGTGACTGTAACCCGGGATGTCACTGGCCCCTCCTCACGGCACTATGGGAAGAATTCAGGAGGGAGGGCCTCCTCTAGGGCAGCGTCGATAGAGATCACGAGGGTTTTAAGGGAATTTTTCCTAGGGCAGGGAGGGGGTTGCTTCTGTTGATCTCCCGAGGTCAGAATCCCAGAACTAAACACCCAGGTCTCCGTGCCAAGGTGCTTGCTCCCCTACCTGGAATGCAGGGTGGGAGCAGAATGTGAAGACAGGGCTCTGGCCTGCGGTAGGGCAGTGTGCAACGCAAGAGCAAGAAGAAAAACCACACCGGCGATTGCTCTGAGAGGGCTGCGGTCTCCCTGACTCTGACACGGGGAAGAATCTCACAAGGGCTCTCTGCTCTAAAATGCCACATTCTCTGAATCGCTGCTCACATATCCCACCGCCTTTCCTGCCGCCGAGGCCCCCCTCACACGGGTCCACTACACATGAAGACTGGTTAGCAATCCCCTGGGCTTCTGAAGTCCTCCCACCCGTCTCAAAGCCACAGATGGTGCCTCTGGTGACTCTTGGGATTTGAACCAGGTGGCTCGTCTGCTTCGCCGATGGCTGCTGTTCTCATCTGAAAGTGGCAAAATGTTGAGAAACTCCAACAGGAACCTCCGGCATTAAAGGAAAACATAAAAAACACCAGCGATGATCTGTCCAAGAGGGAGGGACCCCTGTTCCCATCGGAACCCCTAACCTCCAGCAGTGATTCTCTAAGTGGGGTCCAGAGCCAGCAGCACTAGCATCACTTGGGACCTTGTTGTCCTGGCCCCGCCCCGCTAGTGGTCCAGGCCCCGCCTGGCCGGAAGTCTCGGCCCCGCCCACCATTAACCTTGACCCCGCCCAGCCGGTGGTCCTGCCCTCCCCCCTCGGCCGGAAGTCCCTGTCCCGCCTTGCCGGAAGTCTCGGCCCCACCTGGCCGGAAGTCCCGGCCCCACCCGGCCGGAAGTCTTGGTCACGCCAGGCCGGAGGCGGGAAGAGGCCGGGTAGCGCCTCCCGCGGTCAGGGGAGGCGGCCCCTGACGGGGTGGGCGCGCCGGCCGCAAGGCGGGGCGGAGTCGCCCGGCCCCCTCCGCGCCGCTCGCGGTCGCGCTCCCGCCTCCGGCTGGCCGCGGGGCCGCGGGGCTGCGGGGCGGGTCCCGGTGGCCACGAGCCCGGGCGACGGCGCGGCGGCCGCCATGGGGAACAAGCAGACCATCTTCACGGAGGAGCAGCTGGACAACTACCAGGTGAGCCGGCGCCTGCCCTTCTCCTTTCTCCGCGCCGCGTGCGGGCTGGAGACCCTGCCCCTGCTTCAGCTCGAAGCGTGACCTTGGTCCGTGACCTCGAGCCTCAGTTTCCCCACCCGCGCGTTGAGAGCGCTTTCCCGTGGGGAGATGCTCGCCGGCGCGCTCGCCCGCCTTCAGCCTCCTTGTTCTGGGCCCCAGCCTGGACGCGACCCCTGCCCCAGCCACCTGCCCAGAGCCCACCTTGGCACGGAGCTGGCGGGTCATCAAACGCGGGCTGGAGGGAGGGTCCTCTATCCCAGGAAGCAGCCCAGGAGAGTGGGGTTCTGTCCGCGTCGGGAGTGAGGTGCAGCTGCCCGCAAATGCAGTTCTGAGTTGGGGGCGTCCTGTTTATCCGTAGGGGTCCTTCCCGCTGGTCCAGCGTGGAAGTAGTTGCTGCAGGAAGGCGGGCCAATACCAGTCCACATCTCGTGGTCCCCAGTCCCTCAGCAGCCACCCCCTAAGACCCTTCCAGGACCTCCTGCCTACAGAATCACGAAACTGTCCGGACCAGGTGTCCAGAGCCCTCCCACCGGTGGGTGCAGGATGCAGCTGCAGAATGCGGGTTCGGGAGGGAAGGCCCAGCCCTGACCCGTGGGGGCCCTGGCCAGCCTCCCAGGCCCCTTCCCTGCTCTGCCCACTTCAGCCGCCCCCGACTGTCCACAGCAACCCTGACGCGCCAGCTCTTTCTCCCTCCCTTTGCCTGCGTTCTTCCTCCTCCAAGGCCCAAGGTGATGCCTCTTACCCCACTCCCCCCGGGCAGGGGGCCCTGGTTGTGCTGTGGTCCCTGTGGAGTGTGCTGTGGGAGCCATGAGGCCGCCTGCTGCCTTCCCCAGCAGTTAGTTTGGTGGTGGGCTGGACATGGGAGCCCTCTGATGTGGGCAGAGGTAAAACAAAGGTCCTGACTGTCAGCTCCACGTGAGGCCCTGAGAAGGCGCAGGGAGCCGCAGTCATGGCCCGGCTGCTGGGTACCAGGCACTGGAACAGGTGCCCTCACAGCCGGGTGGTTTTCAGCCCCATTTCACAGAAGAGTAAACAGAGGCTGAGGCACCAGTCAGGGCTGTAGCCCAAGGCTCTCTGCATTTGTTTGGGGGCAGGGACTGTGTGTGCTCTTGGTCTTGGAGGCTGGCCAGCCTTCCGAGAGGCCCTTAATGTGGGCAGCTCCTGGGGAGGGCCCTGGTGGGCGGGGGAACACCGCGGGGAAGAGGGGCTTTTGCTTTGCAAGATTCAGCGAGAGTGCCTCACTTGTGCAGGAGGCATTCCAGGGGCAGGGGGCCACATGGTCACTGGCGAATAGTAGGTAGACTGTGCTTAGGAGTGAAGAGTGACCCGGTGTGGCAGGGAGCCTGGGTTTCCATGCAGACCAGCAGGTATTGGGTTACACTTCTGAGCCAGGCCCAGGGCTGGGGTGTGATCCTCCTGCCACAGCCAGGCAGGCTGGGAGAAATGAGAGCCGAAGAGGCCTGAGAGCCCCCAGCCCCCTCCCTCGGCTGTCCAGCCAGTCAGGGCCCCAGTTACAACCACCTACCCGCCCCTCTCCATCTGCAGAAACCTGAGAGCCCCAGCCCTCTCCCTCAGCTGTCCAGCCGGCCCCTCGCCGGCCAGGGCCCCAGTTACAGCCTTTTCCACCGTCCTCCTCCCCCTCTGCAGGTGCCAGTGATGCCCAAGTTCAGGTTTCTCTCCAGACTTCTCTGCCTTTCTGATCAATCGATCCATCCCCCCGACCTCTCCCTCTCCAAAGCAGGGCTCCCTGCCTTCCCCAGAACCCACCACTGCTGCTCAGTCCTGGCTCTCTGCTTGCACTCAGGCAGCCCACGACTTCAGCCCTGAGCAAGTCCTGTAACTCTCCTGGGAACCTGCCTCTGTCTCCACCTAAGGATCCAAAGCAAGACAAGAATTTGAATGTGGCTACAAAACCTTTCCTTTGCCGACACCACCAGCCTACTCAGAACCCTGAGAAGCTCTTAAGGTTCCTGCCATATTCAGCCCCGGGGGCTGCTTCCTGCCATGGGCTTCAGGCGGATAAGTCAGCAGCAGCAGAAGCAGACCGTCAGCTGATGTGTGGCTTCACGGCAGCTTTGCTGGTGCTCAGAGGCGGGCGAGGTTAGGGGAGGCAGGGTCAGTGTCCTCATGGACACCTTCTGCAGCCAGCGGGAGGTTTACGTGCAGAGGCCTGGTTCCTCATCCCGTCTGCACGTATTGAGCACCTGTGGTGCACAGGGGATCAGCACACACAGCAGGAGCAGGACGCAGTCACGTACAGTGGTCGTGGGTGGACCCTACAGCAGTAGGCCACGATCAGGAAGCACAGAGGCCTGAGCTGCAGTCAGCCCTTCTGGGCTGCATGTACAGCTAAGAGCAAACCATCAACTTCATGGAATCTCAGTCTTCCCATCTATAGAATGGGGAGATAATGCCTATCCCCCTGACCCCCCATCGGCTAGTGGTAAGGACTGAACAGAATTGGATAATCGGAGCCCCACAGACCAGGCCCGGTCGAGGTGTGGTTCTCAGCCTGGATGTGCGTGCAGGCATCAGAGTAGCTTTGAGAATGATGCCTGGCTCTAGCCCTGGGGATTCTGCTTTAATGGATCTGTTCCTTGGTGCTGGTGGGGCCAGGGCCAGGGCTGCTGCGAGAGGGCACAGGAGGTTAAACAGCTCCCCAGCTGATTCTGCTCTAGAGCTGAGGCCCTCAAGTTAGCAGGCATTAGCACGACTGAAGCCGGAGGATCTAAAATTGCAGATTCCCCCCACCCCACCCCCGAGTTTGTGACTCAGTAGGTCTGGAGTGGAGCCTGAGAGGCGGGTGCTGCCCGTCCAGGCACCACACCTTGAGGACCATTGAGGGGGACAGATGTAAGTGGTTTGATAAGGGACCAGGATCATGTGAGAAACTTTTGCATTGGTGGTAATGCATTTGCGTTGGTGGTGATGCTGACGCGCCCACCGGGCTGGTTGGGAGAGCCTTGGCCCTTCTCACTGGGCACCTTCAGGCCACAGAGCCAGCCCTGGGGCTGAGGGGGATCTGTACCTGGACGACTCAGCTGGGCGGCCTTTGGGACCTGCTCCTGAGATCTGGGGGATTGAGGAAATCAGTCCACACAGTCACCGCCTGTGTCTGGTGCCTGCAGGACAGGGCATTCTCTCTCCATGCTTGTTGGGGTGGGGGGCAGACAGAGGAGCTAGGGCCTACAGCAAAGCCTAGCCCTCCAGGAGAAGCTCCTAGGTTCCTAGAAGGCCAGGGCAGCATGAGGGCTCTTAGTCCAACTCTTGGGTAGCAATGTGTGGCTCAGAAGGACAGACTGACTATGTGTGGCCTGGAAATGCCCACCAGCTCCCCTCCTCAGCTCTCCCAGAGGTGCCCAGTGGGACCGTCCTCAGTGTGTGGTCCAGCTGCTCTGGTAGTTTGAGGTCCCATCCAGGGCAGCAGCCTTGAGCCCCTCGTCGGCCCGCTCTGCACAACATACTGCGTCGGGGTCTCCAGACTCTACAGAGCCTCAGGGGCCGCCTGCCCCCATGGGCAACAGTGGGCAAGGGCAGAGGGTCCAGACAGCAGGGGTGAGCACAAGAGCCTTCTGCTGCTGGGATCTTTGCGCCTCTGTACTTCTCCCTGTGGCCTGGCCTGGTAACTGCATCACCTGGCAGGACATCCAGAGCAAGGGGGGGACAGCTGAGAGGAGTTTAAGACCAGGAGATCTTAGGACCCGTGTGCTACCCCCACCCTGAGAAACACCTGTCTGAGGGTCCCTGGCAGCCTTCGCCCTTGATTCTGTCCAGGTGCCACCAGCCCCTCCCTGCCCGCCTGCCTCCTCGCCGGTACTGCCCCACACCCCAGCCTCCCTGTGTGACCCCAGCTCTTCTGGTGGCTTCAGAGGTCAGGGAGATGCTGGGGTTTCCCCAGCCTGTGGACCTCAGACTCCCCCTCTGCGCTAAGGCTAAGGATGGCGTGCCCCTGCAGCCGAGGCCCTACGGCCCTTGCTCTGAGCTTGTCTCTTAGCTCCTCTCCTTGCTGTCTGCACCTCGGTGACCTCTCCATCTGCCCATGAATGCTCCTCAACACCATGTACAGTTCCCCCAGCCAGGACAGAAGCTTCGGGAGGCAGCGGCTCTTGGCCAGGGGTGGGGCAGGCAGGGAGGAGCGGTATAAGTCTGTGAGATCCCAAGGGAGAAAGGAACCTGGGACTTGCAAGGGACTGTGTGTGTGTTTTCCCTTTGCAGGACTGCACCTTCTTCAATAAGAAGGACATCCTCAAGTAAGTGCGGCTTCCGTTCGACCCCCCGGCGCGGGGACGGGGGCAGGGGCTGGGGCCCTCGCGTGGGCTGGCTGTGCTAGCTGGACCCGAGGAGGAGCGTCGTGAGCTCAGGCTGCGGTGAACTCGAGAGCTTGCCCCGCCTGCACCCGCACCCCTCTGCCAGGAACCGAGCCTCTCCGTCTCTCTGGTCCTGCACACCAGGCGCCATGCTGGGTGGTTCCAGGCTCTTTCATTTAGTCGTCACTGTGACCTTGTAAGAGGAGAACGCTTTTATCCCCACTTTGCAGGTGGGGCTCAGCAGTCGGCCGGAGTCCCAGAGCCAGGCACTGAAGACCTGGCCTCCTCCCGCAGGCCCCTTGCTCTGTCCCCGTGGCCTGGCATCTGTCTAGTAGACTAGCGGCCCCTGACGGCCCTCTGGCTCCGGCTCTGATGGCCTCCTCCTCCTGGGAGGTCCAGAAGTCAAGGCCGTGGCCTGCATCCCCGCACCACCCCTGAGCTGCCCACCCGGGGCTCTTCCCTTTCTTTGGGCTTTGGTGGGAGAGATGAAGGGGGTTCGGCAGCTGAGAGCCCCAAGGCCAGACAGCAGCTTCCAGGCGGCATTAAAAGCCGGCAGGGTCACAGGGCTGCTTTCCCTGGGCGTCGACGGGCAGGCTGATGTAGAGCCTGGAACAGCGAGCTGTGCTTTGTCACTGTCCTGACTGCTCTGCTCGGACAGGCAGCGTCTTTTCTCCTCTGCCCAGGCTGCTCTTCCAGCCTGTCCGCTGGCTAGACAGGGACACCCACGTCCACCACCTTGGAGAGGCGGGGTGGGGGGCACAGGCCCCAGGCTGTGGCATCAGCAGACCGGGGCTGCTCCGCTTGCTGGCTCTGTGGCCTTGGGCAAGCCGTGAGCCTCACCGAGTCTCCGTCCCTCCTGTAAAGTGGGGACCTTGGTGCGTGCTTCTCTGCGGGCCGACAGGCAGGAGCAGCAGGGCGTGGTGTTCAGAACATGGGATTTGGTCTGTGGCCTGAGTGATGTGTGGGATGAGGTCCCTGTCTGCACAGGATGGTGCTCGGAACCATGACCACAGCCGTCGCCGGGGGCACTTCTCCCCTTTCAGAGCTCTCGGCCCGGACCCTCGTGGAAGCCTGGCCACGTCTGTTCTCTGCGGGGGGACCCCACGTCCACGGCATTCACATGCAGCCGCTCGGCGTCTGAGGCTCGTGGCCATTTCTGCTCCGGCAGCAGCAGGAGCTTGTCCCCGCCACTGGCCACCGCTTCTCCACATTCTCTGCTCACCGCGATCCTGCGCCCTCTTCACACCCAGCGCCATGGTCAGCTGCTCCATGAGTGCCCCTGCCACTGCTCTTTCGGTGTCCTGGGGCCTCTGGGGGCTCCATGGCTCAGGTGGTCGGGCCCCTGCGAGGCTGCAGTCGGCCAGGACCCAGGTCCCCCCTGCTCTCGTTGGGCACGTGTTAGCCACCAGCAAGCGCTGGGAGATCCCGCAGGTGAGGAGGACCTGTCGAGTTGGTCCCGAGAGAACATTCCAGGCTCAGAGCTGCAGGGCCAAGGATGCAGGCCTGCTTCTCCCCACCTCTGCCTCCAGTGGGCTCTCCCTGAGAGCAGCATGGCTGCCGTGGGGCAGGGTGGCACAAAGGCCAGGCCAGAGATTAGGCTAGACATGGTAGGTCCCTGGGAGCGTCCCTTGTCCCTTGGCAGAAGGGGGGCCCCGCCCACATCCCTGGCCTGCCCCACTCTGAGCCCTCTGAACCCTTCAGTACCCCAGCCTCTGTAGCTCAGACCAGACCAGGCTTGGGTCCAGACAGGAAAAGGACCCCTCCCCCTGGCATCTGGGTGCCCTCCCTGGTCCCAGCTGCTTGCTTTGGTTCATCCAGCTTTCCCACAGTGCTCACACCCCCTGGGGACCCGAGGGGCCAGATGCCGTGCTTCTGCGGAGTGGTCTTGCCAGCAGGAAGATGGCCCAGACTGCACGGGTGCAGAAACCCCGGGGCCTGCTGGGGAGCACTTTGGAGATCGCCAGGCAGATAGCTCTGTCCCAGTTTTGGTGCCTTTGCTGGGCCCCGGCGAGGGCTGGTGGGATGTACCAAGCTGCCACTATGCTTGCCAGAGGAGACACCCCCAGTCTCAGTCATGCACTGATGGCCCCAGTCAGGCCGCAAGCCCTGTGAATCATGGTGCCTGTCACTCGTTGCCTTGCCGCGGATCCAGGCTCTTGAAGCCATGTTCTAATTTGTATGTTTGGCAGCTATGGTTTGGGTTATTGTCTTAATTTACTTACTGTTCCCAGCGAGCTAGCCCCAAATGTGGACCGCCGGCCAGTCCACAACTTCCAGAAGAATCCATCCCTCCCGGTGCTTTCCAGTGCCGTCTGTCATGGGCTGCCCTTCTGTAGATGGGTGCCGTCTGTGCCTCCGGGTGACCTGCTGTTCCTGCCAGCTGTCTTCACACCCGAGGGGCAGACAGCCGCAGAGGCCTCTGCTCCAGGCCCGCGCCCACTCTCCTGCCTTCATCCTGCCCGGTGGACTTCTGAGTCCGGTCAGTGCGCTCTAGCATGACCCTGTTGCAGACTGCGGTTAAGGTTGTGGTCACTGTGTGGGAAAATGGTGACATGGTTGTCACCGTTACGGGGTTCCAAGGAGGAAAAGAGCGGCACTTACCCCCACCTGAATGTTTCCTATCTTTTTTTTTTCTCCTTAAGATTTTATTTATTTATTTGACAGAGAGAGATCACAAGCAGGCAGAGAGGCAGGCAGAGAGAGAGGAGGAAGCAGGCTCCCTGCCGAGCAGAGAGCCCGACGTGGGGCTCGATCCCAGGACCCTGAGATCACGACCCGAGCTGAAGGCAGAGGCTTTAACCCACTGAGCCACCCAGGCGCCCTTGAGCGTTTCCTATCTTTTTACACACTTTGAGTTTATTTCATACTTTGTTGTTTTGCGGGGTCTTGGTGGGGTTTTTTCCCCTAATTGTAAATGAGGTCATTTATATCTAATTTTTGAATAGGCTGATGATGGAACATAGAAAACTATTTGGCGCTGGATGGCTGCTGAGCCATTTCTCATTGGTAGTTTTTAAACTGACGATTTTTGGTTTTGGCAAATAATTTGCCTCCTCCTTTCCAGTACTTCCATACTCCACCTATTTCCCTGACTGGTCGCGGAGCCCAGTGCTCTCAGGCGGATGCTGTGTGACGACAGTGACAGTGGGCATCCCACACTCCTGGGGTCTCTGCTAGGTCACTGTTTAAGTATGGAGCTGGGCACTGGTGTGAAGCAATCCTTTATTTCTGTTTTACTAAGCATAGGAAGCTTTATTATTGATAAAAATTAATACTTCATAAATACTTGTGTTAATGAACACTCTACAACTTAAAGCCGTCGGGCAGTGGGTTTGGTGGGAAGCGGCAGCCCCCCTGTCTTCTCGCTTCCGTGTGCCCCCATCTTGCGGGCACCACCAGTGTGACTACGGCATGCGTACATCTAGGGGTCTTTCCCGTGTTCTTACAACCATCCAGTCATAAATGTAGCTGCCAAGTTAATAAAAATGTTTTTTAACCTATTGCTATGACGTGGGGTTCCAGATTTTCGGACACCAGTGTATTCCTGGCAGGAATCCTCCATGGTCCGAGTGCATGAAGCTTCCAACTCCGTTGGACTTGACGTAGCCACATCTTGTAAGATTCTAGCACCTGTGTGGCATGCCGTAGGCCCATTCTGGATGCCGCCCGTTGGGTTCAGAGGATAGGGTTCTTGCTAACTTTCTGAGATAAGTGGGGAGGCTCTTACCTGTTGGCCCCGCGCGCTGAAGCACACCCTGCGGGGCAGGGGTCCATCATGCCGAAGCCTTCAGGAGCTCAACGGGCCCTGCACTGGGACGGGGTAGCAGGGATGCACTTCCTTGTTCCGAGTTTCTCCCACAGTGATTCAGCCTTCCCAATTCTCTTCAAGTTTTCCTAAAAAGAAAAAAAATGGCCATGTCACTTTGTCCTAGAGTCAGGGCGGAAGTTAGCCTCCCCCCCCCACAAGGGGACATGCCACCCTGCCAGCCCTGCACCCCTCTCTCCAGTTCCCCCGGTGGGGTGCCCCTGACGGGAGGGCAGCTGAGGACCCGCCGGCTTCTGTAGCACCATCCTCTTTGAGCCCCACATGTGAGGACAGTAGGACAGTCCCCATTTTCTGAAAGGGAAGTTGACTCACCCCGGGGTCAGACCACCAGCCAGCGAGGTGTGGGCTCCAGCCACCACCTGACTTGACCCCATGTGACCTTGGAAGGGTCAGGTGATGCCCAGGAGCACGCAGCATCACGCCCCAGCATGTCAAGAGTCAAGGACAGGGGGGCGGGGGTGTAATGTGCCATTTGGAAGTTGAACACACCGTCGAGTACTCTACCCTAGCTGCCTGAATTGGGGTATGGAAGTCCTGGCTCCGTGTTTGGGAACAGTAATTCCGAAAGCAAGAGCAAAGAAAGCCCTTGAGTGCACCCGGTGGGGAGTCTGGCTTGGTCCGGTCACCCCGCTCTCTGCTAACGTGCCCCCAGCCAGGGGATTCGGCCTCAGCTTGTTTCCCTCCAGCGCTGTGTCTCTAAGCCACAGAGCTTCATTGCGATTTTGGGATGTTTACGGGAACCTGTGGCCGGTAGGGCAGGCTCGTGGCACTTTGCTCTGCCTGCGCCCTGCGCAGACTCTGAGCCAGGTGCCAATGGGCTGGGAGTAGCCCAGTAGTTGGAACCCGGAGGGCCTTGGGTTTGAGTCTGGGCCCCACCACTCACTGGCTGGTGTGCTGGGGGTAGGCACTTAACCCTCGAAGCCTCAGTTTCCTCCCTGGAAACTATGGAGAGGGTGACACCTGCGTCTTGGGGTGGTGTGGGAGTGACATTGAGTCGTCCACACAGGGCACTGACCCGGAACAGGGCACAGAGTGAGCTCTTGCTAGATGGAGCTGTCGTCACGTGGGGGAGCCAGATGCACACTTCCACGCTCTGCTGGAGAGGGCTGGGGGGCTGTGCCGACAGGCCTGCTGCAGGGTCCTCCACTTGCAAGCAGACTTAGCTTTGGGGGAGCAGGGCAGGTGTGGCCAGGAGCTCTGGGGCCACTTTGATGCCACTCCCAGCAGTCCTGGGCCTCACCTTGGGCAAGAGACCTGCCTTGATCCCTGCTCAGTGCCCCAACACTTGTCCCCCAGAAGTTGTACCTGTCTGGGCCTGGGAGTTGGGGGCTATTGTCTGCGATGTTAGAGGCGTAGACACAGAAACACAGGGCAGAAGAGGCCTGAAGAGCCAGGGAAGGACCTCCCCCTGAGTGCTAGGCCACCCAGGGAGGTACGAGGAGGTCCCACACAGCCCGGGGTCCATAGGGGCTTCCTGTGGATGTGGGTGGGGGTAGGGGCGGCTGGCAGCTCTTCCAGAGACCAGCCCTCGCAGCCTGGCTTGAGGCCGGGGCAGCAAACAGCCCAGGCCTTAGCAGCTTTGGGGCTGGAGCAGAGCGGTGAAGAGCTCCCGGTCTTTATTCCCGCCATGGACCCTGAGAGTTGTAGTTGGGGGGTCCTAGACAGATGGCTTCTAACCTCCTCAGGCCTCGGTTTGCTGAGCTGTGAGCCGGGCCTGCAGTGTATCTGCATGGCCGAGGGGAGAATTAAACGAGGGGACATGCCTAGCACATAGAAGGCCCTTATGGGAGCCCAAGGGGAACACAAAGGTCTGGTTGTGGACCCCGCGAGTGGGGCCCGGCCTGCAAGGGGGTGGTGCAAGGGGCAGGACATGACCTGGTTATTGGCGCTGGGGTCTTGGCAGAAGCGGCCTCCCTCACAGGTCCCAGCCCTGTGGGCAGAGCAAGGGCCAGGGTAGGGGAGTGTGCTGTGCACGAGACTGGGGTACGGGGTGGGCAGCACCGGCCTGTGGGGGCTCCGGGGTGCACCCCTCCAGCTCCTCCCCTCTGCCTCCCTCGCAGGCTCCACGCCCGGTTCTACGAGCTGGCCCCCAACCTCGTCCCCATGGACTACAGGAAGAGCCCCGTCGTCCACGTGCCCATGAGCCTCATCATCCAGATGCCGGAGCTCCGGGTACGAGCGAGGCTGCTGCTGCCGGGAGGGGGGCTCGGGCGCAGGCAGCACCTGCCTCTGGACCCTGGCTGAGGCTGCTCCGCCCTCCAGGGCTCACCTGCTCCGTGCCTGCTCGCTCCCCCGCACTCTGAATGCACGGGCTCGCGTGCGGGGTGGCGCAGGGGCTGCACTCACTCGCCTGCCCCTTGTGCAATGGCCAGGCAGCTCTTCAAGGCAGAGCTTGTCTGCTTTCTTCTTTTGTAAGATTTTATTTTCTTGAGAGGGAGTGAGCGAGCATGGGGAGAGGGACAAGCAGACGCTGAGCACAGAACCTGGCACGGGGCTCCATCTCGTGGCCCTGAGATCATGGCCCAAGCCCAGTCCGAGTGTCCCATGCTTAACCACCAGAGCCCCCCAGGCGCCCGCTTGTGTCTGCCTTTGTAGACAGCTCTTCTGTCTCCGCCTCGTCTGGCTTTGGCCTCTCGCCTCAGGTCACCCCCCACCAACCCTTCTCAGACCTGCCGATCTTGTCAGAAGGCCGCTTAGGGTCAGCAGGTCTGGGTGGAGGGGGCGAGATTCCGTTCGCCCGCGGATGCTGCTGGACCTCAGACCACATACGTGTTTGACGGGAAAGTTTCATTTCATGAGTTCCTGGCCTGTAACACAACCAGTGCCCGCCAGGGGTAAGGGAGACTGGTGTTTGGGGCACAGCTGCCTCCTGCTGTGGGATGTTGCCAGGAGCCCCTCGCCAGGCCTTGGATGGGTGACTCGGGGTCAGGGCACCATGTGCCGTTCTTTCTGGTATGTGTTCCAGTTGGGAGCTCTGTCCCGAGGGACGGTGAGGCCCTGAGCGCCGGCCCGGAGGTCACTGCAGGGGCGTGGGGCACTCTGGCCGCCACGCAGGTGGTTTCTGAGTCTCCTTGGCCCGGCATAGAGTGGGGGTAGCCAAGCCCACTTGGGGTGGGGACACCAGGAAGAGGGAGCCCCCGAGACCTGGGACCAGACGACGGAGTTGGGGTGCAGCTCCCCGAGTGGGAGGCCCCCGAGCAGGCTGACAGTGGCCTGGGCTCTGGCTAGCCCCCCCGAGCCTTGCCATTTGTCCGCCCCTTTCTCCAAGCCTTGGGGGCCCCACTTCTGCCTCCCATGACCTTGGCCTGACCTGGCCTAGCCCAGGGCTGTCTGAGACGAGAGAGGGTCTGGTGAGCACAGCTTGGCCTCACCGGCTCCATGCTCATCTGAGAAATGTGATCCCAGGAACCCAGGCGCCTGGGCACGCACCGCCCCCCTCAACCCCCATCACGCTTTATTCATCCCCTCACACACCGGCCAAGCTGTGCGGGCGGCTGCGGGGGCTCACTCGTCCGAGGCCACACAGGCCTAGCGATCTCTCTGGAGTCTGCCCAGTACCCTGCACCCACGCGACCGCTGTGGCTGTTTCCTGCAGGAGAATCCCTTCAAGGAAAGGATCGTGGAGGCTTTTTCTGAGGACGGCGAGGGGAACCTCACCTTCAACGACTTTGTGGACATGTTCTCTGTGCTGTGCGAGTCGGCTCCACGGGAGCTCAAGGCTAACTACGCCTTTAAGATCTACGGTGGGGGCCTGGGGGGGCCTGGGGGCGGGGGTGGTGTTTGGGGATGCAGGGTCGTGGGGGCAGGCATGCCCAACGGACGGAGCCGCAAGGAGGTGCCAGGCCTCCAGGAGCAGAGACCCAGGCGGTGTGAGCCCAGGGAGGTTGCAGGTCAGGCTGCAAGGAACCAGCCAAGGAGCTTGGACCTGGCGCCTGGGGCTCTGGGGCCGCTGCGGGCTTTGGGTGGTGGACGTGTGCGCGAGAGGCCAGGGGCTGGAGAGGGCACCTGGGCCAGGTAGCAGGGCTCCCGGGGCCGCGGTTGCACCAGGCCCCAGAGGAGAGACCTTGGCACAGCTGGCCTATAGCCCCATGGGGACACCCAGTTCCAGGGCGGGGCTGGGCCTGAGCTACAAGAGACCTTGTGTGTCCCCGCACCTTTGACTAGCCTGTGGCTCCGGGCCTCTTGGACTTTTTCCTTTTGTAGCCACCGTGCTGCTCTCAGAGGCCTGGTCTCAGTGCACGCAGCACCCCCTGTGTGTGTGTCTAAACACGGCAGCCGCGGGCCCACCCTCCCCGTGCCACGCCCCAATGTGCCACACTGTGGCACACTGTGCCACTGCACCCGCCACCTTCTAGCCTTGGACCCCTGGCAGCACGCGTGGGGCATGCTGATGTCTGCCAGTGAGGGCCGTGGGGGGCGGGTGGGGACAGATTCAGGGGTACCCAGTCTCTCTGCTGCCCCGGCTGTGGGACAGAGTGGGAAGGGCAGCTGGGACACAGGCTTTGGTGCTGGGGAGAGTCGCGTCAAGGGTCACCCCCTTCCTGGGCCTTAGCTCCTTCCCATCAAAGGGGCACAGGAATCCAGCCGGCCGGGCAACCGGCACATCTCTGCAGAGCTTTCTGGGCTCCCCTGCGTTAGCCAAGGAAAATCCCACCCGTGCCTGCCCACCAGTCCTGAGGTGGGCTGTGCAGGTACCTGTCCAGGGACTCGGCTCAGAGTCCAGCCCTGACCAGGGGTGTCCCTTTGGGTCACGTGCCCTTTGCAAGACCCTGTTTCTTCACATGTGCATGACCTGGACGCACCAGTCTGCTGCATGGGTGGTGCCAGGAGGCAGAGCCCCTGCCATTCCCACGGGCCGCCACACTCCTCATCCCTGCCGTTCGTGTCAGGGTGCGGCCAGCGGCAGCGGACCCCGCAACCTAGGAAGCCCCCCAGAGGTGGTGTTTGATATGAAACCTGAGGACAAATGGGAATTTGCTGGACAGACGAGTGGAAGGGGCAGAGATCTGGGAGCCGAGCTGGACGCGGCGTGCAGGGTGTCGGGGTCACTGCTGCGAGCTGGGTGGCTGTACTTGGGGCAGCGGTAGTGCCGTCTGCCAAGTAGACTGGAGCCATGCGCCCCGCTCTGTGCACGGCAACCGTCTGGGCCTCCCTCTGAGGGCTCCCGAGTCTCCTGACCACCGTCACACCTGGCAGGTGGCCCGCAGGAGGCCACATGGTGCCATTGGGAGAACATGGCCGTTGTGGGTGAGCACTTAGTGGCAAACACACCTGTCCTGACCCCCTCCATGCAGCCCTCTGCCCTTGGCTCGGTGGCTTGGCCTCCCGGGCCTCAATTTCCTCTGCTCCAGCGGGAGCGCAGGGCCCACCGCGGGTGTGGCTGGAACGGCCCAGTGTCCCAAGCCTCAGACTCAGACTTGGAAGGGTCTTGGGCCAGGTCTGGACCTAGGACCATCACGGGGTCTTATGGGGTCATGAGTGTTGACTCCTCGGATGTGCTGTTTGGCCTGGGCACCGGGGGTGGGACATGGTGGGGAGCCCCGGCCTGAGCGCCCCCGCCCCCGCCTGCAGACTTCAACACGGACAACTTCATCTGTAAGGAGGACCTGGAACGCACGCTGGCGCGGCTCACCAAGTCAGAGCTGGACGAGGACGAGGTGGTGCTCGTGTGTGACAAGGTCATCGAGGAGGCCGACCTGGATGGTGACGGCAAGCTGGGCTTTGCGGACTTTGAGGACATGATTGCCAAGGCTCCCGACTTCCTCAGGTGAGGCCCCGCGGCTGGGGCTGGGGTTTCCGGCGACAGCTGGGCCCCCGCCCACCCGCCCTCCGCAGAGGTCAGCCGTGTCCTTCACATCCTCCTGTGGGACCGTGCCCTGGGCCAGGGGCCAGTGGGATTTCTGCTGAGGGGCCCTTCCTCTCTTTCTAGCACCTTTCACATCCGGATCTGAGAACACTGGTGAGGGCGCGGGGGCCCCGAAGCTGACCCTCTGGCTGTCCTGTCTACACGAGCGTGACCTCCGAGCTGCCTGGAATAGAGGCTGTGGCCTCTGGGGTTAGACCCGCCAACATTTCCTTGGCCCTTTCAGCAAAAAAATCCTTAACCAGGGAAGGGGGATGTGGAGAGCAGGGCCCTGCCACAGGCCATCCATCTGGGCTCCCAGGCCCTCCAGACCCCCGTCCTCTCCCCACCAGAAGTAGCCCCACTAGGAGGGAAACAAGACCTCACAGGGCAGGGGCTCCAGATGTGTCCCAAGTCCTGGGCGGGTGTCCCGGTCACCCAGGGCAAAGTGAACAGGGAAAGAGGACAAGGTTTCATGAGCTATGCAGTCCTTCTCCAAAACTCACGGCTGGGCTGCCCCCCGGCCCCCCCCAATGTGAAACTGTGGACAGTGGGCCAAGGGCTCTGTCTCTGTCCCTGGCTCTGAGGCCTGGGCATCCCATGCTCTGCACCACCACCCCCCCCAAGATGTGGAATTCTCACTGGTGCGTGCTGTCCACACATTTGTGAATTCCCGGTAGTAAAGCACTTGGACGTCCCTGTGCTCTCTCTGCTGACGTTAAGACGGGCTCAGTGGTCCCTTTCTCCTGCTCCTTAAAATCCCACGGTGAGTGGGTCACCTCAGCCCAGCGTTGCCTTCCTGCTTTGGACACTCAACGTTTATTTCAGTGCTTGTATTTTTGAGAGGGAAACACATTGCCCCGAGCCTCCGGGTGAGCCCCACAGGAGACATTTGGTGAGAACCGTGTCCTTTTCTCCTGTGACAGTAGAGCTCGTAGTGAGAATTTATGGAACGCTAACCACGAGTCAGACACGGGGCTGCTTGCCACGCTCTCCATCCTACAAGGCTCCCGGGAGGCAGGGGCTCCTGCGGGCTCGCTCTTTATGGGGAGAGGCAGCTAAGGGGAGATTCCCCCACAGGTGTGAGGCGGGCCAAGGCCACTGAGGGACATGGGTAGGCGGGGTGGGGCCACAGTGCTCCTTCTGGGGACGGTCAGTTTGTTTTCTACCTCTGGGGGCTGTGGGCAGGGAGCAGAAGACGAGCTACTCGCCCTTACACAGGTGGGGACGTGGGGGACGAGGGGGAGTGGGACAAAGCAGGAAGGACCCGGGGGGACGGGGACCCAGGAGTGCCTGTATCCAGAGCTGTTGTGTGGGCCTCCTGGTGTGAGAGCCGACCCTCAGGGCCAGGACTGGTGGGAGCCAGAGGGCAGGGGAGGGTGACCTTGTCAAATGGATGGGCAGTCCACACCCGACTGGCTCCAGAAACGCCCAGGACCCTGTCTCAGGCGGACCCTGGGCAGGCAGGCTTGGGGTGTGTGCTGAGGAGCTAACCAGAACCTCAGGTGGCTTATTCCCCCTCTGCAGGCCTTGGTTTCTCCGTCCGCAGCACAGAGGGGTTGGGTAAGGGCCTGGTGGGACCGTATGGCGGGGCTACAATAAGGCAGGGGGCAGAGAAGGGCCAAGGGGGCTGCTCCTGGGAGCCCAGCGCCTTTGGGCCAGAACTCTTGCCTCAGAGGCCTCTGAACCCTGCTGCTGGGAGGGCCCCCAGCACGGGAGCTGGCTTGGGTCTCAGCTCAGAACGGCCACCCCAGCCCAGGGCCGGCCTGGGCTCAGTAAGTGGTCAGGGAGCCCAGGCCTCAGTTCATCTTGGAGATGGGGGTGCTGCCTCTGCCTGTGGTCAGCCCCCCGCCTCTCCGGCCCTGATCCCCCCACTCCTCTCGGGGGAGAGTGAGGGGCCCTGGGAAGCCCACCGGTGAGCTGCTAGAAGAAAGCCTGGCGCTCAGGACTTGTGCTTCTTGTCAGTGAAGAAGATCCTCCGGAGCTTGTCGGGCTGCAAAGAGGGAGGAGACACTGGGGCCTGGAGGCCCTGGGCGGAGAGAGGCGCGGCACCGGTGGGACGCTGGGGCCCAAGCCCAGGAAAGGCCTGCTGGGAGGATTGCTGGTTGTTCACGAGCCTCACGGTGCCAGAAATTGCACAGCCAGCCCCGCCCCCCGCCCCGTTCTGGGTGAAGGACTTGTGTCTTCTGAGAAGGCTAGGGGAGGAGGGGGTCTCCAAAAGGATGGAGAAGCAAGCCCCGGCCACCCTTTCCTCCCTAGAGGGTCCTGGGGTCCCCTATCGCCCAGCGGGGCCCTAGGCAGGTGGGAGGGGGCTGATCCCTGGGGTGGGAGGGACTGGAGAGGATGTGGGCTTTGCAGTGATGGGGAGGGCGGGAACTGCCGTGGGATGTGGCTTCAGGGTTCCTGGAGGGCCTGCCTGCAGGCAGGGCCTGTGGTCCCAGCAGAGTCAGGACCTCAGTGGTCCCCCGCACCGCACTGGGTGAACACCCCGCTCCAGGATGTGTGGGAAGGCCTTTCAGCAAGGACCTCAGGTTTCGCTGCCCAGACCTCGAGGGTCTGCGTGAGCCGAGGTCCGAAGCCATCCCCATGAAGAGTGGACCCTCCCTGCCCACTGGCTCGCGGTGCAGGTAGAGTGTGCTGGGGCCAAGGGTGCCTGGGCCCCGTGGGAGCCCCTGCCCTCTACTTCCCCCGCCGGCCCTCAGATCAGAAACCCTCCATTTGACAGCTCTGCCCGGCCGTCTCTGGGCTGTGTCCTGAGCACAGGAGTATGTCTAGCCTCACCCTGGGGCAGACAGTTGAACAGAGGAAGAGAGGGAGGTCCTGGGTCTGGTTGCTGAAGGAAAACGAGCAGTGATCATAGTGTTTGGGACATAGTCTTGGGAAGGCCTGCCAGGGACGCTGCCTTGCCCGGAGCCACGTGGCTGGGGGTGGCTGAGCCACAATGAGGGCCTGGCACAAGTGGCTTGGAGGGGGCCAGGAAACTTGGTCTGCAGAGAAAGCTCTCAGAAGGGCCTAGAAGACCACACCTTACCTTCAAGCTGAGCAACAGCCCCTCCCACCAACTCCAAGCATATGTTACTTCTAGAAAATCCTGGGGCCCTCGGAGCAGTAGCAGTGACCCGACCTGCTCGTGCATGAAGGCCACTGATCCCTCTTACCAGCAGGGGCTGGCAGCCACCCCATCCCCCTGTGGAGCCCACCTTGTGTGTCCGTCCAGTCTCCTTGCTCCTGGCTCCTGGGATTTGTTCATAGGTGTTCCCGGGCTCAGGGAGCTCTGGGGCCCCTGAGAGCCTCTTGTAGCCATGGTCTGTGGATCCTGGTGGCCTGCTAGTTGGAGGACTGGTCCCGGGACACGGGGGCCTGGGTGAGCCCCCCCAGCGCACTGGGACCTGCGCATAGGCACTGTCTTCTTGGTCTGGCTTGTCCCTGGGCTCTGACAGGGGACCTTCTGTCTGCAGGAGCTGGTAAGTGTCTGCAGAAGCGCCCTGGGAGCCGGGCTGAGCCCTGTGGCTCAGCTTTGGAGATGCCTGGCTCCAGGGGGTGGCGGAGGATCCCAGGGCCTCAGAAGTGGGGGGCAGGAGGTGGCCCCGGGCTGTGGGAGGCCCTGTGGGACCCTGCTCAGGGCTCACCCCAGAGAAGGCAGGCCCCAGGCCATCAGGCCTGTTCTGACCTCCAGCCGAGAGTCTCTTCAGGGACTCCTTGCCTGGGGAGCTGGGCTGGCTGCCCCCTGG
This sequence comes from Eira barbara, assembly GCA_020311275.1. NCBI lineage: Eukaryota > Metazoa > Chordata > Mammalia > Carnivora > Mustelidae > Eira > Eira barbara. Next base: position 21,900,529 of record JAHRIG010000067.1, on the reverse strand, counting down.
AGCTGGCCTGGGTCTGCCGGATGCCTCTGGGCCCAGGCCTAGCCGTGCCTGGTTCATCTTCCTCAGGTCTGAGTAGATACTGTTGTTGGAGCTTCCAAAGGACTCATCCAGAAGGGAAGCACCCCTCTCAGGGAGGGGAGGCACCCTCCCGGGGACCTGGGGAGACAGAAACAGAACCCCTGGAACACTCTCCCATTGCTAAGATGCCCTTAAGTAAACGGGAGCTCTCGGCCAGCCGCAGCCCCTGTCCTGGCTCAGTTTACCTCACTGTCCTGTCCCTGTCAGCCCCCACACTCCGAGTCTAGTCTTTCCTTGGCATTGGAAGTCAGCAGGCACTACCCAAGCTCATCCTGCCCTGTCCTCCCTCCTGAGTGCTCCACTGGCCCCTCAGAGCCCCTGAGCCCCTCCACTCACTGCTTCCCCCTCCTTCAGAATAGACTGTTACCCCCAAGGCTGTCATTTGTGTGTTTATTCTCTAAATGCCCGCTGGGCACCAGCTCTGTGCCAGACACGGTTCCAGGTGCCAAGGACTCAGTGGGCAGCAAGGCCAACTCTGAAGTCCGCCTTCTACCCTGGGAGATGGACAGCAGACCAGTCTGTTACATGGTTTCATGTGCCTGACACACAGGATAGCATGTCACAAGATGGTAAGCTGTCAGGTGGTGATTGGTCCCATGAATGGGATAGACAGAATGACAGGTGGGAAGGGGTCTTTCCTGCAGTCTTGGCCCTTCTGGAGAGATGACATGCAAGCAGAGAAAGGAGGGCAAGCACCTATCTGGGAGGGAGAGCATTGCAGCAAGGTACAGAAAGTGCAAAGGCCCTGGGGTGGGAGCAAGATTGGCGTGTTCTGGGAAGGTGCCAGAGAGGTTGGAGAAGAGGGTGCAGAGGGGAGGTAGCAGGACCCCTGGTGAGGCCCCCCGTGGACCCTAGGAAAGGCCTCAGGTTGTTTCCAAACGTTAGGAGAGGCCTGGGGCATGCTGTGGTCTGCTGCATAGGAGGAAAAGCTCTCGGAGCCCCTCCCAGGGGCGCTGTGGAGGGAGAATGTCCTCTCACAGGCACCACCTCCCACCTCGTTCCCCTATAGTTTAGAGGAATTTCAGGCCATTTCCTACCCATTTTCTCATTCATGCCTCAGAAGAACTGTAGGAATGGTAAACTGAGGCAGCCCCAGCAGGCCAGAGGGCGCTGGGGTAGGTGAGCCCACACCTCTCTGAGCCTGGAGCTCAAGCCCCAAAGCCCTAGGCCAGACTTGTGGGCCTGGTACATGCCGGACCCACTGGGCTCCCGATGCTGCTTACCGCCACGCCCCCGTCCTCCAAGAAGCTGCAGGAACTCGCATCCAGACTCTTGGTTTGGAGGAAGGAGACCTGTGGCTTGGGGCAGGGGCTGGCAGCCTCGTCCAGGACGGCTGCCGGCGAAGCTGTGACGGCTGGGTTGTCCAGGCCCAGATGGGTGTGGTGGAGGCCCAGGGTGATAGCATCATAGAGATCATTGTCCTCCGGCTGGACAGTGGGGGCACAGCGGGAGCGTGGTCACGCACTCCCTGCTGACCTCCCATGGCCTGCCACGGAGGGACCGACACAGGCTCCCCAGGGCCTTGACCTCAGGGAAGGTGCTGCCTCAGCCCACTCTCCTCACACACGACCATGACTCTGGGCTGAGTGCCTGGGGCACCCCCCCCCCACCCCTGCACATCCCGGGTAGGGGTGCCTACCCGCGGGCAGGCAGCAGACAGGGTCTCCCCAAAGGGCTCCAGCTGCACCTCCTGGTAATGGCGTACGAGGTCGGCCAGGGTGCCGTGGCTGTGCGTGTCCCCCGAGACCAGGTAGCGCCGGTCCCGCAGCTGGTTGATGACGAAGTGCCGACAGCGGTCGCTGCCCCTGTAAGGCAAGCAGGTGTGGCCAAGGGCGGTCCGGCCTCGGCGCCAGCACCGGCCCGCCGCACAGCCCTCCGTGTGTCCCTCTGTAGCGGGGCCTGGAGTCCCGGAGCCCAGCCTCGCAGGTGGCCATGCGGGGTCGGGAGCCGGGCAGTGGCTTTCAAACCACGGGCCCCAGGTGGCAGGGAAGCCCCCATGCCCACCCGGTGTTGCGAGGGCGGCACCCAGCGGGGCGCCACAGTGACCGGCAAGGCGATATTTTAGAGAATCAAAGTCCATGATGAACAAAACACCGAAATCTTCGACCAAAACGAGGTCCAGCCCTGCACTTCCTCAGCGCGCCCCAAACCCCTGGTCTCCCGGCCCCGCCCCCAGGCGCGGGTCCACGGCCGCCCTCCCGGGGGCACGTCCTCCCAGACGGACCGACCGCTGCTGCAGTGAGGGGCGCAGCGACGGTTCCCGCACGGGAGCGCTTCCGCCCGCAGACCCCAGCCCGGCCCCGCGCGGCTGCGGGGCGTCACCTGTTGAAGTCCCGGGGCCTCGCTCTCCCACTCGACTCCTTGCCCTAACCCTCCGTCTTAGACCGACCGGGTCCGCGCCCAGCGAGCGCCCCGCCCCGATGCCGCGAGGTCCCCTGCGGGCAAACACGCGCGTCCCCCCCGGTCGCCGCGCGTCCGCTCGTTTGCAGACTCGGCTCCGCTGGGAGCGCAGCCGCCGCGGGCATCCTCGTGCGCGCCTCTGGGCGCGCAGGGGCGGCTCCCGAGCAGACTGCAGCGGGGGTAGCGGGGCCTGGGGGGGCGCCGCCGTGCCGCTCGGCGGGTTGGGGCAGATGTTCTCCGAAGCCCCTTCGAGCCGTGCGGGAGCCGAGCGTCGGAGCGCACCCTGCCCAGACCCTCGCGCCGCCTCCTCCCGCCGTGGGCTCGCTTGGGCTGCGCTTGTATGTCCCGGGGGAGGGACGCTGCCGGTCGCCGAGGCCCGTTGCTCTCCGGACAGCCCCGTCTGCGAAGCGCCACTCCAGCCTCTCCCGCTTGTGTACCGCGTCGTCTCTGTCCCAGTGGTTCTCCGCAGCTCCTCGCGCGTTCTGCCCTCGCTAGACACGCGCGCTACGATAGTAACTTCTCCCGAGACTTTGGTTTGTCCTTTTATTCACTTACTGGCATCTTCTGAAGAGTAGAAAGTTTTAATTTTAAAGAAACCCCCCGTGTCCACCTTCTCTTTCGTGGTTAGTAGGTGTGGTCTTAAGGAATCTTTGTCTTTCTGGAAGTCTTGAAAATTTTTCCTGTCTTCTTTTAGAAATGTCCTGCTTTGTTTTTTTCACTCAGGGCTGTGATCCTGCTAGAATTAGTTGACTTCTATGTAGGGTGTGAGGTGGGGGTCATCGTTTTCCATCTGGATATCCAACTGCTCCCAAGCTCCTTGCTGGAAAGACCTGCCTTTCCCCCACAGAACTGCTGGGAAGCAGGTGACCGCAAGCGCGGGACTGTTTCTGGACCCCAGGGTGCCCACAGGTCCATCTACCCATCATGGACCTCTGAGCAATTGTATAAGTTGGCATCCCACCCACATGTTCGGGAAAAGGAGCCCTGATGCTGAAATGACATTTGGAAGCTGCCGAGCTCACGTATTTCAAAGTGCTTAGCTTAGTACCTGGCACACAGAATAACAATTCCCATTTGGGTAGTGACTGACGTTTGTTTGGTCATTACGACGTTCAGCCCCTGTGCCAAGCACGTTTCAATGTGTAAACCCGTCCTACCCATTCAGCGATCCTGCGACGTCCATACTACAATGTTCCCACCCTACAGATGGAGAGACAGAGGCACAGGGATGCCCGTGCTAAAGGTCAGGATTGGGGTGGTCTGAGCAGGAGGTAACTTTGAATCTGATCTGAGGCCAGCCTTTGAGGTGCACAGGAGCCCTGGCCTCGCTTCCTGATGGGGAGGAGGCTTCTCCCTTCCTCCAGCTCTGCCTTCCCGGACCCAAAGTCCTCTCCAACCTGGGCCCGATGTCACCACCTCCCTCGGCTTCGTGCTGGTCATCCTGCCCTCTGTTCTGTATCGTAGCCTCATCCTTTCAAGGGTTCCCACAGGCCTCACCCGTCCAGGCTCTGTCTTTAGGTCCTCTGTCCACAGCAGGACCGTGACCAAATGGCCCTGCCCTCCTGCGCAAGCCCTCCTCCCCAGGAACCCGCTGCCCCCAGCCCCTTGTGGCTCCCCCAGTGCCCCCTGCCCACTCCCTCCGAAGGCTGCTGCCTCCTATCCAGTAGCCAGTGCTGCTCAGTGACAGAGGGAGGTGGTGGGGGGTGGGGGAGCCAGCGCCCAGGGAAAGCCAGGCAGTACAGGCTGTGGGGGCAAGGTGGGCTCAGGGGCCTTGCAGACAGCTCCCTCTCCTACCTGTAGGACAAGATGTAGCCAGTGGCCCGGTCGCTGAGGCGGATGAGGAAGGAGCCGAGAGCTTTGTCCCCAAGCAGCTGCTCCGTCTGCCTGGGCAGAGGATGTGCAATTAACAGGGGCCCGTGCCCGTGTGGCAGCAGGAGCGGGCAGACTCAGCCTGCCCCAGAGTCCCTGCTGGCCACTCCCTTGGGTACAGATCTCCAGCTCTCCACCGGGGACTCTCAGACCTGCAGCTGCTACTGTGGTCTGTGTGCGCTCGAGCATCTGGCAAACTCAAGACTCAGGGTTGGGCTGGGCCCGAGTGCTGAGGCCCCCGTGCGCCACCCTCCCCTGCAGCCTCACTGGCAGGTACAACAGCCACTGACCCTGGCCGCCCACTCTCCACCTGAATGTCTCTGTAGTAAGAATGAATCTCTATCGCCAGAGATTTTTAGGTCTGGGGGGTTCCCTGCCTCAGGACCACTGTATGGTTGTGCGGGCTGTGCACAACACACGTTTCTACCGGGAGAAGGTGCTGCTATGCCCAGAGCCTGATCATCTCCCTACGCGTCCCTTCCAGCCCGAAGCAGCCACGGCCATTTCCGAACGGCGCCAAGTATTCTGGAGAGGTGGTGGAAAGTTCCAGCTCTCTTCTGGTTTGGCAGTCCACGGACCACCTGCTCACCCAGCGCTTACCGAGTGCTGGCTCCATGCAGGGCCCATGCCAGAGTTTGCAAGCCCAGCACTAAATGAAAGTGCCGAGCCCCTCGTGAACACCGAGCCTCTCGAGACGGGGACAGCAGAGCCGCACACTAAGCGTGGCCAGCCCTGGTCGACAGCCAGCGCTGAGCCGGGAGCGCCAGGGGGGAACCTGCCACTCCTCTGTCTCATGCTCAGGCTGCTGGCAGGGGCCGCGCAACCCGAACCCCGGCCCCACGTCGCCTCCTCCACAGTGGGGCAGCGCACGTCCAGGCTGGCCCAGGTCGGCCCCCGTTCAAGACAGCGCTCACCCTCCCTGACGAGTGTCCGGCTTGCATGACAGAAGAGATGACAGCCCTCCAGTCCTTGGTTCTCCGGGGCGGGTCTCAACGCACCCTGCCCCTGCCCCCGTCCCTCTGCTAGACCAGCACTCAGAGCAGCCTGGCACTCGTCTGCCCTGCCCACATGGCGCCCCTCAGTCTGCTCCCTGCTTGGCCCAGGGAGGCAGCAGAGTCCCGTCTTGTCCCGGGGGGCCCCAGGCAGCTCTCTCACGGCGGGGGACGGGGCAGCCTTACTTGCGGGTGATGAATCCGTGAAACCAGGGGGGCAGGGCTCCGTCCTGCAGGATGAAGGGTGCCTGTGTCTCCGTGAACCATGTCAGGGCCAGTTCCTGCAGCTTGGCGAGGGCCTGGCTGTCCCCCACCTCCCGGGGCCCCCTCCGCAGGCACGGCTGCTTTGGGCTGCCCTCCATTCTGGCCAGCTAAGTGGAAGCAGCGGGCAGACCACCCACAGGCCTCTATATCTGTGGGCGCCCCGCTCATTTGCCTGAGTCCTTGCCCGCCCCAACGCCCAGCCACCCCCACACACAGGAGCCCTATTGTCACTGCTCCTTCCTGACTCTGGGGCGGACACCTTGTGTGGCTGGAGACACTGCGGGGAGCGTCCTATGAGCAGCGAGGTTGGGGGGTCTGGATCGCAGGGGAGACTCGGACTTCTTGACCCTTCCCCCGAGCCCCCAGCCTCTGCCTCTGCTGAAGCCAGGCCCTGGCTAAGGTCCTCAGCCCAGCAGCTCTTAGTAAAGCAGGGGCTTCAATTCCCTCTGTCCTCGTGGATGCCACTTGTATTTTGGAGAAGTTCTGCACTGGTGACTGTCTTCCCTCTCAAGATGCATCGAGTGCCTGCCGTGCGCCGCGTGCCCCGGGCCGTGGGAATCGGGTCGTACACCAGAGAGCGTCTCTCCACTCGTGGCATGGACACAGACCATTGATAAGTCCACGTACAGAACACGGTGTCCAGTGCGATGGGCACCCCAACAGAAGTGGGGGAGAAGAGGGCGTGGCTCCCGTCCCTAAGGGGTTGGGTCAGGGGTCAGGGGTCAAGTGGGGGTCTGGCCAGGAGCAGGCAGGTGCCCGGGGATGGGGGAAGAGAGGCTGCTCACCTGCAGGGGGGATGGGGGGGTCTTCGCTGGAGATCTGGGAGAACAGCCCAGAACGTGGTGGAGCTGACGGAGACAGACCTCTTGTCATGAGCATTTTGAGAGCCTGTTCCAGTGCAACTGATTTCCGCCGGGACGCCGTGGATTCTGTTATGTGCATTTAAAAACGCAATTCTGACAAGTCCAGGGGCATCGCCAGACCCCAAAGGGGATGCCGGGGGGAGCCGGGCTCTGGCGCAGAGGCCGTCTGCGGACTGAGGTCCCACACGTATTCAAATGCAAAGAAATGTGTTTTTATGATTTTCCATGAAGCACTCTCTCCCCACCTCCCTTTCAGGCGCTGCTGTCCTGGGCAGAACCTGGTCATTTGCATAGGAAGACAAAGGCGTTTTGTGCCCTAGGACCAGGGTGAGGATCCCCAGTGGGGCAACAGGCCAGAGTCTGTATCTGTGCTCTGATGACAGACAAGTCCCAGGTCTGGGGGCACCAGGGGCTCTGTGAAGGACTGCGGGAGGGTGGTCTCTGACAGCGCCACAGACCCTGCTGCTCCATTCCCGCCATGGTCACCTGGGGGGACACTGGTGTGGCCGTGCCCCTTCAATTCTGCTCCCTGGGGCACCAGGAGGGGCTTGGCCTGGGACCCCGGTCCCCGCTGGCTGGCTCTGCGGCTCTGAGGTCAGTCCTAAACCTCACCACCTCTCGGTGCCCTCGTCTATATAAATGGAGGGGAGAAACCACCCTGGTAGGGTTTGGGGCGTCAGAAGCCTGTGCATGCAGGCCAGTGGCTGGAAGGGACACACGTGGACCAGAAACGTCAGCCCCCGCTCCAGGTGTCTGTCGGATCGTCACCTCCTGGTGATGGGTTCTCCTCCCAAGGTCACACTCCTCCTGGAGGACGCATACCAGGCAGCAGGCCACCCCAAAGGGGATCCTGCCTGAGGGCGTCCAGTCTGGCCTGCCCTCCTAGAGGCCACCCCCAAGGTCTGTCCAGCTGTCCTGACTGGACACCCAGCCCCAGCCCCGCACGCCTCCTTTCCTGAGCCCATGCAGTGGTAGCGGGAGCCCAGCATGGCCTCCTGAGTGAGTTCCAGCGCTCGTTGTTTGTGGACATAACGTCTTCATGCCCTTAGTTATTCTGTTAGTGGGCGTGGATTTGCTCCCTGACGCGAGGGCGTGGAGCACACGTGAGCGATCCTCCTCTCTCCGTCGTCTGCTCCACTCTCTAGTCCGTTCTGTGCCTAGAACAGGGCTTGGCACTGTTGTATGTCCAACAGGCACATTTCATTTAACTTAAATTCTTTACTTAGGTTTCACTTAAATTCAAGTTAGTGAAGATACAGCGGGTCATTAGCTGTGGGGGTAGAATTTAGCGACCCATCACTCGCATGTAACACCCATCACCATTCAATAGGCATGTTTTAAATTATTGTCCAGGTACAGGATACACCCACATGGCATTTAAAAATAAAAAATAGAAGACGGTATCTGTACCGACGCTTTCCGCCCAAGCATTAAATCCCATGCGTCCAGGTCCTTCTCCCTCCCACGGGGACCCAGGGCCGCGCTCCCCGCCCCCCCCCCCCGCCCCCACGTCCTTCCTGGGTTTCCCTGTGCACAGGTGCTGATCCTGATCCGCACATTCTTATTCGAAGGGCAGAGTGCCAGGCGGTGTTCCGTGCATGCACGGTGTTTCGATTTATGAAACAATCCAGGCCCCGTCCTGGAGCCCTGCCCGTAGGGGGACGCCTGGGTGCCGTGCGGGCCGTGGCCATGGGACGTTCCCACTGCGGCTGCACCGTACGCTTCTCACTTGATCGCTTCTAATGTTCCTCCATTTCCAGCATTGCAGCAGTGGAAGGCCTCATGCACACTCGACGTGCACAAGCGCGAGAACACCCACAGAACACAGTCTCCCGGGGGGGCCCCTCCGCTCAAAGGGGGCTTGCTCTGTGGTTTTGACAGATGTTGCCAAATTGCCTTCTTTCGGGGTCGTATCCATCTGTGCTCAGTAGATGTTGGAGGAGCAGGCAGATGCGTGGATAATATTTTCAAGCTCAGTCATTTTGGGCCTCCCGCTTGCAAGGAACACCAAGGGGAGGGGCTGACGGTGGTCGGGAGGGGTCCCCAGTCTCACTAGGACTGTTTGGCCCCTCGATGCCGCCGAGCAGCTTTGTTTCTGCACAGCCGCAGGTGTGGAGGGGGCCCGGGCGATGCCCTCGGGCCCCCCCTCCCACCCAATGCACTTTGCAGCCATAGGAGGATGGCCAGGTCCTAGGAATGCAACAAGGGCCAGTAAAAATGTCTGGGACCCGAGCGAGGAAACACTCCCCACCCTGCACCAGTGTTGGCCCCAAAATCCAGAAAGAGAAAACCTTAAAATCGCAATGAATAAGTGTGTACGCAAATGTCTGTACAGTGCAGAATTGCATCAGCTTTATTAAGGGTTCATAAAGGAGTCATCACAGCCGAAACGGTTTGGAGGTCAGATGGTCCCCCCCCAGGACCCCCACGTGCACAGGAAAACTGCCAAGAAGTGATCACCAGCTGCCAATTAAATGAATTCTCAAAGCCAAATCATTTCAAAACAGAATCATGAAAATAGTATTTTCCCAAAAGTTCAAAGCAAAAACACACACACACACACACACACACACACACACACTTTTAAAATAATGTAAAATGGGACTGTCATTTCAGAATCATATGTATATATTTGCTAGGAAGTGAAACATAGTCTCCACAGACTGTCTTGGACCCGGCACTCCTGCTCTGGCCTTCGGAGGAAAGGGAGACCGTCTCCTCGCGCCAGTGGCCTCCCCGTGCGCCACCTCTCGGTCTTAGTGTCAAGAACAAGTGAACTTCTTTCTCCGCAAATGATCTGTCTCAGCAGTGAGGTCTGAGTCCAGGCAAAGCTGAAACCCTGCGGGCTGTGAGGCCGGAGGAGCGGCAGCCACGTGGAGGTCCGTCTCGGTGCACTGGGAAGATCGGGGTCGAAGACCAAATGTTAAGAAACCTGTTCTACAGCTTCTCAGAGGCCAGGTGGCAGCCGCGGCCCTGGCGCCCCCCGCAGCCTGCCCCATGGCCCTGGGGTTCACCTCCCCCCACCCCCCGACAGCCTGCCCCGCGGCCCCCGGGTGCCCCCCACCCCCGACAGCTGGGAGCACCGAGCCCGACCATGGCAGGTTCACGATGATGTGCCAGGCACTTCAAATACACCCCGTTTCCTCCCCTCCCTGTCCCAGGCTCGGTGACCGCAGAGGTGTGAAACAGACCCAGGACCGGAAAGGCCTGGCCTGGTCCGGACCGGGCAGGACGAGGTGCCAGGCTTCCCCCGCCCGCCCCTCTCCCTGCCTCCGCCAGCGGCACCGCAGCTTCGCCTCTGCCCTTCCCCTGTGGGGGGCACCTTTCCCTGCCAGGCCGGTTCCATACCTTATCTTCCAAACACATTCCAAAACAGACCCCAGGTGGGCCCTTGCTGGGTGTCCTCATGTCCCTACCCCTCCCTCGGGGACCCCCCCAGGCCTGCTCCCCTCATTGCTCGGCCTAAGTCAGCACCTCTTAGCCCTTTTGGAGACCCCTTCGCCCAACCAGGAGGCCGCCTGAGCTCTGCCATTAGCACAGCCCCTCTCCCCCCACCTCCCACATGGGCCTCGCAGGGGGGCTGCGAAGGGGGAAGCCTGCGGGCAGGGGGCCCGGGGACGGGAGCCCTGAAGGCAGGTGGGCTGCTGTCCTGGGCACAGAGCCAGGCTGAGAAATGGGACAGGGGACAGAGAGGACCCGGGGCCTCCGGCCCTGCAGCTCCACTGCCCGCCCCAGGGTCCAGGCCTCAACTGCTGCCTGGGCTGCGGGGCTCCCCCTCACTCTGCCCTCCGTCAGCTCCCTGGGGCAGCCAGGCCTCTGCCGGTCAGAGCCCTGGAGCCCTGGCCCCTGGGGCTGGGAAGGTGACCAGCACGTCAGGGGACCTCCCTCTAGGAAAGGCAATCACAAGGTGTGGAGATTTGCCTGCCCATTTGGTAGGGAAACTAGGCTTTCTGGAAGCCAGAGTCCACAAATCCAGGCCGAGAGAGGGTCCGTGGGGCCGGGGTGGGGGAAGGGTTTTGGGTTCCTCTCCGCAGCCGCCCCGCCTGCCCAGCACACTTCCTGCAGCGGGCGGCACAGCCGGAGTCACACAGCCCTACTTCCTTCCCTCACACGACCCTGCCAGGGCAGGAGGCACGGTGCGGGGCTGTGTGGACGCGCACATGGACGGCCGTCTCCCCGGAGCCTGTGGTGAGGCCTCCCCGTGGCGCTGCTCCCTGGGCCCTGCCGCCTCCGGCCTCCCGCCGGCCTGGCTCCCTCGGTTCCCTCTCCAGCACCGGGCCCTGAACTCCAATCCCCTGCCTCCCAGGCCAGCTTCCTCCGTGCACGTGCTCTGGGGTCAGCAAGGTCCTCCTGAGATCCCCGAGATCCCCGTGCCTGACCTCGGGATCCCATGCTCTCTGCCTCAGGCACAGGAGGGCTCCATCCCCGCCATCTCTCCGGGGGCCGGGGAGGGGGGCTGTGGTTAGGGCCCAGGGAACATGCAGACCTGTGACCCCCCCAGGAGTAATGCTTACACTGACCACAGGGCAGGATGGAAGAGAGCCCGAAAGGAAGGGATCGGTTGGCTGTGACGCCTGAAACACTCAAGAAGCTGGAAAGAGGAGTGTCCCCTGGTCCCAGGAGCTGCAGGATACAGGCCCACTGGGCCTCAGCTGGCCACCCAGCCCCTGGCAGTACAGGTGGCAAACGGCAGCCCAGAGAGGGCACAGACAAGTCTGAGGACACACAGCACAGCAGGCAGTGAGGTCTCTCCTCTCTGGACTCCCTGCAGAACTGCGGGGCTCCTGCTGTGTCAGGACAGTGACCTGGCAGGCTTGTCCCCTAGGGTCTGAGAGGCACAGGGGTTGCGTGTGGCTGGGCTTCTCACCCCATTCCTCTCAAGGGAAACTGGCCCAGGATGAGTCACTGGCTCTGTGTCCCTGGGGCTTGCCCAGAGGCTGGCCATGTGGGAGCACGCTCACTGCCCAAAATTTCCCCTTTTGGGTAAACAGCAGCCACTTCCTCCTGGGTTGGCCACTTCCTTCTGGTCACTGGGCTCCAAGAGGCTAGAGGGAGCAGACCCCAAGCAGGCCTGTCCTAGACATGGGGAGGGGGGACTACACAGCCTGGACCCTGGCCACAGGATGCGGACGTTCAGCTAGGAGACTTGGGGACCTGAACCACGGAGGAAGGGCCATGAGGGAGGACCCAGGAGCCGGCAGAGTTCCCGTGTATGATGGCCTTGAGCAGGGGACCTGCCTGGAAAGGACGGAACTGAAGCTGCATTTATTCAGCATTTTACATAAACTGACTAAACTTGCCCAAATGGAGGGTGGGGGAAGGGCAGCAGGAGCCGGGGTAAGGGCTGTCCTGTAGCCCCTTCAGGTATGGCGACCCCGGTGTGACACAATGCAGGGTTTGTTTCAGGAAAAAAAGTGTCTTGGTTGATGGAGTGGACAGGGCTGGTGGCCTGGGAGAGGTCTGGGGGGTCGGGAGGGGGTCGGGTGGGTCCTGAACTCTCGGCCACTTCTACTTGGCGGGGCTGCAGGGACAGGGACTTTGCTGAGAGGTTGTGGCCACTTTGTCCGGCTTGCTGGGGTCCCAGGACAGCGGGGGCCACATTCCGGGCCTGGCCAGGGTGGTCTGTTCTGTAGACTCTGCAGGCCCGGTGCCCTCGGCCAGCTCTCAAGGGGCCGACGAAATGTCTGTAGCCTAAAACAGATAAACTGGGGCTCCAAGAGGAAAAGCAAAATCTACATTAATACACATTGAATCAGATGTCTACAAGAGGTACCGTTATGTCAATGTCACAGTAATCCTACAAACATCAGTCCTGTTAGGGGATGCGGCTGGCTCGGTCAGCAGAGTGTGCGACTCCTGACCTTGGGGTTGTGAATTGGAGCCCCACGTGGGGCGTACAGGTCACTCAGAAATAAATAAACTTCGAAAAGAAACGCCACTCCCTTTGAAAACAAAGCATGGGCTGGATTTCCCTTACTCGGCCAGGGTGCCCACACAGACATGATGATTGCCAAGAAATTGTCAACCAGACATAAATTAAAATGAATTCCTCACAGTCAGAAAATACCGGCATCATAATAATACAAATGCCTTCAAACATTTTTAGAGCAATGTTTACCATAGAATGTGGGGCATTTTAATGTGTTGGATATGATGTGGGATGTGGCCCGGCCCAAGGAAGCTGGGGGCAGAGGCAGCCTCCTTCCTCACCAGGGGTGGCCGGGAGGGACAGTGGGCTCTGGTGCAGGATGGTCAGGCTGGGGGCCCAGCTTGTCCGCTGAGAAGCAGAGACATCAGCCGCCAAGGGACAGTAGCAGTCCCTTGTCCAGTCCCATCTGCCCAGGCTGGGGGCTCAGCCCTGTGTCTTCCTGACACTTAGCAGGACACTTGGTCTCTGCAAGGTGTATCCGGGCTCAGTTCTGTCCTCTGGGACCACAGGCCATGGCCACCCCCGCTTTTGCACAACCGGCTCACAGAGCTGAGGACAGCGGCTATCCCCCGCTCCTCCCTGGCCTCCTGTGCACAGAGCTGCGGCTATACAGATCCGGTGCTCCCAGCTGGTTCCCTTTCCACGGGATTTCCTGGTCACATCCCACCCCGGCTGCCTCATCCTGCAAGCTGGTTAGTCGCTGCCCCTCTCGCCCACATGGCGAGGCCCAGATCCAGCTTGGTTCCCTCTCTCTGGAGGGCGCCCGCCCCGCTCCTGCAGGGCACTCTTGGTCCTCCCCGCGTGGGGGCTGAGCTGCTGCTGGATTCAGGCCCCCCCCCCCCCAGCTACCGGCTGAGGACCTCTGTGTTAGCTGTACCGGACTGGAGGGAGTGCCGAGCACCGCACCTGTAAACCTCACAGGAACAACAGTACGAGCCATATGACCCCATTCTACAGATGAAGAGGCTGAGGCTCAGAGAGGTCAAATGACCTACCCAAGGTCACAGCTCTGGAGAGTGGCAGAGCTCCCAGACGAATCCCATCTGCCTGGCTCCAGAGCCCACCCTCCACACCGCGTGTTTGGTGCTCAAAGAGCGCCCGAGACATGAAGGTGGGGTAGCCGCGCTACGGCCACCTGCGGAACTGCTGATGGCCCCAGGCAAGGGGTGTCCGAGGGTCCGCGGACCCCGCGCTCATGTGTGGCTGGCTGGGCCGGCGGGAATCACTGGGCCCGTGTGTCTGAGCGGGCGACTCGTTCGGTGCCCCGTCCGTCTCAGAAAGCGAGGCCTTCCAGCTTCCCTGGTGTCCTTTCACGCGTCTGGTGAGGACGCGCAGAAGGAAGAAAGGGTATTTGCTTTGATCTGGCCCTTGAAGTGAAGCCAGAACCTTCTCTCCGTCCTTCCGCGGAGCTGCGGTCCGCACTCGGCGTCGCATCAGGTCCAGGGGCCGGATGCGGCGGTCGGCGGGGCGGCTGCCCGGCAGCTGCACCTGCTCCGCGGACCCC
>JAHRIG010000067.1:21821861-21885764 GCA_020311275.1 Eira barbara | reverse complement strand
CCCCGGCGCCCCCTCCCCGGCGCCCCCTCCCCGCCTCTCCCCGGCGCGCTCCGGCCCCCGCGCCCGCCCCTCACCTGGGCTCACCCACGCGCGACGCGGACGCCCCGCGCGGCCCCTCGCGCCCGCGGGCTTCTGGCTCCGCCGAGCGCCTGGCCCCTTGGTGCTTCCGCTGCCGCTTCGGGCCGGGGGAGGGGCGGGGTGACCCTGGACCCCTGGCGGGGGTGCGCTTCTGGGCCCTCACCGGTGGTCGCCTGCAGTGCGCGCCCCGTGGGGCAGGGGCGTCGGCGACGGTCGCGCAGCCTGGATGCGGCCGAGCCTGTTCTCCTGCTCCTTGCTTTGCTGGGGGACGTGGGAGGGGGCTGCTCCCGCCGGGTCTGCCTGGCCCGTGCGAGGCGTCCTCTGTCTTGTCGCACAGAAACCCCGCGTGGGACATCCGGTGGAGGGGCCGGGGCTAGAGTCACCAGTCGGGGTCCTGGTACCCCGCGGCCTCCCCTGGCCTTGGGGGCCCCTCCTGTCCCTGGGGCCCTGGCGCTGGGGCTCACACCTCTCTCCTGGCCTTGCTCCCTGTCTGGCTTCTGGGCGCCCCCACCCTGGTCCTCAGGCTGGGCTGGGCTGCAGTGCTTGCTCTCCCAGGCCAAGTGCAGAGCACGGTGGGTGTGCCTGCTTCCTTCAGCCCTCTGAGCCCCAGACGGTCCCAGGGACCTCCCCGAGCACGGCCATTCTTACAGCCTGGTCAGCTCAGCCGCTGCCACTTAGGCCCACTGTGATTTCCGGGTCCTCTTTGGCCCCTCCATGCCCTCTGTGGGTGGGTGCAGACAGCCTGCTTCTGCAGGGTGCAGCAGGACTCTGGCTGACTTGGAAACAGTTGGTGTAAACTTGGGAATGACTCCAGGGAGCGCACAGGGACTCCTGCCAGAGAAAGGCTTGTCCTCACTGTGCGTGCAGGCCCTGTGTGTCAGATGGATTTCTTAAGAATTTTAAGAATTGTTTCTTAAAAGAGAAAATGGAGCGTCCTGTTTCAGGTCCTCTCAGCTGACTTTGGAGCCCTCTGTCCGTCGTCTCATGGACAGAAATGTGAGTCATGGAGGCACGACCCCACACGCGGCCTGGAGGATCAGGCGGGGTCGGTGGCGGGAGAGCCCAGTGGGCCCGAGCTCGCTTGGGTCTGCCAGCTCCCACCCCTGTGTGCCCCGGCCCCCTCTGGTCTAGGGGGACGCTTGACTTCCTTGTTAGGGGTTGTGAGCAGTCTGGAAGTACGGGACTGTCTGGCACGGCGTAGGCCGTCCTGCGAAATGATGAGGAGCATCTGTGGCCGAGTACGTGGCACAGCCGAGTAACAGAGTGTTTATACAGCAGAGAGCCTGAAGGGGTGACAGCTAGCGCCGTCCACACGGCAGACGCGCATAAAACGGGGCAAGGAGACGGGACCGGGGATTGCCTGTGGACGGCACCATGGACGGAAGGGGCGAAAAGGTCCCGCCATGGTCTGTGCCGTGTGGTGAGTGGGGAGTCGCGTGGGGTGATGCGCCCTGGATTTAGGATGGACTAGCCGCGTAGGAAGACGGGCAGCAGGAGTGGGGCTTGTAGGTGTCTGGTGTGTTTGCAAGTGTTTATTTCTAGGACTGGGTGGTGGGTGCCCCAGGGCGCTTTCTAGCATTCCATCCATCTACTTATAGGTTCAGAATATTTTTAAAAAAGGAAATCCGTGTTCACGTGGAGTCCTGAGTGACGAACACGGGAAGTTGATGTCACGGGGTAACACGGGGTGCCCGAGGCTGAGGGTCTGCTTTGCAGAAACACTGGGAGTGGGAGCGCCGGCAGAGCTTTTCGGAAGAAGGGAGCTGAGGAGACAGCGGGGTCCAGAGCAGGGGCACACTCTGAGAGGATGCTTTTTGGTGTAGGGCGTCCCTTTTGAGCCGCGGGAGTAAAACTTGCTGGTGGAGGTGGGGGTCAGCCATTCACCTTCCTTGCCACCTGTCAGGTCCTGTAAGCGTTAATGCTTGGCTCGAGGGCTCCTCGGCCAGGGGAGCCCCTGATTTGCGGCGGGGTCTTAGGCTCGCGAGGGACTAAGCCCAGCTCAGGCTTCAGCTGGTCGCATATCATTTTACAGATACCACGTCCCTGGGCAGATGACTTATAAAGAAAAGAAAAGTCAGCAATTTCCTTCTTGGATTATCACGTGTTTCTTGTTTTGAAGCGTCTCCCCGCTGCCTCTGGCACAGCTGTGGTTTCGCTGGGCTTTTTCGAAACGTTTTACTACTTGAGTCTTAATGAAAGCTGATATTGGAATTTCTTGCTAAGCTTCTCTGTTGCTGAGCTCGGGGATCTGGTCCAGCGCCGTGTTTTGCAGACAAGGGGACGGAGGCCAGAGAGGGGCTGGGATGTGCCTGAGGTCAGGAAGCCAGAACAAGACCCCGGGAATAGCGAGTGCCCGAGGTACGGGGTAAGTGCCAGCGCGGGAACATCTGTGGTTTGGGATGAGAGAAGGATTGGTGCTTTTCCCTTCGCTGCATTTGATTTCTGTCCTTTCCACGCAGTAAACAAGCATCAGAACACTCGGAAGCTGTCAGGGTGGTCAGGCTGAGGCCTGCGCCGCCGGAACGGGGGTGGGGAGGCGGCCCGCTGGGCGCTCCAGGGGTGTGAGGAGCAGGGGACGATGGTTCTGGCGTGAGGCTGGCGCGTGACTGCCGGGGTGGGGGGGAGCGTGAGCGGGAACCCGCCTCCCCTGCTGGGCCTCTGCAGCCCCGGGGCAGCCAGCGCCAGCGGATGAACTCCCCGTTCTCCACCCCTCGCCTGGAGCCGTTCAGTGCTCAGATGGACTTGGGGCGGTTTCTGAGCCGCGTAACTACCCAGTCACGCACCCTCAGTCTCGGTCCACTTTTGTGGGAAGGGTGCACTTTCTCTGGTGTTGAAACTGCTCCCAGCTTAATGACAAACGTTTCTTAGCTTGGGTAATCATCGTGTGTCCCCCACAGAAGAGGGCGGGAGCTCTGCCTGTCAGCGCCGGGGTCCTGCCCAGCGCTCCCGCCCGAAGGCTCCCACTTGGGTCCTCCGAGAAGTCCTCCGGCCCCATTGTCCTGACTCCGCTCCTCGCGGGTCTGTTGGGCGTCCCAGCCAGGGCCGTCCCGAAAGGCCGGCGCAGTGTCCTTCATGCGCGCTCCCAGCAGCTTGCCGGGTCCTGCGGCCTGGTCCGGCGCGCCTTACGCTGGGCCTGCGCCCCACTTCCTGGAGTTCGATTCCCAGCTTCCAAGCGGCTTTTGCACAGTCTGGAGGGCGCAGACGGGGGCCGCCCAGTAAGCACTGGCTTTGGGCCTCTGGGACGGTAAGCCAGACCCTCCAGTGTGTCCGGGGACCCTTTCCCCTCAGGGCGCACGCAAGCGCCCGCTGAACCCAGCAGGCATCAGCTCTGCAGGGAGGGCACGGCCTGCCCGGAGCACAGAGGGTCCTCATCTTCCGGCTGTGCTGGGTTGTGCCCCTGGCTGGATGCCGAGGACCCCGGTATAGCCGCGGTGAGTGTTGGACGTCAGGGCCGTGCGGGAGATATTTCAGGTCTCGCCATCGCACCGCCTCCGACTACTCTGCTGTCACAGTCCAGAAGCCGCCGTGCGGTGAGCGTAGCAGTGTTTCTGAAACTGGAATTTCACGTGATTTTCACATGGTGTCAAACACTGTTCTTTCCATTTTTTTCCAACCATTTAACAGCGTAAAAACCGTTCCTGGCGTGCGGGCATGTTTACAGGCAGTGAGCCGGGTGTGACCCCAGGCGGTGGGTCACAGGCCCACATGTTTTGGGCGGGCCTGCGGCCCTTCTCACTCACTCAGCCTGAGCTGAGGCCCTTGGCCTACAGGTCGACTGACGTGAGCCAGTTCCTGCCTGGCGGGGCTCTCTGTTGCATGGGGAGACAGACGTGGGTCACAGCGACGGGCGCCTTGCAGCGTGGGAGGAACGAGGTGTGAGCGTGTGTGACGGGACCGGATCCTTCACAGGGGAGGGTGGGACAGACTTACTGAGATGTGAAGGCTGGGCTGGTGTTGACCGCAGCGGGGAGGGGGAGGGGGCATGGCAGGAGCAGAGGCGCGTAGGTGGGAGTGCTGGTGGCAGGGCTCGGGGATTTGGGGGTGCAGCCGGGGAGAAGGGGGCACAGCCTTTGGAGGGGGAGGCGTTTGGGGCCAGAGCTGCAGGAATCAGCAAAGAGTTCTAAGTGAGGGTTGAGAGGTTTTTTCCAAACCGAGGCAGGTCCTGCCCGGCACTCTCATGTCGCCGCGTGGGAGGACCGTTGGGTCCGGGTGGGAAGGGCTGCCGTGCGGATGACAGACTGGCAGAAAGGCCCCAAATGACATGGACGTGAAGGTGGAGCTGCCGTGGCCCCTCGCTCCTGAGGCACTACAGGGGGAGCGGGGTCTGGGGGGCTGCTCGGGGGGCTCGCATGCCCTGGGCCTGCCCTGCAGGGTGGACTGCCCGCCCCAGAGCGCCCCTCGTGACCACTCTCAGCAAATGCCCGCCGCCCCCACCCGCGTCGCTCTCGTGCACGGTGCCAGCTTCCTTCCCATGTGGGGGCAGCTGTTTCTTGAGAAACGGGGAGGGGCCCCGCACGTTCAGGCTTGAGGCCTAGACACCAGCTGCCACCGCCCTGAGGCTTCCGAGGGCTGGACAGGTGTCCTTGCCCGGGCGCTTTACCCACAGCCTTCCTGTGTGGTCAGAACAGCATTCAGACGTTGGCTTCCCCCCGAGGACAGGAAAGACCCCGTTAGTGTAAAGATGACTCTCTGGGTGGGGGTAGTCACGTCTCGGAGAGCTGTGTAATCGAGTCTGAACGACGGCGGAGGGGCCGTTTGCCTGACTGCTGTCAGCCCAGGCTTCCGTGGGGCTTGGCCGCCGACCCAGAGTGAGCACCGTGAGGGGTTGTGAGTTTGGAGGCCGCGGGGCTCCTGATGGGCCACCCGCCGCACACCTACCTACCTGCAGAACCCCGTGACTGGGACACTGGCAGCGCAGGAGGAGGCGCCCCCGGGGAGCCTGTGGACCCTGCAGTTGCCCCATGAGCCGCGGCTTATCAGGCTACACAGGAAACCCCAGGGGCACACGCTGCCCCGAGGTGGGTCTAGTCCTGTCCAGGTATCTGGGCATCGCATGCCGCCCCAGGACAGGGATTGTCTGCGGCTCCACACTGTGTCCCGAGCGTGTAGGGGGAGGTCAGGCAGGCCGTCGGCGCTCAGGCCACTCTGGCCGGCTGAGCGGGTTCCCACGAACGTGGGAGGTTCTCGGGGTCTGTCTGTTCGCTCCTGCCCCACCGGGTAAGTGGTAAGCCTTTTGCTCTTCCTGCAGACATGGCAGCCGTCTTCCCGTGCACTGCGGAGATGACAGTGCGGGGACTTTACAAACACGCCGGCCCCTGACAGCCTTGCAGGGAGAGTGTAATTGTCGTCCTCATCCGCGTGGGGCGTGACGGTCCGAGGCTCCCCGCGTCCTGACCCTGGGGGCCGTGTGGCGTCTTCCCAGAGGGATGAAGAGGAGGGAGTCCCGTATGTCAGGGACCAGCTTGGATATGCCCCAGGGCCAGATGGCTGTGGTCTCTGCGACCATTTCTGTGGGCGCCACAGAGCTGGGAAGGCCTGGGCAGTGGCTGTCGGGAGTGCTCCCTGGAGAAGGGGGGCTGGGAGCCAGGAGGTTTGGGTAGAACTGTAGCTGCTCGAACACTTAGAGCCTCTCTAGTGCGCGGATGTGTCCCCGGTCCGGCGGGGGTCTGTGTCGCCATTCGCTGGCCTTTTCTCAGGCTGACCACATGGGGAGCTGGAGCCTGGTATGGAGGGGTCCAGAGCTGCGTCCCTGGGACCATTTCCCGGGTCCTCCTGCCGCGTGCCCCTCGGCGGAGAACTTGTCTGAGTGTCAGATGGCAGGCCTCGCGGTGGACGGGGTGGATGGGGCGGGCGGGCCCTGTCCTCGGAGGTGTTGATCTTGGATTAGAGGGATTATTTCATTTCCCATCCAGCCCTGTGATGTCCTGGGAAGACCGGTGGCCGACAAGCTGGCCTGACTGTCCCAGGGCACTGTGGCCAGTCAGCGCAGTGCCTGGTGGGGTCTGCGGCGCGAGGCCCTGGTGGGAGTCAGCTGTGGCCTCTGGCCTTGGGGGGTGTGACCGGGGTGGTGTCGTTAAGCAGCTCGGTGACTTGGAGGAAGTCTGTGCGCGTTCCAGCTCTGGGGTCACTGTCCCCGAGTCGGAACTGAAGGGGCCGTGACCCGAGGCGCCAGCACAAGGGAGCAGGCCCTCGGCGGGGTGGTGGCAGCTCTGACACCGGGGCCGTCTCTGGACGCACACACCCAGCAGCTCCGTGCAGTCCACGTCATGTTTCCGCCCTCGGCCGTGATTGGCAGGCTCACGTGGGGCAGGGGTGGACCGGCCCCTAGACTGACCCGTCCGCCTGTCTCCTCCTGCGGCGTGGCTTCAAGATGGCGAGTCCCGTGGGGGCCAGACGCGAGCGGTGCAGGCGGCGTGCTTCTGGGAGGCATCGACTTAGCGGGAAGTGCGGGTCACGTCGGGAGCTCTCCCTGGGGCGGCTCGTATCAGCGGGCCCAGGTCCCGGCGGCTGCACTGTCCTGTGGCTGCCTGTGAGCCGTGCCCCCCTGCCTGGCCGCAGGGTTCACACCGCGCCCCCCGCATCCTGGCCCACGGGCGGCGCGCTGGCAGAGCGCTCTCGCGGCTGCCGTCTGAAGGAAGCACGTCGCTCAGAACCGTGGTTCTCAAACAGGAGAGAGGCCTGTGGAGAATGCACACGGCGGGCTCGCCCCAGAGACCCCGGTGCGGCTGGTGGGCCAGGGTGAACCCTGGGAACCCACAGCTTAGGATGCCCCGACCCTCCCGCCACAGCCTGCGTGCCTGTCTCTGGGGACCGCTGCCGTCCTGGACCGCGGGTGGCCGCACCCTCCCCCGCCAAGAACCGAGCGGCCCTGTGTGGTCATGGTTCCCCGTGCGGACTGGAGCTGGCGAGGCTGCGTGGGCGAGGCCAGTGAGGCATGAGCCCGTACGCTCGGGTGAACGCTCTGTGGTTTCTGTCTGCGCGTCTACTTTGCATTCCGAGTTTCTACCAGCAGCGGTTTGGGGCCCCCAATCCCCCGAGGCCCTGAGGTCTGGGTCCCCCGCGCCGGCTGCTAGGGGCCTGGGCTGCCCTGTGTGCGGGCGCTCCTCCGGGGGCGTTCGGAGAGTGTTACCCCGCTCAGCTGCTGAGGACTGCCAGAGCCCCCAGGCTTCACCCAGCGAAGGAAGACAGAATGACATCGAGGAGCCACGCAACCCTTTCCTGAGACACGGCTCAGCCTGAATTAACGTTAGAGACCAGCGTGCCTCCCAGACACCCTGCAGACTTGCCTGAAGGGCTGTGGATCTCCGCTGCCATGCTCTCCTGTCCCCCAGGTCTCTGGCGGGTGGAGCCTGGCACCCCAGTTCCTAAATCTTCATGGTGCGTGGAAACTGTCCCAGGCAAGGGTGCTGCGGGCGGTCCCGCGGGCTGCTGGCCGAGGCTGCCTCAGCTTTTCATTCTCTGAGCTCGCAGAGCCCTGGCTGTCCCCAGCTGTGACAGCAGAGCTGACGGGGCCACGGGGATGCAGCCCCGTGGTCTGTGGGGGGCCACGTGCCCTCGTCCTGCTGCTGGGAGAACAGAGCGGCTCGAGTCTGTCACCTGGCCCAGCCCCCCCCCAGCCCTTGTCTTTGGGGCCCCTTTCCTGCGAACGTGCTCCATCTTGTTCCGGGTCTGGGTCCCCTGCTCCCTGTCCCTGTCTTTGCTTCTGCTCACTCATCTCTGTGAGGCCCCCGGACACCGGGAAGGCGCCAGGAGGGAGAGCTGTGTCGGATTTGTTTGTCCAAAGAAGGGGCCTGAGTGGTAACAGGGAGCCAGCCGACTTCCGCCTCCCAAGTGGGTGGCAGGGAGGGCACCGCTCCTGGGGTCTGGCTTCTTGCTCAGCCTTTGAGATGGGTCGCGGTCCCAGTCGTGGAACTGCTTTGATAGAGAATGTGAAAATGCCAATGTGAAGGTCGTGGGACAAGGTAAGAGGTACGTGTGCGCGGCAGCCACTGCTCTCCACTGTCCAGGGCCCAGAGGTCCCACCTGGGTCCCCTTCCTGGCGTCTGCCACCGGCTCACATGCAAGGCTTCATATCCGTTTCGTTTGAGATCTTTCCAGGCCCGTGACTTTGAAACATTCAAAGGAAAGTTTAGAACCTAAAGTCATTAACCACACGGGGCTGTAGTCTGTATTCCATCTGAGTTTTCTGTCATCGGGCTGCTGATGGCATCCTCGTTGCTTACATGTGTCCTGGGGCGCAGGCGTCCGTCTTCAGGGGTGGGAAACAGAATTCCCTCCCTACAAGCAGCCGCCGTGTCCTCTTACGTGACACGCTGAGTGAGGTGGGCATGGGAGCCCACTCCGTGCGTACCCTCCTCTCCGTGGCTCTGCCGGGAGCCCAGAGTCTGCACCCCACGTGGACGACAGGGGTGCTGTGTCCTCACACTCTGCAGGATTGGTTCTGGGGGGGGCGTTTGGGCTGGGTGTTGAGGAGGGAGTAGGAGCTCGCAGGCGGTTGCTGGTGCAGCGGGAGCCTGGGCTGTGGGAACTGAGTCAGCTTCTGCGGGGGACAGGGGCAGGCCCCTGTCTGCGGAGACAGATGCGGGGTGGGGCGTGGCACACAAACATCGTCAGGGAGTCTGGAAGCACGGGGCCCGTGTGACTTCGCCAGGTCTGCGGGGGGACGCTGAGGACAGCTCGCTGCTGCGGGGCAAGGTGGATCCGTCAGGAGAGCGCAGGGAGTGGGCATGGAGGGATGGACGGTGGTCACCTTGCAGGGCCTCTGGGCTGGAGCGCGGCTTCTCCTGCACGTGGTCCAAGGTGCTCCTGTTGCCCCGTGGTTTGTGTGCGACAGACAAGTGTCTTCGGTGCGGGATCGTGGAACCGTGGGGACCCGCGGCCGCGCTCGCTTTGACCCCGTGCAGCCGTGCCAACCCCAGTCTCTGTCCAGGCAGAGCTGGCGTCCTTGCCCAGAGCCTAGCATGTTCGGCCCTCGAGGACAGCTGTGCGGCTGTGGGTCCCACTGGGGTGCTGGGAAGATGGGTGCAGTCTTGGGCGTGCGCTCCCTCCTCTTCCTCATGAGACTGCAAGGACCCCAGATCCCGGCTGAATGTTCACGGAGACACCCACCCACTGGGAGTTTGCGGGGTACGGTGGAGACAGGAGAGCAGGTGTGGCTGGCGTGCTGCCGCCGCTCCCGACTGGCCGCACGTGAGCTGCTTGGCCCTCGGAGCCGCGGGGGGCAAGGATGTTCCTGCCGTCACTCCCGTCCGCCCCAGGGGACATCTGGGCCCCGCCGCTCTCGGCACGCGGGCTGTGAGCCCAGACGTCAGGTGCCCAGCCCTGGTGCTGACACTGGGGTACGTGGACAGTGCTGCCTGACGGCTGTGCATATCCCGTGACCGCGTGTGCCCCGCGTTCAGTCCGACGTCCGGCCTGTGGCGATGGTGTCCTTGATGGTGTCTGATGCTGTCACCAGTGTGGGACACACATCACAGTCTGTCGTGCTCGGTTGTGTGAAGGAAACCAGGCTGGGGGACAGGAGAGCATCAGGAAGGAGTCACAGTGAAGGGTGGATGCCGTCCCCTCTGGTGAAGGGCTGGCGGTCCGGTGCTCTTTTTCCTGCGTTTCCCAGAGTTGCACAGCAAACCTGGGTCTTTGCTGTTGTTTGAAATACAAGTCTACGATGTGCTGCGGGTTTTTTTTTTTTTAAGGTTTTTATTTATTTATTTGAGAGACAGAGAGCACAAGCAGGGGGAGTGGTAGAGGGAGAGGCAGACTCCCCGCTGAGCAGGGAGCCCGATGCTCGGACTCAGGACTCCAGGATGATGACCTGAGCGGAAGGCAGACGCCCAACCGACTGAGGCCCCCCCCGCCCCGGCCCTCTGTTGTGGTGTTTGTTAACGAGAGTGTGTGGGAGCTCCCAGGCGGACAGGAATCCTCGTGGCCGACCCCCTCAAGGGTGGCCGCGCCCACCTCCGGCTCCTGCAGGCTGTTTGCTCTCTGTCCCCGAGTTTGTCGTTTCTCTTCTACTTCTGGATGTGTTGTTTGGGAGAGAGAGTTTTCTCTGTGCCTTCCTTTCTGGGAGTGGAAAGATCTTTACATTCCAAGAGACTAGGACTGTTGCAGTAGCAACTCCCCTTTGTTTCTGGCGAAAATAATCAGCCCTGTGGGACCCGCGCCTCCTGCCTGGAGCCGACTCCTAGGCCCGGCGGAGTGCAGGAAGCAGCCCTCAAAGGCCTGTCCCTGGGCCTTCTGTCTGGGGCTCAGCCTCGGGGAGCAGTGGTCCCTCCCAGGTGTGCGCGGTCCCTGTGGTGGCCACCAACGGTGCTTGAGCAAAGGCGCCCTCCGCTCTGCTGGGAGCTTCTGCGTGGATCACGGTGGGCCAGAGTCAGACCCCCCGGGCCCACCTTCGAAATTCGGCGGAAATCTGCTTGGCTACTGTCGCGGGATGCAAAAAGAGACAGAAACTTGATCATGTAGGCATTTTCTTTGGGTGATTTAATGACTTTTACTGTACATTCAAATCTGGAACCAAAGTTGACTTCATTTTCTTTCTTTGCGAACTTCTAACCAGCTGTCCTAACCGTCATAGTCGGATTGTGAGTCTTTCTCCTGATTTTGTTTGGAACCCTGCGTTCCGTACCAGCTCAGCTCTGTGTTGGACTCCGGGGCTCGCCCGCTGGGCCCGGTGGCTCTTTCCTCATGGGTTTCCGTGCCTGGAAGGGCAGAGCCCCACGCCCCCCTTGTTTTGTCCAGGATCACTGAGGGTAAACTTCAGACGAGCTCGCGGTCTCCTTGCCGCGTCTCGACGAGCTCCTCTAGAGCGAACAGGACTTTGGGAAGTTTCCGCCCCGTTTGAGGGTTTCTGTCTCCGAGGCCAGGCCTTTCCTGTTCTGGCTGTGATGGGGAGCGCGCTTCTAGCTGTTGATTGCTGTTGTGAAGGAAACCGTTGCTCCCTGGGTGTGGCCGAGGCAGGAATCCGCCGGTCCCACCCAGTTCTGCGTCCCGGCCAGGACCGGCACTTGGCCCAAGTCAGGCACTTAGTAAATATTTGCCGAACGCATGAACCAACGTTTTTGTGTACACGGCGTCTTTCCCTTTTCCCTCTTTTGGATTCCTTTCGGTAGAGGCCCAGGAATGACGTGGGTCAAAGGGGACAAGCTTTGTGTGGCTGAGTTCTTTCCCACAGGGCTGGAGACCCCGGGGTGCAGAGCTCGGCCCAGGGGTCGTGAGCTGGCGGTGTGGGCGGGGGGCGCCCGCTCCTGTGACTGCCCGGTGGCTGCACCAGTCCCTCCCCCGGGAACACGTGCGCCTGCCGGGAGTGGTGACCAGACGACCTTATGATAGGACTTCTCTGCGCCCTGGGGAGAGAGCCAGGCTTGGGGGGAGTGCCCAGGAGAAGGGACAGGGGGCTGGGGCCCTTCTCCCCACATGTGGGCTCGTGGGTTTGGAGGCCTGGGGACTGAGTCTGTGGGAGCAGCGAGAGCATCGTGTGGTTCTCGGCCACTGAGGGCTGAAGTCCACGTCAGGCTGGATGTGGGTGGCCTGGTTTTCATCCTCTGACCCGATGTGATGTGGCCCCTCCGTGCAACGGGTGCCTCAGATCAGGGCCGTACCTGCCCAGTCCGAGTCCAGCCCCTGGCCCCCGAGACGCTGGCACGTACAGCTGTCCGAGGTGTCCTGTGTGGTTCGTGCCAGGACTGGTGCCCCGTCTGGCTGGGATTAGCAGCCTCGGAGCATGAGGAGCAGCTGGGCATGAGGAGAAAGTAGAATATCCGAGTGTGTCAGCATCGGGGACCATGTTGAGAGCCCCAGGTCTGACCTCCGGCTTCAGGGAACTCGGGCCGATGAGGGACACACGAGGAGTGCGCCTGCGTCCATGGGAAGCTTACCTGGGTTAGGTGTTGTGGTGAGATTCCGTTGAGAGGGTGGGGAGAACATGCAGGCTCAGCTCAGGGAAACGTCCACTGGAGGTAACATTTGCATTGGGCTTTGCAGGATGTAGAGGAGTTCGGCAGACTGGTATTCTGAGAGACTTAGGATATGGCCCTGGTGAGTCTTCAGATGGCAGACGCTGGCACCTGGCCTCTGGCTGGATGCTTGTCACGGGCACCTACTGTGTCTCAGCTGAGCCTTGGCTCTGCCCCTTCCAGCATGATTGGGATGCCCATCTGGCTGTCCAGAATTTGGGATTAGAGCCCTGTAAATGGGGGGCCGGGGCAGATCCCCTCTCCCAGTCCTGCTCCCCATCCCTGTGGCAGGTGGGTGCTGGGCAGATGTAGTGTGGTGGCGATAGGCTTGAGCATGGACTGGCTCGTGTCCCCAGCCGGTCTGGGGCTCACCAGGGGGCACTCCTGGTGATGGGCTCGTGGAGATATTTGTAACGTCAGATTGCTTGAGGGTCCTACTTTCCCCATCGGAGAAGGGCAGAGGAGGTACAGAAACGTGAGCCATCAGCCAGACGAGCCAGACCCATTGTTGGTCCCTAAACAGTGTGGGCATCTCCGTGGTTGAAGATTGGAGATGACATCTCGAGTCCTACAGCCCCGTGGAGGGTGAAGTGGGGTCGCCCCAGAAACCCAATGCCCTTGGCCTCCGTTTCAGTTCCCAAGGCCGCGCCGCACCCCCCGGCCTTCCCGCCAGCCTCGGCTCCCAGAGTGGACTGCATTTCCCATCACGGTCCAGCGCAGCCCGAGTGAGGAGCACACAATGGGGGTGTGACAGGCATGCTTTCGGTTTTCAAGTACGGATGAGACAACCCGAGGCCTCCAGAGGTTTCCGTCCTGTGGCACCCGCCGCACGCTCTGTGGCCGCATGTGTCTGGGGGCAGCTGCGCGGGGCAGGTCTGGAGATGAACTTCCCGTGGTGAACCCAGACTGAACCCGGGCTGACCCAGAGCCTTGTTAGTGATCGTGATCTAATCAAGTCGGTGCGAGGTCGGCCCCCCGCTCCGCCCTCCCTCCGTGCAGAGACGCCGAGCAGACACACGGTGCCAGCGGCCGGACTTCCGCATGTGCCACCCAGCCTTGCAGCCTCTGCCGGTCTGTCCAGGGCTCTGGGCGCCTGACGGCAGGGCCTCCCGGCCCTCCCGCCTCCTCGCAGACCGTCCCAGCCCTGGAGCCCTCTGCCCGCTGCTCGGGATCGAGGTCGAGATGCACTCAGAGCTTTCCAGATTTTATTTGACAGAGATCACAAGCAGGCAGAGAGGCAGGCAGAGAGAGAGGAAGGGAAGCAGGCTCCCCGCTGAGCAGAGAGCCCGACGCGGGGCTCGATCCCAGGACCCTGAGATCATGACCTGAGCCAAAGGCAGAGGCTTAAACCACTGAGCCACCCAGGAGCCCCACAGTTTTCCAGATTTTAAAAAGGGAAGGACCCTAGTTAATCATCGCCTCGAGGCAGTTTTCCCTGCCGTATTGACCAGACTTCTGAAACACAAAGCAATGGGTCAGACCTTGAAAGCATGTGATGTTCATGTTTGTTTCTGCCCTGGGGAATTTAGTGAGAGAGCATCACGAGGTCTCTAACTGTTCCCCAGCCTGGTTTTCCCCTTTCAGCCGAGGATTCTCCTACAAGCACATCTGCCCTGGTGCCCGCCATGCAGGAACCGTGGCGGGGGATGTGACAGGGCCCGCGGCCTGGCACCCCTCCCGCCACTTGGTCTCATCAGTGGGAAAAGTGGCCATCGGACTCGACCGAGTCCAGCCTGCAGTGCCCGTGGATGCCCTCCCAGAGGCTCACAGGTGGAAATAGGGTTATTTGACGTGACACGCCCAGGACGGCTCCCCGGCCTACACGAGGTGTGAGCTTTCGATGGGCTTTATGCCTGTGCCACGTGCAAGGGCCGCGAGGCCATCCAGCCGTCCCGAAACCACCTGCGGACGGTGTTCCATGGTCCTAGACTTCCAGGTCCCGCACGTGGGAGGATCTCTCCCCGGGGCTGAGCTCCCACTGTCCATGCTGGGTGCTCTGTGGGCTTGTCCCGATGGCGGATTCTCTGACCTGTGCTTCCCACCACTGTGGTCCGTGGGCAGAGCGCGTCCACCCGTCTCGCCATAACGCTCTCCCCTTCCGTCTTTGCAGGCTCCTAACCGTCAGCTCATGACCTACTGGCTGCAGGAGCTCCAGCAGAAGCGGTGGGAGTACTGCAGTGGTCTGGACATGGTGAAGGGGGACAGCAGGGCCTCCCCGACCCCCGGGGATTTCTCTAAGGGTCTCGTAGCCAGAGACAACCCAGGTAAGCCACAGGAGGGGGATCCGCGTCTGTTCCTCGTGCACAGCCGTTGGCCGCGGCGGGGCAGCCTGATGCAAGTTCCCACCCAAAGTAGCGACCATCCCTTTCCCACGGTGGCGTTCCGTAGCTACCGGGTGCTTCCCCGTACGGAGTCCTACTCCAGCCTGAGGACGACCTTGGGGGTCAGCCGAGGCCGTGCCTGGCTCCCCGTGCAGTCAAGAGGCAAGGGTGACCCCTGTCCTACCCGCGTGTGCCTCCTAAGGTGAGGCGCCCCCCCCAACGTGTTCACAGTCACTTGTACGTGCTTCGTCCTCAAAGCCTATGCTCCCGTCGTCTCCCTGAGGGAGACTTTAGCTGATTCCATTTCAGTCTAGATATGTGGCTTGTCCACGACTCTTGGTAACTCGCAGATGGTCTCAGTGTGGAGATGAGGGGGCTTCTTACTCCAGTATCAACAGCGAAATGCCCTGACGTCCTCGTGCCTGCGGAGCGCACGTGCCTGCTGAGCGCCAGGCTCCTGGCTTCCTCCAGGAAGAGGGCAGGCCGCGGAGGCCTGAAGCCAGGCGTGGGGGTCCCACACGCCAGAGTCCGAGGGAGGGGTGAGGTCTGGCCTTCCTGATGCCCACGTGGCCCTCTGCTCCACGGAGCACCATCTCCACTGAGTTCCCCGCAAGCCTGGGAGACAGCTGCCCGCAGAGCCCCCCCCCCACAGGCCCCCTCACCTGCGTGCCCTTGCTGCCCTGTCCCCCGAGTGCTCGCCAGGTCCTGTGGCCTGACCCCGTGGTCAGTGACATGGTACTGAACGCGCATCGTGCCTGTCCCCATGCACAGTGATGTGGTGCTGGACACACGTCACGCCTGTCCCCACACGCAGTGATGCAGAGCTGGACGCGGGTCACACCTGTCCCCATGCAGTCCCGTGAAGCCTTCAGCTCATTCTCAGGGTTGTCCACACTGACGACACGGAGCCGAGGGGCCCTTGGTGCTCCGTCACGGTTCCGCCGTGGGTTTGAAAGCCACTGTCCTAGGGGTTCGGACCAGAAGCAGGCTGTGACTCGGTCTCGACCTCGAGACTGACCGAGCACATTCGTGACACCACCAGTCCCTTGGGGTTGGGGGCACCAGTCGGTCCCCTTCCTTTGTTCTTCAGTTGTAGTTATTTATAATCTCCACGCCCAGCGTGGCGCCTGGACTCACGACCTCGAGGGCCAGAGGTCCAGGATGTAGCGACCGAGCCAGTGCGCCACCCCCGCTCCTTTACTCTGAGGACAGGGTGCGTCTGGCAGACCCAGGGCGCTAGACCGAAGGTGTTTAGAACTCTGATTTGCATTAAAAATAATCTTCCCGCCCTCTGTCCTCACCGCACCCTGGTTTGGGATATTCTCATTTTCACCCCGTGTGGTCCCGCCAGTGTCCGCAGCCCCTGACATCGCTGTGGGGGAGGCTCCTGGCAATGACAGCTCTGGGGGCAATCGACTGTGCGTCTTGGGAGGCCCAGGGCCCATGAGCTGAACATGCTTCACGACACCAGGCGGTCGGGAGGGGTGCTGAGCCCCACCGCACCGCGCCCGGCGTGTCTGCCGGAGCCTGTTTGCTCATCGGCGGGGATGGTCTGGCCCATGTGCTGTGCATCTGGGCTCTAAGGACCGAGAAGTCACGGTCTGTGTCCTCGAGGACTGTGTGGCCGGGTGAGGGGCCCGGGCCGGTTGGACCGCCGTGAGAGGCAGTGAGTCCAGGGCGGCCTGGGGATACAGAAGGAGCAGCCGATTCGGGTGTCTGGCTCCGTGAGAGGCCAGCGAAGCTGGGTGGGTGGTCAGGGCCCAGACCCGGAGGGGCATCGCAGACGAGCGAGAGCAGGGTGAGCGACAGGTCGGACGTGCCGAGTGCGGGGGAAGGGACCGGTGGGGGGAACGGGTCTGGGGTCCCGCTCGAAGCCATGGTGGCCACAGCCCTGGCAGGGGGCGGGGCCAGGGGTGCTGGAAGGGTTGGAGGGTTTGGAGGTGGGTCAGAAGGGAGGGAGGGGAGGCCCAGGACACTGGCTGGAATGGGAATGAGCTGTCCATCCCTCACACTGGTGCCGTGACGGGCGGAGGGCAGACTCGTTACCTGTGGAAGTGTCATTCTGAGTCGGCGAGGGTTACCTTGGGGTCGTCCGTGGGGAGCCTGACTCCCAGGGCTGTGTCTGTCTTGGGAAGCTCTGTCCGCCGCCGGCCGAGCTGTTCCTGTTCACGGGCCTCATGGGGCAGCTCTCCGTGCCTGCTGCAGTGCCGTGGGGGCGGACAGGAGGCGGCTCTGCCGGGGCCCCTGGCCTCCGCCTCCTCACTGGCCAGTGCGGTGTGGCTGTCCCCAGCCCGGAGGGAGCGGGAGAGGCCAGGCTCTGAGCTGAGCCCATGGCCACGTCCCCACCAGCGTCTGTGAGAAAGGAAGGGCTGTGGGGAGCTCTGAGCAGCACATCGCCCGCCGGCCTCCGGAACATTCCTTCTCCAGAGTTCAGTGTTCTGTGTCTCGTGCCTGCAGCTGACGTTCGCAAGGCTGCACAGGAGGGGTGGCTCGGCTGTGTCCGTCTCCTCCTCCTGCCCACAGCCCATCCCCCGCGGGATCGCCGCGCCGCGCACACGGACTCCGCGCGTCTGGGCACTGGGGTGGTGAAGACCTAGTTTCCACACAAAAGAGTCCTTGGCAAGGACGAAAGGCAGGGTTCAAAGCCCTTCCCAGCTGCTGGGCACGAGGCAGCCAGACCCTCAGGAAGCTGGCGCAGGAGGCCGAGGGCCCCGTTCCAGGAGCTGCACAGAGCTCCTTCTGTTGCTCTCACTTCCCACGTAGGCTGAGGCAAACCGCAGGGGTGACAACACTTTGTCACTTGAGGCTCCGGCAAGTCCGGGCCCACGGGGGCACACCAGCGCCCAGACACCCGGCTGAGCGCGGCATGCTTCCTGAAGAAAACAGCAGCGCGGACAGTTCGAGGGGAGACCACACACTTCCTTCTCGGGGCCAGCGGGGCCGGGGGCGGTCTGTGCAAGGACTGCGGGGACAGAGGGAAGGCCCACGTGAGGCGGGATGCAGACCTGTCACCCCGTGAGCCGATCAGAGAGGCTCTTCCTCTCTGTGACCTGCTTGGAAGCGTAAGTTGCGGTGACTCTCGTGTGGTGCCCGAGAGGCAGCCGATCCCAGTGGGGAGAGCTCACAGGACGTGGGCACGCAGCCCATCTGTGAACAGATGCCCTCTGGCCTCACATCAGGCCGGGAAAGGGAGTGCATGTGTAGGGGAATGGCTTCCAGTTGTACCTGGAAGGGGCCTCCTCGGAGCCTGGTTATGGACAGAGGGGGCGGGGGGGGCGGGCGAGCTGGGGTGGGCATGCCGTGGGTGGGGGTGCGGACCAGCTGGGTTGGGGCTGGTGCCGAGGCTGGGGTCCGAGCAGATTGCAGAAGGCGGGGAGTGGCACAGGCAGGAGAGGGAAGTCATCTGCCAGGTGTGGTCCCCACCTCGACTCTGGGGTCTCTCAAAGGGAGGTGACAGGAGAGGCAGGTCAGAAGGGAGACGCGTGGGCTTTCTGAGGGGGTACAGGGCCTCGCACCCTGGTCCCTCATCACTCCGTCTTTTATTCGTCTGTGGTCCAGGTCCTCAAGGCGTGGGAGCCCCTGTCCTCTGCTGGTCACAAGGCTTATGCCCGAGGTGGAACCAGCCAGGCCGATGCATGGACTGGCTTGCTGGGGGCCCAGGGAGCCCCTCCTTTTTGGCGCTTGAGGATGCACACTTCCCTCACTTAGATATCTCTTCTGCCTCTGACCACAGCTCTGACCACTGCTTCGCGATCTGGGTTAAAACTCACTCTGATAAAGGGGAAAGAAGCATTTTCCTGTCCAGCCCGCTCTGTCCTCCAGCTCCCAGAGAGACCCTCTTCTGCCTTGTTCTGCCACCTGTGGGAGTGGCCTTCTCCCGCGGCCTTCCCCCTTGTGTGGACGACCTGGCGTCCTGGCCGTGTTGGAGCAGCTGCAAGGAGGGGGAGCCCTGCTGTCAGGATGCGTCCGAGTTGCCGGGTTTGAAGATGTTGGAAAAGAGCAGAGAACATCTGAGGCCAGAAGCCTTCAGCGCAGCCTCCTGCGACGGGAGCTGGGGGATCCGGTGGCTGCCGGCAGACTCCAGGGAAACCTGGACCTGGCAGGAAACCTGCCGTGACCTAGTTTACGTCCCCCTCCTAGCGGCTCCCGAATGCTGATGCGCTGACGCTGCGGGTGGAGGGCAAGCCTGCCGCCGTTCTTAAGTAAGGAAATCTCACACACACCAAAACTGGGAAATTGCTTCTTTTTCATGTGGAATAATTACTTTCAGAGACGGTGTGTTCCGCCGGCATCGTCCCGGACCTCCCGGCCCTTGTCTGCCGCTGGCCCCTGTGGCTCATGCTCCTTCGGAAGCGTTTCCGGTGTGTGTGGGGGGAGAGGGTCCCAGGGCCTGGGGTTCTCTGGGCAGGAGGTGCTTTCCAGGAAGGTTGGGAGCCCGCGCCCGCAGCAGGGCCGCTGCTCACTGCGCCCCCAGCCACGCACAAGGAGAGGCTGGCCCGGCTGTAGACGGGAGCCCGGGCGTCGCGTCCTGGCCCGGTCTGTGGGTCTTCGCTGTGAGCTCTGCAAAGACCAGCCCTCGGCCTCCTGAGCTCGGCTGCTGCCGTTTCCTGAAGGAACCGGTGTGCCCCTCGTGGGCCACCGCCTGGTGCAGTCCCTGCTGGCGGCCGCCTACCCTGGACGGTACGGTCATGGCACCTGCTGTGCGGGGTTTGTCTCCCGAGGGCCAGGGGGCTGGACCCCGTTCACAGCGTTTGACCTCGTTTTGCGTGTACTGGAACTCTTCCCAGGTGAGACCTCGGGGGCTCCTGTCTGAAGGAGGGAAGAGGAGCTGCTGTGGTTGGAGGGGGGCGGGGTCCCTCCTCCGCTCCCTCGAGGTCCCTGCGGCGCCTTCCAGAACCCCAGGCTCCGGGTGTCAGGGGCTCCCTGCTCCTGCGTGACCTTCTGTTATCTCGTGTGTCCTTCCCAGACGTGTTCTGGTTGGCCGTGCTCCGAGCACACCGTGCTCACTGACGGTGGTGACTCCAACCGAGAATCGGGAAACTGAGATGAGGTGTGACTTCTGGCCTCTGTCACTGAGTCTTACAGCCCGCTGCCCGCCCCCCGTTCTTCTGTCCCCCAGCGCCCCTCCTGCTTGTCCCTCTCAGGAGCCCACTCTGGGGCTGCATCCGAGTTCTCCTGACGGATACACGGCCCCCACGTCCTCCCACTCCGTGCTTTCCCCGTGGGTTCTCCGAGCCCTTCCCATGCTACCCGGTCGCTTAGTGTTGCGCCTGTGCGGCGGATGCCCGTGGTTGGGGTCGGTCTCCCCACCAGCGCCCAGGGCCCTCCGCGGACACCCTCCTGAGCCACTCAGATCTGGCTCCTCCCGTGAGAAGCCGCGTCTTCCTCGGTGTCCGCGCTCAGGCCGCTCCTGGTTTTGCCTCCCAGCAAGCGAGGGTCGCTGCTGCCAGAGTAGCAGCTCTTTGCGATGGGGACGGGGAGTGCAGCCAGTCCTGTCTACAAACATCCCTGCCCTCGGGGAGAGGAGGATACCACCGCGGAGCATGCAAAGTATTTGCAGTTGGGGACGTTTTTCAAAACGTTAAAAGAAGTTCTACTATGGGGAGTTTTATGCAAAGAGAACCTATAACATTACCCCACATTTCCCGGGTGATTCACAGAATTCCTGCTTCATGGGCCCTTCTGGTTTCCCTGGACACCCCGACCCACTTTCTGGTATTCTGAAGCAAATCCTACACACCAACTGTTTCAACCTTCGGTATTTCAGAAGCTTGCGTTTTAAAGCTCTTCTGAGATTCGATCACCCCTGAGAGCCTGTGTTCCTGTGACCTTTCTGAACCACTGCTCTGGGACGTGCCAGCTTGCTTCCTCGGGTCGCCACCGCCAGTATTAGCAAGTGTGTGCAGGACACTCCCCTCTGCCCATTTTCTTAGAGGCAGCGTCCGTGGTCGGTCTGATGGGCACTTTGCGTTTCTGCGTAGCGGCGGATTCTGGGAGTCGGCCCTCCTCGGCGCAGGCGAGTGGACCTTGGTCACAGTTTCCTGCCGCTGTGCTCATCTGTGAGACCGTGCAGGGGACCCTGGTCCCTCCCGGCCCCATCACAGACATGGAAGGGCCTTAGGTGACTGACGCCACCACGGTTTCTGTCCCGTGGCCGATCGCGCACGGGTCCGTGTCTCACGTGGGACGCGGAGTTCCGTGTGGAACGGTGGAGGACTGACCTCTGTTTGCCTGTCTTTCAGATGTCATTTGCACACATCCGGATGCTTCTGCAGAGAAAGCCAGAAACGTCCTCGCTGTGGAAGCCACCCCCGGAGAGCTGGTAGGAGAAGCAGCAGCTCACCAGCCGGCCCCCGGGCACCCAAATTCCATTAATTTCTCTTTCAAACAGTGGGGCACTGAGCTCAAGTGAGTCTTTGGAAAGCGGCGTATGAAACTGAACGTGGGTTGTGTCTGATAACATGTCATGATTCTGCACGTAGATTGTGAAAGCGCCGTGCACCTGCCGCTGGCCCGGTCCCCTCAGGCACGGGGGCATTTCCTCAGCGTGTGCAGAGGGTGTGCTGCACGGCTCGCCCTGCGCCAGATGTGCTCACGCGGGGTTGGTTTTCGCTCGCTCGGCTCTGTGAGCCGGGTCGCGCGGTCCACAGGCTGCAGAAACAGAAACCGGCCCGGAAGAGTTTGTCTGAGGTCACAAGGCCCCCAGGCCGCTGAGTCGGCGCGTCTTCCCCGGGGGCCAGCCCCCTTCCCCGGCCCCGGAGCTGCTCCGGCCGGCGCTACAGACATCCACCCTCGGCGGGTGTGTGAGGGGGGGCGGGGGGGCAAGGGCTGGTGTGTGCGTGAGTGTGAGTGTGTAAGACTTTGTTGAGATAGAATTCACGTAAGTGCTATTCGCCCATTTAAAACGTGTGGTTCGGTGGTTTTTAGTACTCGTGGCAGAATGGCCATCACGCCACCAATTTTAGGACACTTTCATCCCCACTGACCCCCACAGAAACCCTCGTACCCGCTAGCAACCCCTTTCCGCTTCCCAGCCGCCCCCAGTGACCACCGATGGCCTCTGTCTCCACGGGTCTGCCCGTCCTGTGTATCCCCTCACGGACAGGTGCCCGACTCCGTCCCCCAACCCTGTACTCGTGGGCCCTGACCCCGCGCTGGCAGCTGCGTGCGCCCTGGGGCCGGTACGGCGGAGCGAGACTCCGTTCTGTGCGCAGAGCACACCGTGTGTGTCCGTCCTGCTGTGGATGGGCGTGCTGTGGCTTCCACGTCGTGGTTGTCGGGAATGGCGCGGCTGCCAATGCTGGGGCGGGGTCTGTGGGGATGTGTTTCCATTTCTCCTGGGTCCGTGCTCAGGGTGGCCCTGCCAGGCTGGGCGGTAAGTCTGCGCGACCTTCTGGGGACCTGCCTGCCATTCTGGAGGCTGTGCATGAGGCATCCCCACCAGCGTGGCTGGAGGTTAAGGGCCCCCCCACGCCCTCCCTGGGGCTGGCGGTCCCCCATTTTCCTGGCCCTCGCCATCCGCACTGGGGAGCGGGACTCTTGCGGTCGGGATTTGCGTTCCCCAGTGACTCATGATACTGAGCGACTTCTCATGTGCAGATGGCCGCTTGTAGATCCTTGGGGAGACCACCCCCCGCTTAGGTCCTTTGTCTACTTTTTAATATCTTGAAGGTATTCACATGCTGACATGCGTGGAACTACCTTGTTCTTTAATTTTTTATTTTTATTCTTTGAGGGGGGAGAGAGGGGCGCCAGCAGGGAGCGGCAGAGGGAGAGGGAAACTCTTAAGCAGACTCCACGCCCAGTGCAGAGTCTCACACGGGGCTCGATCCCACGACCCTGAGATCACGACCTGAGCCAAAGTCGAGTCGGATGCTTAACTGGCCGAGCCACCCGTGTGCCCCCAAATTGTCTTTTTCCCAGTACTCCCTTTTTTAGAGCAGTTTCAGGGTTATGCTGAGTTGAGGGGGTGATAATTTTCACACATCCCTCTTCCCACACGTGTGTCCCCGTGCCCGTGGTCACCGGAGTGCATATGTTTTACCGAGGACGAGCCTGCGCTGACGTGTCGTACTGACCCAGAGTCCGTCGTGCACGTCAGGGTCACGCTTGCTGTCCTGCGCCCCGTGGATCCGGACACGGGTGTGCCAACGTGTGACTGTCTATCACAGTATCACGTGGAGGATTTTCACGGCCCCCAAATCCCTCCATGCTCTGCTTGCCCGTCTCCCTCCCACCCCAGCCCCGCTCTCCGTCGCTCATCGATTCATTGTCTCCCTAGGTTTGCTTTTTCCAGAAGGTTCATTTTGTTGGAATCCTGGAACGCTGGCCTTTTCACATCGGTTTCTTCCACTTGGTGATACGCACTCGAGGTTCCTCCCTGTCTTTCCGGCGTGAGAGCTCCTCTGTGTTTCGTGCTGAATGGTATCCATCGTCGAGATGTGGGGGCCCATTAGTCTGGTCACCCTCCGAAGGGCGTCCTTGGTGCTCCCAAGTTTGGTAGTTACAGACAGGACCACTGGGGACATCCACGTGCGGGTTTTCATGTGGCAGAAGTCCTCGACTCCTCGGGTAGATGCCAAGGAGCGTGGCTGCCAGGCAGCACGTATGAGCGTGTGTGCTGCTGTCAGAAACCGCCCAGCTGGGCGCCTGGGCGGCTCAGTGGGTTAAAGCCTCTGCCTTCGGCTCGGGGCATGATCTCGGGGTCCTGGGATCGAGGCCCGCATCGGGCTCTCTGCTCGGTGGGGAGCCTGCTTCACCCTGCCCCCCGCCTACTCTCTGCCCGCTTGTGATCTCTCTCTCTGTCAAATAAATAAACAAAATCTTTAAAAAAAAAAAAAAAAAAGAAACCGCCCAGCTGTCTCGCACAGTGCCCAGCGGGGTTGCGTTCCCGCTGTCCGTGGGGGAGGGTCTCGGCGCCCCGCGTCCTTGCCCACACGGTTCCTGGGGTTCCGGGTTCTGGCTGTTCTGCGAGGCGCGTGGCGGGAGTCACTGATGTCATCAGCATTTCCCCGAGGGCCTGTGACACGGAGCATCTTTCTCTTACTGGCATCCTGTGTCTTCTCTGGTGGGTGCCTGTTAAGGTCTTTGGACCACTTTTTTTTCTTTTTAATTTCTTTCTTTAAATTCAGTGAATTTACTTATAAATTAAGTTAACTTGCTTATATATTCAAATGATTTACAGTTACTTGAGTTTCAGAGGGGGAGGTCCATGACTCCTCCGTCTCGTGGAGCACGTCTTTGGCCCACGTGGTGCCTGGGTTGGGTTCTCACTGAGTTGGAACAGCTCTTCGTGTATTTTGGATGACAGTCCTTTGTCAGGTGTGCCTTTTGCAAATATTTGCTCCCAGTCTGCGGCTTGTCATCCAATTCTCTGGATACTGTCTTTCCGGAGCAGACCGTTTTCGTTGCCGTGAAGTCCCATTGATCGTTATTTCTTCCATTAACTGTGTCTTTGGTGTCGGGTCTGAAAAGGCATCGCGATGCTCAAGACCGTCTGGGTCTTCTCCTTTGTGGTCTTCTGGAGTCTCACAGTTTCGCAGTTGACATTTCGGTCCGTGACGCATTTGAGGGGGTCGTTGTGAAGAGTGGAAGGTCTGGGTCTCGACTCCGACTTGGCGTGTGCGCGTCTGGCTGTTCTGGTGACTTCTGTGGGAGAGGCTGCCTCTGCCCCTTTGTCCGGGATCAGTGGACCGTACTGACCGGGCTGTGTCTCTGAGCTCTCTCTTCCGTCCCGTGCGTGTATTAGTTCTTTCTCCGCAGTCACCCTGTCTCGATGACGGTAGGTTTACACTCAGTCTTGAGGTCCGTGGCGTCGCCCTCCAGCTTAGCTCTTCTCTGTCGACATCGTGTTGGCTGTCCAGGGTCTCCTGCCTCCCCGTGTACACTCTAGAATCAGTTCGTCGACATCCACAGGACACCCAGCAGGGATCTCGACTGGGATGGTGTGGAATCGGGGATCCGTTTTGGAAGAACTGATATCTTGGTGATGTTAAGTCTTCCTGCACATGAACGTGGAATGTCTGTCCATTACTTTGTTGTTCTTTGACTTCAGTCGTCAGTTTCGTGGCATGCCTCACGTGGATCTCACACACGCATGCACGTGCACACACACACGCGCACACACACACACACAGATACTCCCGTGTGTTCCACTCAGGCATGCTCAGGTAAGTCATACTGTTTTTAATTTCAAATTCCACCTGTTTGCTGTTGGTCCGTAGGAGAACGAAGGCTTCGTGTATGAACGTTGTATCCTACCACATTGCTATAATTGCTTATTAATTCAGGAGTTTTTGTTTATTCTTTCAGAGTTTTTATATAGATGACCTTGTCATCTTAAACAAAGACAGTTGTGTCTTTCTTCCCTATTTGTATACCTTTAATTTCTTTTTCTTGCCTTGTTACGTGAGCACGGGTTTCCGGCACAGTGCTGGGCAGGAGCGGTAAGAGGAGACATCCCTGCACTGGACCTCGTCTTCGTGGGACAGCTTTGAGTTTCTCACCATTAACTAGGATGTCGGCTGTAGGATTTTTGTGGATAGTCCTTATCAAATGGACAAAGTCCACTCTATTCCTAGTTTAACGGGAGTTTTTATCATGAGCGGGAGCTGCATTTTGTCACATGCTTTTTCTGCATCTATTGGTATAAACCTATTATGTGATTTATTTTTAGTCCTTAGTTACATTAATGAGTTTTCAAATGCTGAGCAAGTCTTGCATGGCTGGGATGAGCCTGCCCGGGTGTGGGCGTCATTCTTTCTGTATGTTGTTGGATTTGATTTGCTCGTGTTTTGTGGAGGATTTTTGCATCTGTGTTTATGACAGGCATTAGCCTGTGGTTTTCTTTTAATGTCTTTTTGTGATTTTGGTGTCCGGGGAATCCTGGCCTCGCAGAGTGAGTTAGGAAGTATCCTCTCTGCTTCTGTCCTTTGGCAGGGAGTGGTCAGCATGGGTATAATTTCTTCCTTAAATGGTGGATAGAACTCACCCGCGGACCCATCTGGGCCTGGTGTCTCCTGTCGGAAGGTTATTTTTGAGTCTGTATTTGTAACAGATACAGGACCACTCAGATCTTTTTTTCCTTGTATGAATTTTTGGCAGATTGTATCTTTCAAGAAACTGGCCCATTTCATCTAAGTTATCACATTCATGTTATAGAATTTCTGTTTTTCTGTTTCTGTGGGATCTGTAACCAAGTCCCCCGTGTTATATCTGATCTTCGTACTTTGTGTTTTCTCTCTCTTTTCCCAGCCTGACAAGAGGCTTATTGAACTGATGCATATTTTCAAAGGACCAGCTTTCGTTTCATTGATTTTTTTTTTTCTATTTCGTGTTGACAATTTCATTGGTTTCTGCTCTAATTATTATTTCTTTTCTTCCTTATTTTTGGATTTGATTTGTCCTCTTAAAAAAAGTTTCTGGAGGTGGAAGCATAGATTATTATTTTTTTTCCCCCAGGTTTTTTTTGTTTGTTTGTTTTTTTAAAGATTTTATTTATTTATTTGACAGAGATCACAAGTAGGCAGACAGGCAGGCAGGGAGAGAGGAGGAAGCAGGCTCCCCGCTGAGCAGAGAGCCCGGTTTTGGGGGCTCAATCCCAGGACCCTGGGATCATGACCTGAGCCGAAGGCAGAGACTTTAACCCACTGAGCCACCCAGGCGCCCCCAGGAAGCATAGGTTATTGATTTTAGGGGCACCAGGGCAGCTCAGTCATTAAATGTCTGCCTTCAGCTCAGGTTGTGATCCCAGGGTCCTGGTATCGAGCCCCACATCGGGCTCTCTGCTCAGTGGGAAGCCTGCTTCTCCCTCTCCAGCTCCCCCAGCTTGTGTTCCCTCTTTTGCTGTCTCTCTTTGTCAAAAATGAACAAAATCTTTAAAAAATATATTGCTTTTAGATGTTTTTTCCTTTCCACTGTGTGCACTCAGGGCTATACACGTCCCTCTGAGCACTGCTTTGGCTGTGTCCCACCACCTTTGATAAATTGCATTCTCGTTTTCATTTAGTTTAAAACATTTTAAAATGTATCTTAAGATTTCTTCTTTGACCTGTGTGGTTTTTTTTAGAACTGTGTTGTTTATTCACGTATTTCGGGATTTTCATTAATGTTTCTGTTACTAATTTCTAGTTCAGTCCCACTCTGGTCTTGTGATCTGTGAAATTTGTCGGGCCGTGTTTTGTGGCTCAGAACGTGGTCTGTCGTGGTGAATGTTCCCCACGAGCTCAAGAGGAGTGTGCATTCTGTCGTTGCACAAAGTTGACTGCATGTCAGTGATACCCAGCTGGTGGATGGTTGTTGACGTCAGCGAGGGCCTTACTGATTTTCTGCCTGCTGGGTCCTTTCCTTTCTGACTGAGGGTGTTGAAGGCTCAAACTACAGTAGTTGGCTCTCTTGGTCCTGTGGTTTTACCAGCACTCT
Source organism: Eira barbara (assembly GCA_020311275.1). Taxonomy (NCBI): domain Eukaryota; kingdom Metazoa; phylum Chordata; class Mammalia; order Carnivora; family Mustelidae; genus Eira; species Eira barbara. The sequence continues at coordinate 21,858,994 of JAHRIG010000067.1, read as the reverse complement.
GCTGGCAGGGTGTGTGCACCGAGGGGTGCGGTGTTCTTGGAGGGTTGACCTTTGCTCATTGTGAAATGCCTTCTTCATCCCTCCCGACTCCCCTCACTCTGAAGTCCGCCCTAGGACACGCACAGCTGCTCCTGCTTTCATTTGATCAGCGTTGTTAGGACGCCATGTTTCTCTCCCCTTGCGTCTCATCTATCCGTGCACGTATGTGAGTGGTTCCTGGAGACAGCACACCCTCTGGTCCCGACCACCTCCGACTTAACTGGTGCCCGTGGGCCTCTGGCGTGCGGGTGATACTTTTAGCCGTTGGGTCAATGTGTCACTGTTTTCTATTTGTCGCCCTTTTCTTTGTTACTGGTTTATGTCTCCCACTCGTTCTGCCTCTTGTGGTTTTATTTTATTTTATTTTTAAGTAACCTCCACGCCCAGCACAGGGCTCGAAGTTACGACCCTGTGATTGAGAGTCACGTGCTGAGCGTCAGAGCCGCGGGGCGTCCCTGCCTCTTGAGGTTTTCATCGGGCATTTTATATGGTTTCGTTTTCTCTCCTTCCTTAGCATGTCCCTCATACTTCCTTTTTAGCTGTTTCGTTTTTGTTTTTTTTTTTAAGCGGTTGCTCTGGAGTTTGCAACACGCATTTCCTGTTAATCCGATTCACTTTAAAATCACCCTGTGCTGCTCCACAGGTGGGTGCCTCGTAATAGCACGGCGGTCCCAGCCGCCGCCCCCGTCCCAGGGTCGCTGCGGTGGTGTATGTCGTGGGTGCGGGGGCGCACGCACACAGTGCACACACAGAAGCTGGCGCATCGATGGCGTTATTATTTGGAACAAGCTGTTGCCGGTTAGAGCAGTTGGAACGGAAGAGAGAAGGTCTGGGTTTTACTCTCCCTGTCCCGTCTTCCCGGTGCCTCCTTTCCTCTCTCTTTTTTTTTTAAATTTATTTATTTGTTAGAGAGAGAGAGCGAGCGAGCACAGGCAGACAGAGAGGCAGGCAGAGGCAGAGGGAGAAGCAGGCTCCCCGCCGAGCAAGGAGCCCGATGCGGGGCTCGATCCCAGGACACCGGGATCATGACCTGAGCCGAAGGCAGAGGCTTAACCAACCGAGCCACCCAGGCGTCCCCCCTTTCCTCTTTCTTGCTCCGTCCGAGTCTCTCGTCTGAATGGCGTCTTTCTCTCTGCGGAGGGCAGCGGGTGTCCGCAGGTCCGCTGGCCACAAGCCCCCTCCCTGTTTCTCCGGGGAAGCCCATTTCTCCTGGGCGCTCGGAGGCCGGTTTCGCGGAGCGCGGAGTTCTAGCACGTGGAGCACAGCGGTTTTTCTCTCCCTCCGCTCACATCTTACTCGCCTGCTGGCTGAGATGAGGACGATGGTCTTACCTCCGCAGGTCACATGTTTTCTTGGACTTCTCGCCAGATTTCTTCTAAATCTATGATCTTTGGGCAGGGCGTGCCAGGGTGAGGGGCTTTTGACAAACTCTGTTTTGCTTTGTGCTCCCCGAGCTTCATGGAGCTGTGGTTGATGCCTGACAGTAATTTGGGGAAATAACCCCCAGATTCAAGTATTTATCGTGCTGCCTCTGGAGGACCATCAGGTCTGTGCTCTCCCGAGTCCTCCCTCAGCCTGTCCCATCACCAACGGGCCCAGCTTCTCATTTGTCTTGCGGTGTTTTTTTTTAATCTCCGTCATTTTTTTTGGTTCTTTCTTGGTTTACGTCTCTGTTTATGTCGTGCATCTGACCTTTCGAGCTGACGCTTGATCCCTTAGGGCCCGGAGCACGCGAGTCAGGATTGTTTGACGCTCCTGGCCTGACGTTCCCACATCCCCCCCGGTCTGGTTCTGCCGCCGCTCGTGCTCTCTCCACGTCATGTTGGTTTGCCTCGACTCTTTCCTCGAGGGCTAGACAGGACGCACTGGGAGAAGGAAAGGCCGCAGACCGGCCTCCGGAGCAGGGGTGGGGAGGTGGGGAGGGAGGGGTGCTTTGTTCTGTGACAGGTGAGCCCCGCCTGCTGTCCGTGGCCCCACAAGGGTTTCTCTGTCTTTTTCCTCCCTCGTAGGCAGCCAGGATGGAAGAGGGGCCAGAGCTGGGGCCCCTGGGCCCAGGTCAGTGAGGCTCTGGCTAACAGGGTCCCCCGAGGGCAGGCCTTGTTAAGAGCAGGGTGCGCTGGAGAATTTACAGCTACTTCCTTCCCGTCTCCTTGCCGGAATCCCGAGGGGACTTTTCCCCACATTCTCGGGGGGAACCTGGTTGAGCTCCTGGAGGTTAACCTCACAGCATCTTGGGGACCTCCGGGATCCGGTGCCCTGGGGCTGCTGCCCTTGGGGGGGCTCTGCCCGTGCCTCTGGTGACCCCCCCCATTACAGCTTGGGATCCCAGCCCGCGCTTGAGTGCTTCTGAGTCCCCCTGCAGGAAGCCGGGCCTCCGCACTGTGCTGCCTGGCTCTCCCGTCTTGGGGACAGCAGTTGGCCCTGTGTCCCTGGCCATTGTTCATCCGAGGGGAGGTGTTGGCTCTGCAGTTCAGCTCGCTGCTTGCCACTGGGCTGCAGCGGCCACTCCCAAGCCACTCACACGGGCCGGGAACCGGAGCACCCCGCCGGCTTCTCACGGCCGAGCCGGGGAGTTCTCTGAGTCCCCGAGTTTCTGCTCGAGACAACCACGGTGACGGCCGCGGAGCCTCGGGCACTCAGCTCGGCGTGGCGGGTGCTGCGGGGGCACAGCCGGGGCTCCCTGCTTTGCCGCGGGCCGCGGGCTGAGTACAGTGGGCCAGTCGCTCCCACGGGGTTTTGGGGTGGGGGCGGCCACGGGAACCGCGCGCGTGCGGGGACACATTCTTTCCCACGGCAGCCCTTCTCCCTTTACCTTTATGGTTGGGTTCAGTAAACAAAGAAACTCATTTTTGTCGGTGGGAAAACACGGCCGCCGTGTGCAGGGAAGCCGAGTGGGGGGTGGGGGGCACCCCGCCCACTGCAGACTCGCCCTGCTCATCCAGCCGTCCAGCCCGTCCACTCTTCATGTCCCGTTCTTCTCTGCCCGTGCCGTCCCCCACGTCGGAAGCATCACTGGTCCTCCTCCGCCTGCAGGTGTCTCTTTGGTCTGACGATACTCTGTCCCGCAGGCCTCTGCGTCCCCGTATCCTGACTCCGGAGGCCCTGTGCGCGGCCACAGGCCCTTGCTCCCCAGGGCCCCTGGCCACTGGCACGTCCTGCTCATCCCACTTACGGGCAGGTGCAGAGCGGGGACTCTGGAGATTGTAGGGAGCCGCTGGGACGCTGTCGCTCCCTGTGACAGGCTACATAGCAGAGGCTTAGAGTGGGAAGGTGACTTGCTCAGGGTCCTAGCAGGTGTGCGGCAGAACAACAAGAAACCCGGGGTCCCTTGGCTGGAGCCCAGCACCCCCTGCGCCGTCCATCGTGAGAACATAATTGGGAAACTGTTGATTTGCCGGGTTTTTATGTCATTCTGTCAGCAAAACAGTAAGCCCATATGGATGACACAGAGTTACCTTTCCTGTGAAAAATTAGTTGAACGCTTGGGGGAAATTTGATAAAAGGGGGTGACTAAAAAAAATTGCCCCCGGGATGTGGGTGACACGCACAGGGAGAAGTTGTGAGCGACCTACAGACTCTGTACGGGGATCATTTCCCAACCCTAAGTCCAGGGTCCACTTTTAAAAGAAGCCAAACAGGTTTGGACAAATGAGGTGATGTCCTGCGAGTACGGCTGGCCCAGGAGGGGCGCCTGGGAGCGGGGTCAGCAGCCGGACTCGGAGACGGGGCTGTGGCCCGCACAGGTACCTGTAGAGGCACCCACGCTTGTGAGCAGTGTGTGGTTTCCCGCTTTTACCAGCCTTTCCGCTAACCTACCGGCATCCGGGCCCCCTCAGGTGAGAGAGACCCGTGCTCCCAGGAAGCTCAGCCTGGTCCGCGTGCAGGGGCGGGCTCAGGGCTGGAGGCGGGTGTGCGTGGGCAAAGCAGGGGAAGCGTGCGCCCAAGAGCTTGTGAAGGGCATGGGCAGGACGGGTGTGCATGGGAGGAGTGTGGTGGCCCCATGAGCTGTGCCCTGTGGCTCTGTGGGCCTGGAGTCTGGGCCCGCTGATGGGTGCCAAGCTCCGCCTGCTGCGTGACCACAGGGCCCGGCTGTCCCTCCGTGAGGGCTGGTCCCGCCCCGGCCGCTGCTGTGCAGCCAGCCCTGCTGGTCAGGAGCTGTGTGGTGCTGAGCCAGTGACCGAACCTCTCTGAGCCTTATATTCTCCATTAGTAAAGCAGGCTGTGTGCACACACATGTGGAAGCGACTCCCACACGCTAGGTGTGAGGGCTGAGGTTGTGACCAGGAGCTGCCCAGCTCGGTGCTGGCTCCTTGTGAGCTGGTCCCACAGATGTAGCTGCCGTGGACGTGTCGTCTACGGAGACCGTGGGCACGGCAGATCTTCCCATCGGGGAGCTGGCGGCAGCGGAGACCAAGCTGGCCGGTAGCGCCTGCCCGTCCTGCCGGCCTGCCTCTGACAGGTGTCCCCCTGCCCCCCTGCAGGCCCTTCGGTCTCTTGCCCCACAGGCCGTGGGAATAATGAGTTGTGTGCGCGGCTGGCCATCCTGGGGGCCGTCACAGTCTCCCTGGCTGGGACCATGCCCCCAGAATGTGGGGAGGCCACGCCGGAGCTGTGATGTGTGTATCTGGGGTCTTCCTTGCGGGCACAGCTCGGTCTGTGCAGGAAAGACATGCCACAGCCTCAGCACAGGACTTGGAAAAATACCTACAAACTCCCCGTGTGCGATGAGCATGGTGTGGGGTGTGGTGTTTGCAGGGTGGGTGCCGGCAGCCCCGGGGAGCGTGAGGGCCTGCTTAGCACACTCGTCTCCCGACTTCGGCTGGCCCCGCGCTGCAAAGGCGGGAACCCTGTGAGGCCATGCCACCCCTGGAGGTCGCGCCACCCCGTGAGGCCACACCGTGGAGACCACTGCGGCCCTGAGAGGAGCTGCGGACCGTTAGGCCTCACTGGAGAGTGTGCTCCGTCACCCAGTGCACATGGGACACGACCTGAGGACACCATGGCCTTGTCTGGGCCGCCAAGACCATGACAGGCCATGCCTCCTGTTGTGTCTGGAGTTGGGGGCTGGTAGGGGGACCCCATGTGCACCGCGTGCCTTTCACGGACCCTCCTCTTGCAGGGACCCTACCCCCAGTGACCCGAATCCGTCCTTCCCACTGCCACAGGCCTTTCAGAGGCTCCTCCTTGCCGTTGGCTGAAGGCCGTGCTCTGGTCCTGGCCTTCGAGGTCCCGTGGGCTCACCCGTGTTGCCGGCCTGCTTGGCTCCCTTAGTTGTTCAAACCTATCCCCCCCCGGGCCCTGTCTTGCCCCTCCCTCTGCCGGGCGAGTCTCCCTCCCGGGGAGTCCCGGCCATGCTCTGCCCCCCACCCCGTGTGTCAGCCCGCGCGTTCCCCCACAGCTGTCCTGCTGCTGGTGGTCGCCACATCTCTCTGCGTTCTGGCCCGTAGCCCACCTCCCGCGCGAGCCCGTGTGTCCCCAGCATGTCATGCAGCACCGGGCGCATGCTGGGAAGGACTGATGAGGGGAGGGCCCGGCTCCTGCCATGCCCCGGGCGAGCGGCCCTCGGCGCCCATCTATCTGCACCTGTGCCGTGCGGTCCTGCCGGGCCGGCCAGTGCCTGTGGGGCCACCATCCCACTCGGCCACCTGGTTCGGCATTTGCTTCCCATGCAGCGTCCCGTCCCCTCTTTGCCCAGAAATCCACAGCAAAGAGTAGCCTATTGTGTGTAACATGTGGTGCTGGGAAGCACATGAAACCTGGACAGAATGTCATGGAGTGTCGGTGTTAATCAGGTGGTGTTTTCGGGTGTGTGACATGCCCGGCACGGCCCTCGGAGCTGACCTTGTGACTCCCCGATCCGGCTGCGTGGCCTGCCGGGGCCACCGCTCACACCTGAGAAGCAGGCTCTGAAGGCCCGCCCCGGCCAGGCAGCCTGCCGTCGTCCTAGTCCCCTTTGTCCCCCGTGATCTCCTGTGATCTCCGCGCAGGGTGGGGCGGAGGGCGTCCACGGGTCCGAGCTGGCCGCTCGCTGCCGTCAAGGAGGGTGGCGGCAGGTGGGGCCTCACGCACGAGGCCGTGGGGAGCCTTTGAGGGCTGAGCCCACAGTCACTGCCCCCCGACCTGCGTGCATGGAGGTATTGGGGGGTCACTCTGCAGGACATGGGTTTTGACTTAGGTCTTGGAGCACATGGGGGACCTGCACGAGGGGGTTTGTGTGCGAGGCAGTGGCCATGAGAGCAGGTTTCCTGAGTCCCCAGATCCGCGTGTCGGGAGCTCAGGCGCTGAGCAGAGGTGGTGCAGGGGAGGGGCCCAGGCGGGGGCTGGGAGTCAGGTCTGTGCGTCGGGCGGGGGGCCCAACCCGCTGCCCCTGACTGGGGGTTCACCGGTGCGATGACTCCTGCTAGGGTGGGGTTTTGGGGCAGGACACACTTTTGTAGACGTGACGTGCCCCAAAGTGAAGGACGGCATGCTCGATTGTGCACGTGTGGTGGACGGGCTGGCAGGGGCCCCCATGACCATGTTCCCATGTCACTCTGGTGGCAGTGTAGCTGCTTGAACTGTACATGTGTGGTTCCGGACTTGCAAGCTGGCCGGGGTTTGCGTGGGGACGAGGAAGGGTGTACAGCTGCTGGAGCGGACCGCCCCAGACGAGAGCCTGGAAGCAGCAGCGGCCCTTTCTCCCACACCAGGGGCCCCAAGTCCGAAATCAGTCCCCGGGGCGGCCGTCCAGGTGTGGCCGTGGCATGGCGCCCGGCTGCGCTCTTGGGAGGACGCCAGGGGCCGTCTCTCGGCCTCCGTCTCCTCCGCAGTCCCCTTCCAGCTGTTTCTGACTTTCATCACTTCAGACAGTGTTTTCTGACGGGCTCGTGCATGTCTATGTCTCTGTGAGAACCTGTCCGAAGAAGGGACCTGTTCCTGGGGGGGTCCCTGTGTCGGCATCCCCGATGTGGCCTGTGTTTGCCGGACGGGGGAGAAATTGATCTGAAATGCGTCTGTTTGGGAACAGCCGCTGCTGGGGATCCCGGCGCTGCCGCCGCCGGCGGGCCTCACTGTGCGTTTCCGCCGATTATCACGCCAGAGCCGCACCCGGCGTGGTGTGGGGGGGACATACGGGGCCGGCTCTGAGGTCTCATAAAGACTACAAGGGCCCCAAGTCTCCGACGGGAGGGCCCCGTCTCCGTGGCCGTGAGCCCCGTGGGGTGGCGCAGGCGGGGGGTTGTCTGCCGCCAGGGCAGGAGGGATGTGGTTTGAGGACCGCCTGCTCTGCGGCCCCCCAGGCGCAGGCACGGAAGGTCCAAGCCGGGGACGGGCTCTTTGGTGCTTCGGGTCAAGGACTTCAAGCTTTGAGTCTGATCCTGTTTCCTCCTCCCCCGGGGCTTGGTGCGGGGGCCTCCCCGCAGGGCAGGGGCATGCGTGGCTGCGCAGGGACGGGGATGGCCTAAGTTGGGTAAAGAGCCGTTCTTTCCCGGCAGCGTCCACGTCTGTTCCTCCTGCCCTGTGGCTCCTTCCTGCACACACCCAGGAAGGACCTGCGCCGAGAGCTGGTAACCAACCGCTCTGGTCTGCGGTGACGCGGGCGACTGACGGCCGCCGAAGCCGCTATGGGAGCTGTGGGCCCGTGCACAGCGGCCTCTGGCTGGTCGAGGAAAGTAGAGTATGTCGGGCGTGCGTGGGTGTGGGCTTTCTGTCCTGAGCTGTTCTTCTTCGCGGCATCTCACAGCACCGTGGGATCTTGTGGGCGTCCTTGTTGGTGGTCGCAGGCATCGGCGCGGACCCACCCCGGCTGCGAGAGGGGGAGCCTAGGGGACAAGCAGCACGCGGCGGCGGCTCCCTTGAGGCCCGGGGGAAACGCTGAGACCACACGCGGCGAGTGTCGGCCAGGCACTCGCGCTGGAGCGGAAGGCTGTGCGTGCCCATTGGGAGGCGGCAGTGGGAATGTCGCCGTTACTGGTCCCCTGGGGTCTTACATCTGGAGCAGCTCAGTGCCGTGGAATCAGCCAAAACCAGTCTTGATCACAGATAGCGTGTTGAGAAGCGACCGTGGTCCGTGTGGGTGCGGTCGGTCTGCCCCCTGCGGGCCCACAGCCCCTCTCCGGCCCCGGCCCCGTGTCCCCCTCGGGGAGCCCCACACGGTGCACGTTCCTCCCTGCTCTGCGTTTCAGCCGCGTCCCCGAGGTGTGACTGACCTGCGGGAAACTCCCACGTGTTCCATGTCCAGGCTGGCGAATGTCCGAAACCACGCGTGGTCGTGTAGACGCCGCTGTAACCGACGCCGGGCACTTCAGTCCCCGCAGCCGCCGCTCTGCCCTCTGTCGCTGTTGCCTCGTGAACGTGGCCGGGCTGTGCGTGGTCCTTCGTGGTTGTCCTCTCTGTGGACTGCTCTGCGCCGACGAGTGTTTCGTGGCTCCCTTTCTCTGCTGCATAGTGTGTGGTGTGTGTGGACGTGTCCCACTGGGGCCACCCGCCTGCGGGGACACGTTTGTGTGAGGAATCAGGCAGCTGCGGCTGTCCACGTGTGGACTCTGCGTGCACACACATGTTCTCATTCTGTGGGTAAACCCCTCACCGGGGATCCACCGCGGTGCCCCCGGCCGGCCAGGACCCTCTATGTGGGCCCCCCTGCTATCTGCGTGTCCCGTGCTCCAGCTGCAGCTGCGCACCTGCCCTTCACGGAGGCAGCGGGACCCTGCGTCCTGGCGTTCGTAGTCTTGCCACGCATACAGGCACAGTGTCTGTGACCACTGTTCCCACGAAGATCTGAAACACCGTCACTGCACACGTCACTGTCCCATTTCCTTTTGTTCGGCATCTAAAGACCCTTCCTTCCCAACGAGGGGCTGCGGCTAATGTGTTTACCAGGGCAGGACAGTGTCCCGGGCTCAGCGGCTCCCGAGCTGGAGTCGTGGCTGGCACACAGCGGGTGCTAGTGACATAGGAATGGACAGATTCCCTTCCGTGGTGCCGTGGCGCTCGGCCCACCGCACCTGTTCTCCCGCGGACGGGTGTTTAGCTGCCACGTTCACCTGAGTCCACGCAGACGGCACAACAGTCCTCCGTGTCTCATGCCCACACCTGGGAATCTGGGACACACGGGGTCTTGGGGTGGATCCCTTCTCCTGAACTGGGTCTTGCCGACGGCACCCCCGTGTGACTCCCGTGACTCAGACCCCCGCCCTCAGCACCCGCCAGCCGTTCCTCTCTCCACTCCCTCCCGACACGTGACGTCGTAGCTGCTGGTGTTTGCCGTTCCTGTAAGCGTGAAGTTAGGTTTTCGCTGCAGCATCTCACGTACCCCACCTCGTTTCTTGCAACAGAAACTCCATGTCGTCTCTCCGTCCTGGCAGAGGACATGGTGACAGTCGGAAGAGTGTGTTTTATACCAACGAAGAGTGGGAGCTCTTAGACCCGAACCCCAAGGACCTAGAGGAGTCCATGGCACAGGAAGAGAGGAAGAAGCCGGCCCCGGAAGGAAACAAAGGTACGGACGTGGTTCTTGTCGCCCGTCCTGTCCGCGCGGGAACCTCCGTGGTCCCAGCTTTCCTGGAAGCAGGAGCCGCGTCTGGGGGGGGGATGAGCCCTGCGGGCCTGCAAGGTGGGGCGTCACAAGGAAGGACCCCCAGCCCGTGGCTCGTAAGGTTCCTCAGGAGGTGGGGGTCCAGAAGTCACAGCACTCTTCACAGATACGCCGGGTTTGTTTTTTTAAACCCTTTTTCACAGAACACGTGTCTACACGTGTCCACACAAAGGTAGAGCATACAGGGTCGTGGATTCCACTGTAGCCCCATGTGGCCCCCACAGTTTTGAACTGAGGGCTACTCTTTCCAAGACCCACCCATCCCACGTTCACCCCGGGCGGGGCGGTTTTAACACAAGTTCTAGACGTTCATCCGCTGTGTCTAAATTTAAAACTCTATGATGCTTCATTATTGTACCAAGAAACAGCAGCTGTAAATCCCGTCATCAAGCCCGCCCTGGTCCCCAGTCACGTGAGGCACTGACAAGGCCTGCAGGCGGGTTTCATCGCTGATGTGCGATGGCCTCATTGCATCTGAGCAGCTCCCCGTCCCCATCCTCCGTTTGCCTCGGCATCGTGTGGCTGAGACGGTCTCTGTGCCGAGGACGTCCCACACTCCGAAGGGCAGGTCCCTCCTTGCTCCTCGCGTGCCCTGTATCAGGTCACGGGGCTGACGTCCTCGGACGAGGACACGCCGTGGTGGGTCTCTGGGGCCACGTGTCCTCCGGCACCGCAGTGGGAACCACGTCGCATGTGGCCCCCGCTGGTTTTGGGGAGGATCAGGGTTCGGGTGTCATCAGCCCGACCCTGTCTCTGCAGCCACTTCTGTGCCCTTCCAGGGATCCACGAGGGAATGTTGATGTTTTCATGTAGAACAACAGTAATTTGGAAATTCCGCCTCGTGCTCGATTGTAGCGGAGGCTGGAGGAGGAGACAGGATCTTACGAAATCTTTACCGGGAGCACAAGTATTTCAAGGAAGTACGTCTCCTGTCCCCCGGAGGGTGGTCCTGGCCCGCTGTGCCGGGGAGCTTGCCTGTGTTTGCAGGGTCGTGGCGTGGGGCCCAGTCCCGTGAGACACGGTGTGAAGGTGGTGGGCCGGGTGCGCCGTGTTCCTTGCTGAGGGCCCACGTCAGCGCCTCCTGAGCAGGGGGTCTGGGGTTCTGGGAGTGACCTGCGAGTACGGTCAGGAAGGAAGGCCCGCGAGGCTGAGCGGCTCGCGTGGGCTGGAAACTCCCCGGGCCAGACACGCAGCCACACGGGGTCTGTGACTCTGATCCCGCGGGCTCGTGGACCCTTCCTGTACCAGCCATGAGCGTCAGCCCTGCGGCGAGTCTGTGTTGCACGGTGTGGGGCACGAACTGCTCTCCCTTGTATCTGTTTCTCTGCGTTCAAGTGCGCAAAGTCCCTCTTGTCAGAAATGTGATGTCAGCGGGTTTTCACAGTGAGTGCACCCGCGTGGGCAGCATGTCCTGAAACAGGATGGGGCCGGCCCTGTCCCCCAGCCCTGTCCACCGGCCCTGGCCCCTCATGCTGTCCCCCATCCCCCCGCCCCTCGCCCTGTCCCCCGTCTGCAGCCCTCATCCCCCAGCCTCTGTCCGCTCTCCACCGGCCCTGCCAGTCACCTACTCCTCCCAGGGCAGCCGCTGTCCAGACTTAGGAGCCGGGAGTCTGTTTTCCAGCTTCACAGAATCCCAACACGCGTTCCCGGTGCGTGTTTCCTCCTGTGGTTGGAACGTGAATGTGATTTCATTCATGCTGGTATTTATTTGGATCCGTCAGTATTTTGAAGGCCGCTTTCTAAGGAAGAGAACGTAGTCACCCTTTAAAACACACGTTCACAATGAAGAACACGTGTTGGGGGGTTTTGTTTTGCTTTCTTCCTGAGAACAGGCAAGCGAAGGGAGCCCAGAGGCCCCGTGTCTGTGAGTCCCGCCGGGGCGCCTGCTGTCTGACGGCAGGGGCGGCGGGGGCTGGACTCCGTGTTTCCGGGACGCTGCGGGAACTCGGAGCCACCGCGCTCCTCCCCAGCCTGTGTCTCTGTCCCCTTCGGGAGACTGGTGATGAGACCCGAGCGTCCGGAGAAGAGCGGGTGTCACAGACGAGTCTTGAGCGAGGTGTCTCGCGGCCTTGTCCTAAATCCCTCGTCGGGCCCAGGGCCCTGCGCCCGTTTGCACGCGTGCTCAGGCAGGCATGCAGTCACAGCCAGGACACGTTCTTGGGAAAGGACCCCATGGCGAGTCTCCTGAGGAAGGACCCGGGGTGGGCGACCATCTCAGGGTCTGGGCTCGGTTGTTGTCCACAGCGAGTCGGGGCCCAGGGGTGTCCCCACCTGTGCTCACTGCACACGGACGTGGAAGTTCCCGGAGGATGGCAGGCGGGAGGTCGATGCGTTTTCCTGGGTTTGCAGAAGGACGGCTTGTCCTGCACGTAGAAAACAAGTTTTGTTTTTCTGTAGGAGTCGCTGGCTCAGGATTTCCCTTTGATTTTGGACGTATTCCCTACAAAGGAAAGCGCCCTTTGAAAGACATGATCGGATCGTACAGGAACCGGCACGTCAGCGGCGAGCCATCGGCAGACGGGGCGCAGGGCGTGGCCGGGGTCAGGCCGCTGGCCGGGGCGCAGCTGCAGGTCCAGAGCCAGCAGGAGGAGCTGGAGCGGCTGCGGAAGGACCTGTCCAGCCAGAAGGTAGCCGTCTTCCCTCACCGCGTGTCCCCCCGCCGCCGGCCGTGCCGTGGCGCTGCAGCCCGGACCCCGAGGGGCTCCGTCCCCAGATGGGCCTTCTGCCCTGGAAGTTTGATGTCGGCGTCAGAGACCCGTGGGTTTCCGGGGGTGTGGGCGGGGGTGTGTCTCCTGCCGCCGGGCCCTCTCCCACCCCAGCGCAGTGCCGGCTGGTCCGGTAACAGGAGGGAGAAGCGTCCCCACGTGGTGTCCGTGTCCCTCTGAGACCGAGGACGCCTCGTCGTTGGGCAGCTCGGAGCTGCTGGTCAAGCTCCCGGATGTGTGTGTGCTGGGGGCCGTGGGGAGACGGCGCGCGTCCGCGTCTCCCGTTTCCTAGTATTGTTCTCTGCCCAGGGGCCAGTGTTTCTGGGCCCCCCAGAGGAGGGGCACCGTGCGCGGGCTCCTCGGTGCCGGTCGCGTGGTGACCGCATCTGCTCCCTCCTCTCTGGCTCCAGGAGCTCGTGAGGTTGCTGCAGCAGACGGTCCGGTCCTCCCAGTACGACAAGTACTTCGCCGGCAGCCGGCTCTCTGAGGGGGTCCCGAAGGACGCGCTTGACCTTCTGCACCGCAAGGACGACCAGATCCTGGGCCTCAGCAGCCAGCTGGAGCGGCTTTCCCTGGAGAGAGAGAGTCTGCAGCAGGAGGCCCGCACGCTCAAGGGCAAGGTGGGCGAGCTCAGCGAGCAGCTGGGCATGCTGCTGGAGACCATCCAGGCCAAGGACGAGGTCATCATGAAGCTCTCGCGGCGGCTCAGCGAGGGCGTGGACGGCCCAGCCCCCGCTGTGGGGGCGCCCGGCTCCCCGGCCCCCGCCAGCAGGGAGCAGCTGGAGCTGGACAGGCTGAAGGTGAGAGGGGCGCGGGCTCGGCTGTGGGGCGGGTCAGATGGCGTCCAGGGCTGCGGGCCTCCGCGGGGCCGCGGTGCCTCTCAGGGGCGGATGGAGCAGGACCTGCCGGCAGACGGCGGGGCGCTCTCTGAGAAGTGTCCGCGGAGAGTCCCGAGTCCGGCCATGCCGTTGCCCGGGGTGCTCCCGGGTCTTTCCCTCCTTTGCTGTCCCAGCCGAGATTCCCCCTTTCTGCTCTGTAGCCCTAGAGTTTCATTACCCCACATAGCCCCGGGGGCCCTGTCAGCCACCGCGCACGAGCGCCCAGGCCAGCGCCGCACACGGCCTGCCTCAGCCCTGGGGGCGCGGGAGCCGAGGGGCCGTTGTTCCCAATAGCTGGTGCGGGGTTGGCTCCCAGGCAGGCCTGCTCAAGTTGGGGTCCCTGTACCTAGGCTGGGAGGGTCCTGGCGCTGAGGGCTGGGGGCTGACCTGGGTGGGGAGGCTGCTTCCTGAACTGTGACCGTCCGGGTCGGAGCTGAGGTGGGGAAGGGCTGTGCCCCTGGCCATCAGACCGCAGAGAGGCACTGAGTGTGGCCCGGCTCAGCCCAAGTAGGTCTGTAGCCCCAGTCCCCACCCAGCCCTAACGTGCTGCTCGCCTGGGCACCCTCTTTCTGTAAAAAAGGGCAGGTTCTCCTTGAAGGTGAAGACGTGCCCGTCGAGGTTATCAGTGAGCACCTACCACGTGCCCAACAGTAGCTCTCCGGCTCGTTGGCACAGAGCTGAGTGGTGGACGCGCAGGGGTCCCTCCGAGAATTCTAGAAGAGAAGTGAACCCTGGGCTGATGGGAGTGTCGTGGGGACAAGCACGTGGCCCCCCAGAGTGACCACTGCTCAGTGACAAGGTCAGCCGCAGCACTCCAGCCCGTGACTGGACCATACACAGCGCCGTGGTCGGTGTGGCTGGAACAGCGCGGCTCTGCTCGAGTTCCAGGAGCGAACACGCCCACCCCGGGCGGCACCGCATCCGGCCGCCTGGACACACGGGGCGGGGACGTGCGGGAGCGAGCGGCTTGTCTCTGGTCCACGCAGCGCCCTGTGGACGCAGCAGACAGACCTGATCGGGAGCAGGCATCCCCCTTAATCACACTGTAGGTTCTGTGGCGTGATGGGCGGGGTGGTTTTGATGCATTTGGTGATTTTATGACTTTTTTCCTCCAATGTTTCTCCACGGTTTTTAAGACCCCACCGTGATGAGGTGACTTGGCACAGAGCCCACTGGGCAGGGGGGCGGCTGGCTGTTCAGGGGCGGGTGTGAGGCCCTGGGCTCTGAGTGGGCCGGCGGCTGCCCCGAGCTTTCTGCTGCCACTTGCTCCCTCCGCTGGCCCCCGCAGCGGCTCTGCGGGAATTGAAACAGGTCTGGGGCAGGGCGCTGTGGACACAAGTGGGGTTCCGCCACGTGTGTGCCTGCTGCTCCCGCTTCTCACGGCGGCACGGTTTCCATACTGACTTCCTGCCTCGACCCTGAACTCAGAACGCCTCCGCGGGGAGGCACGGCCTGTGTTTCTGGGGGAGCACTCGTCCGTCACGGTCACGACACACTTTCTCCGACTCTGCCTGTTCAGAATCTGCTGATGCTTCTTGTTGGCTCTGGGACGCGGTCACTTTCTGTTTCTGGGGTATTTTGAGGAAGGAACACACATGGGTCGTAGGATTTTACCAGCCTAAGTACTTGACTGTTTCTGTACTTCTTTCTAGGCTTTTCTGTGTTTCTTCTCACTTGGCGTGGGGGCTCCATGGCTTCGTCGGGCACAGTCGGGGCTGCCGTCTGCGTCACCACCCCCCTGCCTGTGCAGCCAGTCTTCCTGTGACCTGCTGTTTGGCTGGCCACTTTTCCTCGTCTGGACTCTCACGGGCGTTGGTTCAGCCGCACACTAGGGGCTGTGCTGGGAGTGTGCAGCCCGTCCCGGGGCACCCACAATAGCCAGAAAGTACAGAACAGACACGCCACGGTTGTAGAGAGCACGGGAGGAGCTCAGAGCTGCTCAGCTTTGCTGTGTATAAACCCCACCTGGGTGCCGGGTCCCCTCCTGCCCCAGAGTGTTCACCTGTGAACCAGGCCTCCCCTGACGGGGTCTCTTGGGGTCCTGCGGGGCCCTGTGGGGTCTGGTGGGGGTCCTGCGGGGTCCGGTGGGGTCCTGCGGGGTCTGGCAGGGACTAGGGGCCTGGCAGTCATAGGTAGGGGCTTCACTTGTATGGTCATTGGCGTTGGTGCAGGGAGAGTCCTCATGATGAAGTCACACGGGATGTAACCGGAAGGCCCGTGTACTCAGCCTTCCCTCTGTCCTCACCTGCCCGCGTTCCTCGTTCTCCGTCGGCCTGCTTTGCTGTCTGTGTGTGTCGGCTGTGGCTGGAGGGCTGCCAGTCGCAGGAGAGGGGAGGATGGACCCTGGGGCATCCAGGCCTCGTGTGGGGCCGGCCTTCAGCATCTCAGGGGCCTGTCGGGACATGCGGTCCTGCTGACACAGGAGGTGTGATCCTATCAGGTGCGGCCTGGAGCCCTGTGGCCCGGCTCTCAGCGGAGACACGGAGACAGCGGCCCAAGGGCTTTCAGTCATGGAGCTGCCAGGAGTCTCACGCAGACCCTACAAGGGTTAGGGATCAAGGGGACCGTCGAAACGTTACCATTCCTCTGTACGTTGTAGGGTGATTACGGCCCCACTCCCATGGTGGCGTCCAGCCCGGAGATGGGACGCGACTCAAGGAGCAGGCATGGCCTCCGTCCCGTGAGGGGCGGACACTCCCGGCCGGTCCAGGAATAGCCCGGCGACCCGGGGGCCAGCGCAGCCCTAGGAGTCCTGCAGAGCGGGGGGGTAGGCACGCGGACAGAGGACTGAGCTTGGAGGAGCACGTTCCTCCCAGACGCTTCCCCTCCTCGCGGGTGCTCCTGGGTGGCCGCCGAGCGTGTTGCCGCACGTGGCAGAACCCATCACCGACCTGCGAGGCTCAGCCAACAGCTGGTGCAGCAGATGGTAACAGCTGGTGAAGGTGTGTCAGGTTCCTCGCGCTTCGCCGTCGGCGTTTCCAGAGCTGGAAATGTTTGCGCGTACACGCGGGAGGAACGTGCTCCCCATGAGCATCATCTGCTGCGGGGGGGCGGGCCTGATTCCGTATTCGAGCGTGCCGGGTGCCCGCGTGGCCTTTTCTCTGTCCCGAGTCGCAGCGAGAGCCCACAGAAAACGTGTTGTTCCTCGAGTTACAGAGGAAATGGTCATGGGGATTGGCCTTGTGACACCTCAGTGCGTGTGAGGAGGTGGCGTTCACAGCCTGCGGACGTGGTCCTACTCCTTCCTTCGTTGCCCCAAGGGTGGCCGCAGAGGCCATCAGGACGTGCCTGGCGGTTGTCTCGCGCTGACTTGGTGGGGCCCTCGGGGGACACGGTGGTACGTTAAGTATGGGAGAGAGTGGGCTGGACTGACAGCGGTTTTCTGCCCACAGGATAACTTACAGGGGTACAAAACCCAGAACAAGTTCCTCAACAAGGAAATCCTGGAGCTCTCGGCCCTGCGGAGAAATGCGGAGAGGAGGGAGCGGGATCTGATGGCCAAGGTGGGTCAGGGCGTGGCTGTTTCCTGGTGGCTGGGGACGCGGAAGCCTCTAGAAGCGGGCACACCCTGAACCAGTCCTGCTCCTGTGCTGGGGCACAAGAACCCAAAATACAGGCTATAGAGCGCTGCGTCCCGAGAGGCGCCCTGATGTATGCTCGTCTGCCTGCGTCACAGGGTTGACAGAAAACCGTTCACTCCGACTCCCAGGTTCCCCGAACGGAGGGGTTTGGATTGTGACTTTGTCCATTGAGTTGTGTGGCCTGGTTTCCTGTCTGTAAACGGGGATGGTGGGAACCCGTCGGTGTGCGTGTCTGTCGGCGCTGTGGCTGGAAGGGCAGCGCCTACACAGCAGTCGGCACGCGGTGGCTTTCGGTGGCCCTCGCAGCCCCTGCTTTGCACCCCGTGGGTCGCGTCTCCCCAGACCTACGTCCGCGTGGTCCCGGGGTGTGTCTGATGACGCGGCAGACAAGCTGGTTGGGAGTACAGTGTCCCGGGAAATGTCAGTGCTGCATGGGCCCCTTCTCACGGCCCACCTGCCACGTGACACTCGGCGTGACCATGGGGACCGCCATGTGGTTGGTTCCTGCCGCTCCCTTTGCCATGAGGGACGGACGCCAGTGTCGGCATCTGGGGTCTCGCTGGCAGTGCATCCTCTGGGCCAGCGCCCTGGGAGGAGGGGGCCTGGGGTGGCCCGTGCGGACATGACAGGTGGCCCAAGGCGACAGGACTCTCTTGTCCTCCACGCGGTCCCGGCTCACCGCCCCGTGGCTGGGGCTCGCCGCCTGCTGGCTGCTTGTGGCCCCGGGTGGCCCCTCCTGCGTCCCGGTCGTGGTCGGGGCGGCGGTGACCCCCGTTCTCTGTAGTATTCCAGCCTGGAAGCCAAGCTGTGTCAGATGGAGAGCAAATACCTGATCCTGCTGCAGGAGGTGAAGACTCCTGTGTGCTCCGAGGAGCCGGGCCCAGCGCGCGCCGTCATCGCGCAGCTGCTGGAGGACGCCCTGCAGGCCGACGGCCCGGAGCAGCCGGGTCAGGCGCTCGTGAAGCCTCGTCTCGTCAGGTGGGGGCGCCGGCGGTTGCGGGGGGGTTGGGGGGCGCGAGCACCGCCCTGGGGGTGGATGCGTGCGTGTGTCCTGCTGCTCCTTCGCGACCGGCACCGTCCACCCCCGGAGCGGGTGATCTCGGCGTTCTTGCCGTAGCCGGTGTGCGGTGGACCGGGCTCAGGTCCCCTCTCCTGAGCACATCGGTGTCTGCGGCTCCCGCGGCCTCCCGCGTGGCTCCAGTCCCGCTGCGCGCCCGTCCCCGCAGGAGCGGGGGCCCCGTCCTGAGACGCAGCTGCTCCCATACACGGCTGGACAGCCGAGGGGCCCCCGCTTGGGGAGAGGGCTTGGCCAGCCCGGCACGGTGGCTCAGCGCCCACTGAAGGTCCCGCCCCAGGGAAGCCTCGCTCCATCAAGACCTGCTGCGTCTGATCTGGCTCACAGCCCTGGGGCCTCACCCCTGCTGCACAGCACTCCCTGCGCCCACGTGTCCTGCGCTGCCCTGGGGGGAGGGGCGGAGGGAGGGGGAAGGTACCCCCACCACCTGTGTTCTCACTGGGTGAGGTGGTGTTTTCATCCTCGCATCTTTGCCGCCGCTGCCCCCGAGTGGCCATGGCAGGAACAGGACGCCAGCCTGGGCAGCCGGCTCCCACGCTCGCCCTTGCCGGGTCCACAGGGCTCGGGGCGCCTGTGTCCCCCTCGTGCACTTGTGGGCTCCTGCTGTTTGTCGCGTTGATGTATGTTTGGCTCATCATTACAGAAGTTTCCAGACCCGCAGAGTCGAGTCCCGGGGCCCCCGCCCCCCGCCCCCCCCCGCCCCCCCTCTGGAATTCCCGTCCATTTGGCTGGGCCCCCCCCGCCCCAGGGTTTTTCCTGGGGTACCGTTGGGCACATCCAGGCATTCTCCCCTGACGAGCTTCCGCGTGTATCTCTAGCTCCTCGCTGACCACGTCCTGATACACGAATCCCACCGTACCCGGTGCTCCAGGGGACGGACGCACACGGTCTCCGAGCCGTGTTTCACGGGCCTCGTGCCCTTTCGCTCTGGGAGATGCAGGTGGAGCCCAAACCCCGGTGTCACTCCTGCTTCCCTCGTGGAGGACACGTGGGGTCCTTCCACGTTCCCTCGTGACAGATGAGAGGTGGCCAGCGTCGAGGTTTGTGTTTCCAGTGCCCACGTGCGGGCTCCTCTAGTGCAGACGCGCAGCGGGATCCCGACCCGCAGGGAACACGTCTCTTCAGCTCTGCCAGGTTTGCACGGGCCACGCCGGCAGCGGCAGGCGCGAGAAGCCCCGTGTTCGTCTTCTGCGGCTCCTTGCGGATCGTCCCCGACGTGGCGGCTTGCACACCGCCCGTGTGCTGGCTCAGCTAGTGCGGGCCGTCCGTCTGGGCCTCCCTGGATGTTCGCGGCGTCACAGCTGCTTCTCCTTCCTGGGGGCTGCGGGGCTCAGTGGGTGTCCTCACGTGCTCGCACCCCCTGGGCTCGCAGACCAAGGGCTCTGTTCCCACGGTGGCTATTGAGCACAGCCTGTCCCGCTTCTGGAGGCCACGGGCACCAGTGGGCTCCGGCCCCCTTCTCCCCTCCTCTGGCGGCAGCAGTGACCTGCACGCCCCAGTCCTGCCCTGCTCGCCCGCTGTGAAGGGCTCCTGCACGGACGCTGACCCAGGGTAGCCCGGGGGGACCGCCCTGCCCTCGGCCCTGTCCAGGGACGCCGTGCACCTCAGCCATGTGGCGTGGCCGGCCGCAGGTGTGAGGGGCCATGGTTCTGCTTCTCACGCCTACGCTGTCTTCGTCCCTAATATTTACGCAGGTGCCTTCTGCCTCGTCTTTCCCCTTCTGAAATGATGTTTTCCAAGCACGGGAGTTATACATGGACGTGCATGACGTGGAGACACATGTCCACGTGGCCAGGCTAATGGGCACTTTTTTTTCTTCTGTGCTTTTCACACGAAGGGCTTCAAACCATCTGGAGTGGATTTTTATTCTAGTACGAAGAGATCTAATTTCATGTCTCCCCACAGAGCCAGCCGCGTGTCCTGCCCTTGCTGTGAAGAAGCTGCTTCTTTGCTTGCCGAGTTCTGGTGGCTGGTCCCAGACGCAAGGGCCACATGCACGGGGCCGATGCTCTCTCTTTGGTTGGTGTTTTCGTCAGAATCCCATCGCTCAGTTTTCCCTTCTGTATCTCTCAACAGTGAGTACGACATCTACGGGTTTAGGACCGTCCCAGAGGACGACGAGGAGGAGAAGCTGGTGGCCAAGGTCCGAGCACTGGACCTGAAGACTTTGCACCTCACAGAGAACCAGGAGGTGTCCACTGGGGTCAAGTGGGAGAACTACTTTGCGAGCACGATGAACAGGGAGATGGCGTGCTCCCCGGAGTTGAAGAACCTGATCCGGGCCGGCATCCCACACGAGCACCGTTCCAAGGTGTGGAAGTGGTGTGTGGACCTGCACGCCAGGAAGTTCAAGGACAGCACCGAGCCTGGGTACTTCCAGACGCTGCTGCAGAAGGCGCTGGAAAAACAGAACCCGGCCTCCAAGCAGATCGAGCTGGACCTGCTGCGGACCCTGCCCAACAACAAGCACTACTCCTGCCCCACGTCGGAGGGCATCCAGAAGCTGCGCAACGTGCTGCTCGCCTTCTCCTGGCGGAACCCCGATATCGGCTACTGCCAGGGTCTGAATAGGTGCGCTCGGCCCGGCCGCCCCTCCCCTCCCCTGCAGGGTCTGAGCAGGTGGGCGCTCAGCCCGGCCTTCCCCTCCCCTCCTGGGTCTGCGCAGGGGGGCGCTCGGCCCGGCCTTCCCCTCCCCTCCTGGGTCTGCGCAAGGGGGCGCTCGGCCCGTCCCCTCCCCTCCTGGCTAGCCAAGGAAGGTCTGCCTCCTAAAGCAGGTTTGCCGTCAGCTAGGCTTAATGATGCGGCATCCCGGGTTCTGGAGTAATCGAGAGAAATAAACGTACTTTCGGAAAGTATCAGGAACACCGAACGTGGGCACCTGGCTGGCTGTCAGTGGAGCCTGTGACTCTTGACCTTGGGGTCATGAGTTTGAGCCTCACGTTGGGTGCGGAGACTACTACAAGAAGGAGGAAAGAAAGAGAGAAGGAAGACGGTGGCTCACCAGCCTAGGAACGCTGACTCGATGTTGTTTCCTGGGGCTGGAGGAGCTGTGGCCGCAAGAACCCAGGGGCACCGGGGTCCAACGGGCCGCGTGGCCTGGGCTACAGGGGCTGGCGCTCACCATGCCGTCGTTTGCTTGCAGGTTGGTGGCAGTGGCTCTTCTGTATCTGGAGCAGGAAGACGCTTTCTGGTGTCTCGTCACCATAGTGGAGGTGTTCATGCCGCGAGACTATTACACGAAGACACTGCTGGGGTCCCAGGTACATGCACTCGTCCTGCACCTCGGTCAGCAGCGTGGAGCACGAGCTGAGATGGGGCCGACTGAGCCCTGGTGGGGGATTCCTGCTCGTGGCTTCAGCCCCAACCGCTGCGCCAGGCGCACAAGGCAGGGCACGCCGCAGACCGTGGGCCGGGCTGGCGTCAGCTGGTGGGGCGGGCTGGCCGTTACACACCATGAGAAGTAGCCCAGCCCCACAGCCCCGTTGTTCACAGTGGCTGCTCCACTGCCCCCACGGCTCTGCTATCCCCCAGGCTCCACTGTCCCCTCGGCTCTGATGTCTTCTTTTTTTTTTTTTTTTTTTTAATTTTTATTTATTTATTTGACAGAGAGATCACAAGTAGGCAGAGAGGCAGGCAGAGAGAGAGGAGGAAGCAGGCTCCCCGCTGAGCAGAGAGCCCGATGCGGGGCTCGATCCCAGGACCCTGAGATCATGACCTGAGCCGAAGGCAGAGACTTAACCCACTGAGCCACCCAGGCACCCCTCTGCTGTCCTCTTGAGTTCGGCTGCCTCCTGGACTCCACTGTCCCCACGGCTTTGCCATTCCCCGGGCTCTGCTGTCTCCCAGCTTTGCTGTCCCCCTGGGCTCCACCGTCCCTGGACACTCCTGTCCATCTGGGCAGCTAAGCTGCGGTCCAGGAGTACTTGGAAACCTGATGTGTCGCTTCAGGTTCTCCCGAGAAGCTGAGGCCAAGGCAGGAGTGGACAAACCCGAGATTTCTGAGGGGCGGCACCTGTGAAGAACCAGGGGTGGGAGCGGGGAGGCCGGGGAACCCCCAGACCAGGGAAAGGAAGGAGGCATGGGTGGGACGGACCTCAGAGAGAGGAAGTTTGGCCAGGCTGGTGGGTAGTCCACACACTGAGGCTCCCTGTTCCGGGCATGTGTCTTGTGGGGTCGCTCCCTGGCTGCGAGCAGCCGGAGGCAGTGCTGGACCCCGAGGGGCGGCCTGTGGGCTGCTGTCACCTTCCTGGCAGGAGATGTGAGAGCACAGCTCATGCCCACCACGCGCCTGGAGCCCGAAGCCAGGGCAGGCAGGGTGATGTGGGTGGCGAGAGCCCAGGGCCGTCCCCACTTGGGCAGTCCTGGCTCAGGAGCAGCCCCTGGGGCTCAGGCCAGAGCTCCCCTGGGCCAGTCCGGGGCCGCTGTGCAGCTGACAGCCCTGCTCATGGCCTGACCTTCCCAGCCCTGCAGCGGCCAGAGGAGGCCCAGGCAGGGGACCAGCGGGGCTGGAGGGGAGGGCAGGCAGTTCTTGGCCCGCCATCGTGGACACTGGCTTCCCGTGGCCTGGACGACTCCGTGGTACCCGCTCCTGTCTGGCAGGCCCCCTAGGCCGGGGGCATCTCCGTGCTCCAGCCTGTAGGCGGTTTCCTGCCCTTGCCTCTGGGCCACTTCTACATCAGCTGCGTGGCTTCTCGGCTTTTCTCTCACCCGTGGCTGTGTCCCCGCGTAAGATCCCTCTGTCGTAGACAGTGAGGGTGGCGTCCGTTTGCCTGGCTGGGCCCTGAGTTCTGTATGTTTGCGCCTCTCGTCATGGCCTCCGTGACCACCTGCCCCCGGCTCCCGCCCACCACCCTGCATGCAGCCTCATTCCTGTCCCTTTGCGGCCCTGTAGTTGGACTTCTGGTCGCTGCCACCTTCCCGGCAGCTCGCGTGCCTGCTCCCCTCTGACCCCTGACCCCCGCCAGGGACCCCCGTTCCTGCATCTCTACGTCACCTCCCCATTCCCCACCCCGTGTCACAGGGTCCCCCGCTGGAACCACATGGTGCCCTACAATGGAACCCTTGCTCCCAGAAACGCCCTGTTTTCCGTGTGCAGCCGACTCCCTCCCCAGGTCACTGTCCTCTGCTTGCCTCCCCACAGAGCTCCCATTCAGCCTGGGCTCTGAGCGCGTCTGCGCTGCCCACTGACCCGAGGCCACCGCTCTTCCCGCAGCTCTGGTGCGTGCCTCAGGGACCGTGGCCGTCTGACGGGAGCCTCCCGGTGGGCCTGCTTGTCCTGCAGCCGGCCACGGTCCCTGATGCTCATTCCAGAATCGCCAGCTCCCCCGCACGGCCGGTGGCTGAGCGTGCGTGCACGCCCTGACTGGGGACAGGGAGCTGGCACTTGGCACCAAAACCATCCTGGTGGAGGCATCGTTGTCCCCACTGTACTCGGGCGAAAACTGGGGGTGAGAGACACAAAGCAGCTCTCTTGAGTGGTCCCGGTGCCACAGGGGCCGACCGATCCCGGGAGAGGCTCAGCTGGTCTCCCCGTGAGCATGTCATACTGCTAAGTCACCTAGAGGCTCTTTTTGCCAGAATGTTTTGTAAACTAGGAAATGAGCCGTGGGAAGAGGCAGTCATCACTGTCTGATGGGAGCGAAGAGGTCAGTAAATTAAATTCTGTGTGTCACGGACGCCTGGGTGCTAATAGCTGCAGACTTGAGATGTCAGATGACTAGTTCAAAGTAAGAAGGGTGAGGCCTTCATCTGTCTTAAATCCTCTGAGCCAGGCCCTCCCACCCATGACCCGTGGAGCCTGGCCACCTCTGTCCACGCCCGGGTGCCTCAGCTCCCTGGCTGGGACACGAGCAGCGCCCCGGCCCCTGCCCGCACAGACCGCTCTAGGCTGAACTCAGATGGTGCCTTACGAGCTTATGCTAACGCTTGGAGCATAAAAACTTGTAGATTATCCTTATAGGCAGGAAATGAAAACATGTTTTAATTATGTGGATTTAAGATAAAACATGCATCGTGTTGTCACGTAAACGCAATTGTCAAGTCCAAAGAGACTGTTTTCTCCCCGATAGTGAAAGTCCTGGGCGCTCTCAAAGAAGCGGTGGCTGGGGATCGAGATGTTCAGAAGGAAACAAAAACCCTGCGTTATCCGACCCGCTAGAGGCTGCGTTTGGCCTTCTCATGTATTTCCTTTTTGCTTTTTCTCCTCCAAATGTACTTTAGGTACTCATGCTGGGGGCAGGACATGTCCCAGCCAGCTCACACGATAGCGTGAGGGCTCTCCCGTGTCGTTCTGTGCTTTGTCACAGCCGTGTTTGATGGCGGTCGCCCTTTACCGGGCAAATCCGCGTAACCCGTGTACTCTGTGACTGTAGGCTCCGGGTCAGGCCGTGCCGTGGGGCAGCGAGTGTGGCCAGCCCCCGGCGCCGAGATTCACAAGTCCCCATCAGACCGCCACCATGGGTCGGAGCTCGCAGCCTCTGTCCATCCTGTCAGCTGAGTGCACGCTGGGCGCCAGGACCTTGGTGGGCACTGAGGACACTGTCCTCCCACATCCTCCTGAGCGCAGGGTGGTGGAGTCGACCCAGCGGGTGGCTCCGCACGCAGTCTCCCGAGCCAGGCACCACCTGCCACCTGCCTGGGAGGGCTGGGGCGTGGCCTCGCTCCCACTCGGGTCCGCCTGCTTGCCCTTCCTCTGCAGAAGGAGTCTCACGGCTGTCCCTCGCCCCACGGCTACCTGTCTGTCCCTCTTGCCTGTGTGTGGTTCCAGGGCCGTTGTTGGAATGTCCAGGCACTGCATCTTGTGGATGATGCTGACCCTGCCAGGTGACAGGAGCGGGCTCCCCGGGGACGGTCCCCAGGGATGTGTCGCCCAGCAGGACGGCTGTCCACCTTGCCCCGTGAGACTCCGGGCTGCTTTCCCAGGGGGGCGTAGTGCAGGGGGCTGGCAGCCGCGGGACGTTACAACAGCGGTGCGGGCTTTAAGAAGTATCCGTTATAGCTCACCCTCCGGTTGTCATCTCTGAGACTTAGTCTCTTGCTCTAGTCAGAAGGCAGATTGGCCAAAATGTTTGTTTCCAGCGGGATTCCTGTATTTTGTTGTCTTTTATGCACTGAGGGGGACTTACAATGCTTTCTAATCATTTTTGTAACAGTAACGTAATTGTTTTGTAACAGTGTTTTTAGCATTTTAAGTTATGTTGCCTTTTAAATTTTACAATATCAACCAGTAATGCTTACTTGACTCTAACCACGCCCTTTAAAAAAAAAAAGTCTTCTTGATTGTTAAAGCTTCTATGTTAAAGAAAAAGCAAAACTTCCAAAAAGGAGGAACCATGGGCTTGTTTAAAGTTTCAGATTCTCCTAAAAAAGAACCTTTTTAAAAAAAAAATCTACTATATGCTATTTTTTAAAAAGATTTTATTTATTCATTTGACAGACAGAGATCACAAGTAGGCAGAGAGGCAGGCAGAGAAGTGGGGGGGAAGCAGGCTCCCCGCTGAGCAGAGAGCCCGATGCGGGGCTCGATCCCAGGACCCTGGGATCATGACCTGAGCCGAAGGCAGAGGCTTAACCCACTGGGCCACCCAGGCGCCCCCTATATGCTATTTTTAAAAAAGATTTATTTGACAGAGACACAGTAAGAGAGAGAACACAAGCAGGGGAGTGGGAGAGGGAGAAGCAGGCTTCTCAGGGAGCAGAGAGCCCGATGTGGAGCTCGATCCCAGAACCCCGGGATCATGACCTGAGCCGCAGTCAGCTGCTTAACCCACTGAGCCACCCAGTTGCCCCAAGTGTGTCTCTTGATCTCAGCTGTTCATGATGTCAGGGTCGTGAGTTCGAGCCCCCATTGGACCCCCGCTGGGGGTGGCCGTGACTTCAGCGTGTCTGTGTGGGTCCCCGCCGGAGGCCGGGAGAGCCTGTGGAGGACACCTGCCCCCTGCGTGGATCCCTGGCTTCCAGCCTGGGCCACCCATGCTTCTCCAGCGACCCTGGATGGCGCCTGTGTGGCTCTGGGAGCGCTGCCAGCACCCCTCACCCGGGCCCGGCCGAAGCTGACCCAGCAGGCCCAGCCTTTGGCGCCCTGTGCTGCATCTCGCTCCTCGGGGGCCAGGGGGGTGGACCCCTGTGCCCAGCAGAGCACTATGCCCGACACGGGGAGGACGAGAGCTCCGAGTCCCATGGAGGTTTGCACGTGGCCTGTGGTACCCTTCACAGCCCTGTGAGAGCTGGTGAGATGCGCCTCAGGCCACCCCGTGGACCCTGGAAGCCACGCCCCCACGCCCCATGCTGCCCCCACACCTGGGGGCATCTGTGGGACGGATGGGCTGCTGTCACAGCTCCTCTCGGGCCCAGGACTCGGCCTCCGGCCCCGGAGCCCCGGATCATGGGCAGGCAGCGAAGCTGAACCCCAGTGCCCTGTAGCAGCCTGTCCGGGCGGCTCGGGCTCACGGGCAGCTTCCAGGCCACGGTGCCCTGGTGACAGTTGGTGGACGGCGGGCGGGTGCGAGGCTGGGCGTGCGGGACAGCGGTGGCCCAGGCGGAGTGCGCTGAGCACCAGCCCCCTCCCCCCAGGTGGACCAGCGCGTGTTCCGGGACCTCATGAGTGAGAAGCTGCCGCGGCTGCACGCGCACATGGAGCAGTACGGCGTCGACTACACCCTCATCACGTTCAACTGGTTCCTGGTGGTGTTTGTGGACAGCGTCGTCAGCGACGTCCTCTTCAAGATCTGGGACTCTTTCCTTTACGAGGGCCCAAAGGTGGGTGTGCTCGCCGGGCGACCGGGCAGTGCCGGCAGAGTGGCCGGCTCGCCAGGGATGCGGGAGGGTCCCCGAGCCCGAAGGACCCTTTGCTGGGCCGCGGGCGGGCTGGGGTGCGGGAGGCGGCCGCCCGGGCGGGGCCGTTCTGCCAACGGACGTCCCGTGCTCCCCGCAGGTCATTTTCCGGTTTGCGCTGGCGCTTTTCAAGTACAAGGAGGAGGAGATCCTGAAGCTGCAGGACCCGATGTCCATGTTCAAGTATCTGCGCTACTTCACGCGCACCATCCTGGACGCCCGGTGAGCGCTGGCGGGGGCCCCGGGAGCTGCAGGCGGTGGCGGCCCTGCCCCGCAGAGAGCAGCCTTGCCGGCCTGGGGTGCACGAGCGGGGAGTGGGAGCAGCTGCGGACACCGGTGCCCCCAGCGACCGGGGGATCGGGGAGGGTGGACGGCTCGTCCTGGGTGCAGCCGACACGTGTCCCGCAGGCACGGCAACGCGTGGGCACGGCAAGCCCTTGCCGAGTCTTCAGAGCGGGACAGGCCGCTGGGCGCTGAGGGTGACGGGGGCGGGGGACAGCCCCGGATAAAGAACCTGAGGGGAGACGTGCTGCCTGAGGGGCTGGGGCTGCTGGGGGGAAGCCCAGGCCCGGGACAGGGCCGGGGGGGGGGGGGGGCTAGGCGGGGTGAGCAGGGCTGGGCAGGGGCACCTAGGACGGGGTGTCCTGGGTCCGGGGAGCGGGAGCAGCAGTAGGGACATGAGAGGCAGCGTGTCTGGGGCCGTGGGAGTGGCTCGGTCTGGGCAGGCCGGGGTGGCCAGGTGGGAGCAGAGCGGGACCAGGCTCCTTCCCCGGGGCGTTGGAAAGATGAGAAGAGAACTGGGAGCGGGGAGGAGGCCGGGGTGTCCGGGTGGCCTGGAGTGAGGCTGGAAGTGCCCCCAGAGCTGGACGAAGGGCGGACCGGAGGGTGGGAGAGGACGTGGACCTGGAAAGACCCTGGACTTGTGGCTGGGCACCGTGCCAGGGGGAGCATCTCCCCGTCCCTCCCCCGCCCCCTTGCCACACGGTATCACCCGTTTGGGGCGATTGTCCTGCGTGTGCCCCGACCACGGCTGGTGGCTGCTCTGGCCACACTATCCGGGGGCTCCCACGGGGGCTCCCACAGACCTGCCGCTGGTCAGGCCGAGGAGGACAGTGTGGCTCTGGGCCACTGGGGGCGGGTCACAGTCCTCTGCTGGACAGTGCCCGGCGTGAGCCACTGTCCCCACCCACGTGCGCACTCCCGCGTCAGGCTCATGCAGCCCTGTGAGAGGCACAGGTCCTAACGCTGAGAAGTATCTGCGGCTTGTGATTTCAAACTTTTTAAGATTTTATTTATTTGAGAAAAGAGCATGAGAGAGAGAGCACAAGCAGGGGCAGCGGCAGGCAGAGGGAGCAGCTGGCTTCTCACCGATCAGGGAGCCCGATGTGGGACTCGATCCCAGGACTCTGGGATCGTGACCTGAGCCGAAGGCAGGAGCCCCGCTGACAGAGCCCCCCGGGTGCCCCCCTTTCAGTCTCTTGGGACTGTAGCTCCCAAGATGGGTGCTTTGTCTGAGGACCTGGGATGCCCGTTCCAGAGTGTGTAGAAACGAAACAGCTTGTTGAAATGTTTCTGGTTCTTGCTAAAGGTCTGTGTCAGATACTGAGGGTTTTTATTCCCTGTTACGAAATGCTGGTCGTGATTCCCCACATGGCCTCCTCTGTCCACTGATGTGTCATAACGGGCTTTGGACCCCCCAGAACCCGTGGGAAACCGGCAGGCACCCCCTCCTTGGCCGGCCCATGAGACACAGCGGGACAGCCTCCAGGCCCCAGAGCCACTGGGTGCCAGTGTGGGGAAGGGACACTGGGAGCAGAAAGGGGCTGGCGGAGGCCACACCTGATTCGCAGAAGCCATTGCTGTTTGTAGGGCCTCCCGCTTGGGAAGCAGGTTCTGAGGGTATCTTCGGGCGTGCCGACTTGCGTGCAGCAGTGACCTCAGCTTTGCTGTGTGCGGCCGGAGGGTGACGGCCAGTGACACCAAGTCCAGGGTGCACCTCCGGGAGGTTCAGGGAGGTCAGGGTTGAGAGTGGGCTGGGTGCAGGCTGTGGGGCCACCAGCCCCCCTGGCCTCGGCGGCAGTGCCTCCTTGTCAGTGGAAGCTGCTGGCTTCGGGAAGTCAGGGTCCACGGGACTCAGGTTCGCAGATCCAGTGACGGCTGGACCCCAGACCCGCAGTTCCGCAAACCTGAGCAGTTCCCTGAGGAACGAGGGACAGGCTGCCGGGCTGCGTGTGTTTGGGGCTGTCGGGCTAATGGGGTTAGACCAGTCTCAAATCGGGGCTTCTGGGGGCTTCAGCCTCGACTGACCACGGGACACCTGCGGTCTCCTGGCCGGGCCTGCAGGGCAGTGTCCTACTCTGTCCACGGGGCTGACAGCCGCAGCAGCACAGGCCGACCAAAGACTTCGGTGCTTTCTGGGTTTGCCTTCTGTGGCAAAGCGGGGGCTGGATGCCCTGTCTCAGGGGAGAGGGCTGGACGCCGGGTCTCAGAGGCATGGAACCTCAGGCTAACTGGAAGAGGGTCTGATTGCTTGGGCCTTGGGTCCTCGGTCTTGGTTGGCACTTGTGTTGCCAGAGATGCTTCCTACAGCCCCGGCTGCCCTCGGGGCCGGTTCCGTTGTCCCGCACGCCTGTGTTCTCGAGCACTGCGGAAACTTGGCCTTCGAAGCTGGGCTCCCTGACCTGTGACCTCCTGTAGGAGATGTTTGGAGTCAGGCTCTCTGAGGTGTGGGCGTCTGAGAGCTCGCCGGCTGCTGTCACGCCTCAGCACCCGAGGCTGGGGCTGGAGCACGGACCCCTGGGTGCCGGAGGGACTGGCTTTTGTCTTCGCCTGCGGGCGGCCGCGGCCGAGGCCGACCCAGTCAGTGTTGGAGCCCCTAGCCGGGGGCTCTGTTCTGCTTTTGTTAAACCTCAGGCCAGCGGCCAGGGGCACATTAGCGGGATTGGTGCCTGGACCTGTGGGTGGTGTGAAGCCCGTCGACAGCCCACCAGTGTGCAGACCGTGTCCGAGCCTGGTGGGCACTGGCTCAGTCCGAGTATTCCCAGGCAGTCCCAGGAAAGCCCAAACCAGCCTCCTGCTGGCCCCCCTCAGGCACGCCAGCCCTCAGCCACCCAGCACATGCTAGACACAGTCCCATGCCGCTGGTGGCCGCACTGATAACCCCACACCCCGGGAGGTGGCATTACAGTGCTCCCAGCAGACAGGGAGTCAGAAGCCAGAAAGGGAAGGACCCTTACCCGCCCTTTGACACAGCCAGCGTGGGCCTCCACCCAGGCGGGGGCTCAGGGCCAGCCCCGTAACCTCTGTGCACCAGGGGCTGGCCTCTAGGTGACACACCTGCCCCAGGGCCCATCCTCCGTCCTGCCCTGCTGGCCTCTGTCTCTGTCCCGTGCTCTGCCCTGCTGACCTCTGTCCCCGTGCCGTGTTCTGCCCTGCTGACCTCTGTCCCCATGCTGTATCCTGCCCTGATGACCTCTGTCCCTGACCCGTGTCCCACCCTGCTGACCTCTGTCCCCGTCCTGTGTCCCGCCAGGAAGCTGATCAGTATCTCCTTCGGGGACCTGAACCCGTTCCCCCTGCGCCAGATCCGGAACCGGCGCTCCTACCACTTGGAGAAGGTGCGGCTAGAGCTCACAGAGCTGGAGGCCATTCGTGAGGACTTCCTGCGTGAGCGGGATGCCAGCCCCGACAAGGGAGAGCTGGTCAGTGACGAGGAGGACACCTGAGCGCCTCCCACCCCAGGACGTTGCTCTTGCTTTCACAACCAAAGTGTGCCAGAGGGTCCCGGCGGGGGTCTCTGCTAGTCGGGAAGCCGGAACGCGGTGCCCGTGGCCTCTGGAAGTCTGCTGGGCAGACGTCCGCGGCCACGCTGCCCTTTCTTACTCTGCGAGGGTGGGTCTGTTCTGCACCCAGCCTTCTCGTGCGGGGCGGGCGCTGCCCGGTGCGCCCCGGGGGAATTGCTGGCCACTTTCCAGATCCTGTTGACAGCATCCGTCCGGGCTTTGTGCACGGCTTGCACCCTGGGAACCTGCCGTGGGCAGTCTCCCGTGTTGCCCCCGTGCATGGGCTCGCTGTGCTGCTCGTCGCCCTCTACCCCACCCCCGGCCGGAGCACAGCCGTTTCGGGGGCCGTGAGGTGAGCGGACCGAGCGCATCCACGTTCAGAAGCAGCCTGTGGAAACCCACTGCCTTCTGTGCTGGGTGAGCCGCCCGCGGTGCCCCGTGGCCCTCCGGACACCCCATGATCCCCCGGCCCCGTCAGCTGTCGGTGGGTGGCTGGGCTGTCCCACCCCGCGCTCTGCCCAGCTCAGCTCCGGGAGGTTCTAGGGAAGGCCTTCCGTCTGCGGAGTGACTTGTGGAGTTACTGTGTGGGAACGACAGTCCACTCTGCACAGCAGGCCCACTGCCGGGGCAGGCCCCGCCAGAGGGGATTCAAGAAGCTTCTGGGGATGCTCTACAGGGCAGCAGTGTGGCAGGGGGTGACCCTGTCCACCAATGCTAGGGGTCTCCACCTGCTGGGCCAGTGCCATCGCTTGGGACACAGCTTGGGTGAGCGGGCCCCCCCCACCTGCCTAGAAGCATGTGTGTCCTTGCAGGCAACCTCGCCCCTCCCCAGGGCCTGCGTGGTCCTGGCTGCGGGGTCCCCACTGCCTCCAGCAGGTCGGGCTGCCCACACCATTCTGCAGACTGGGGGCACCATCTTTTTGAGGCTCTGCAAAGAGGCCTTACCCGGGAAGGCGGTTCTTGCTTCATCGGTCAGCAGACCGTCCCCGATCCCGCTGCGCTAGCGCTCCGGGGCAGGGGACAGGGGTGGCTGCTGGACGTCGGCTCGGGACATGGCCTCGCCGCCATCTGCAGACTGTGCCCGCCGCAGCCCCGGGCAGCTGACCGGCAGGGGCACAACAGAGAGGAGGCCCCGCAGGGTCGGGCTCTGATTTCCAAGCTGACTTCCCCAAACAGTCGCATCCTGGGGGAAGATGCTGCCTTTCGGACTGGGCTGCTTGTGTCTGTTCTGCCCCAGAAGGGCCCCTCTTCGAAACACCGGAGGTGGGCGCAGGTGCCTGTGTGCGGCTGGAGCTGTGGTTTCGGGCGCGGCTGGCAGGGCCATGCTAGTGTCGCCAGGGAGCTGTCCGTGGCCGGGCGGTGGCCGTGAGAGCGGCACGGTCGTGGGGGGAGCAGACGGGGGACACTTTGCCAGGGCCGCCCGATCCCTGGGTGTCTGGCAGGCGGGGGGGCTCAGCCTGGCCCGGACGGGAGGCGGGGTGGAGAGCAGCAGGCCGTGTGCCCGCGTCTCACTGCCCACAGTGCAGGGCAGCTGCTGGCGTGCACAGGGACTGCTTGGGTGTTTCACAAGCTGAACGTCTGTTTATACTTTTGTATATTTTTCACTACAGTTTATATTTTTATAGACTATTTTTATCAAGGTTTTTCTAGATCACGTATACCTATTTTATATAACGTGTTCTCCTTTGTGAACAGCTGCATGTGCGTGTGTGTGCGCGCGCGCGTGTGAGACAGAGAGAGGAACAGAGCAGCCGGGGTTGCGCCCCCCGGTGGCCGGCACGACCCTTCGCTGCTGTGTGGCGGCTTCTCCAAGTAGCGCGTCCCTGCGCGCCCCGCCCTCCCGCGGCCCCCAGGGCGCCCAGGGCTGGACCGAGTCAGCTTTCCTGCCCGTCGTGTCGATGTAGGAAGTATTCTAGGCAAATCGCCAGCGCAGTGTCCGGACTCATGCACAGACCCCCCCCCCCCGGCTTTGTGCGGGGCCGTCTTCCTGCACGTGCCCTGGGGAGCCGGGCCCGCCTGGGGCAGCCCCGATGGGGGGCGGGGGAGGCTGGCGGCTGCTTCGGGGGCTGGGGGGGGGCGGTGGCAGGTGACCTTCCTCGGTGTCAGTGCGGTTTCTGTGAGTTAAATTTTGGAACAGTCATACTAAAAAGCCAAATAAACTACTAATTTGTGTAACGTTCTGGTTTGAGATGCAGTTACAGTCCCTCGTGATGGGGCTCAGAGGGGACGGGACTTCGCTGGGGGAGGGCAGACTCCGACCTGCCGGCTGGCCGTTGCTGGGTCCACACGCTCGGTCTGCCCCGGGTGCGTGGGACGGGGGTCTCGGTCGGCCGTGCAGCCCTGGGAGCCGCGGTCAGGCCGCAGGGGAACTGGGGGCACCGAGGGGAGCGCTTCTGGGTCCCGGGCTTCAGTCGGGAGCCGGAGCAGCCCCCCAGTCCCCCGCCACAGCTGCGTCGTGCCCGCCTGAGTCACAGGCTGTTTGCCTCCTGTCTGGGCTGACTGCTCCGGCCCAGCTGCTGCGGGGGACGCCACCCCCTCACCCCCACCGTCGGGAACACACGCAAGCATGATTAAGACCAAATGTGTTTCCACGGTGTGGGGGAGGGGCGCCGGGGGTTTCCAGAGCGAGCGGATAAGGATGGGCTGAGCTGTCTCCTCCCGGGACAGACTCGGTGAGGTCAGGGGCACCTGAGGTAACAGCACTGGACAGGGACCCATGCTCGGCGTGGGGCAGGAGCCCAGAGGCAGAGGCCCCGTCCTCGGAAGGGTTGCGGCCATGCGCCGCGCCGGCCCCGGGAAGCCGTTACAGAGTGTGGGTCCCCAGGGCTTCCTCGGGCTGCGGAGCTGTCGCAAACACAGGAAGGAAGTCTGGTGCCCCTTCCTCCCCAACTGCGCAGCGACGCTGGGACTCTCACGGGCCCAGGAGACTTGCTTTCCGGAGTGACTTCAGCCCACCTGTCCCTGCATGCAGCCACCCTGGGGCCTGCAGGGGCAGCGGCTAGCGGGAGGGGGGCTCCAGGAGGGCCTGGCTGGAGCCACACCGAGCCGGGGGCTTCTTGGGCCCCGTGGGGCGTGTTCCCGGAAGGGCTCTGGTGTGTGAGCGGAGAGTAGGAAGCCGGAGAGTAGCTCTGCCCTCCGTCCCTCCCTCGGAGGGACCGGCTGGCACTTGTGGCTGGCTTTAGCGGCTGCTGGGTCTCTCGCTCTCGGTCCCTGGGGAGTGATTTTCCACGGCCCCCTCCTGCCCCCAGCCAGCCACAAGGGGCCGCGTGGCCCTCACCCCACCACACACAGAAACGTCACAGGACGTGTCCCCTGTAGGCATCTGGGGGCCTGGACCTCCCTGAACCTCTCTGTCCTCCATCTGGAGAAGGGGCACTCCTGGACCAGCTACGACCCGCCCAGCCATCTCTGAACACGGGGCCCATGGCGGGAAGGGACAAATGGGGCCACCATCTGCTCCTGCCGGAGGCCCCATCACCCCTGGGAGGTCACCAGGCTCCACGGAGCTGCCGCTGCCTCCCTTTGGTGCAGGTGAGTTAACGTGGGGGGTCCCAGAGCCCTCAAGGCCATCCCCAGGGGGCAGTCCCTACTGCCCGAGGTGGGCCGTGAGCCGGTTGCCGTGAGACAGTGGTTTCAGGCCCTGGGGTGGGGACGTAGGGGAAGGGCCGGGGCCTGAGCTGGGGCACAGAACGAGCGTGGCCAGGACCACTGCTCCCTGCGGCCCACAGAAGCCACCATACAGCTCGGGGTCACGTGAGAAGGACGAGAGCAGGAGATGGGCCCTGAAACTCTCCCGGCGTGAGAGGAAGCCACACGGCACGTTAGAACTGGAGGTGCTCGTTTATGTATAATAACAATAAAGGTTATGCAAACCGTTAAAAAAATACTTTTTCTTGGGGGAGGGGTCCCCAGCCTGCCATCAGCAGGCCGGGTTAGCACCTTCGGGGTGCAGCCCCCGGCGGGGCGTGAGGTCCGTGCGTCTGGGTGAGGGGTCGGCGGATCCGTGCGGCCCGGACGGGGGTGATCAGCGGCGGGCGACGCGCTGATGGCCGCGGGCAGGGGCTCCGTGGCCCGGAGTGGGGCAGGAGCGGCAGCACTGGGTGCGGACGGCAGGCAGCTGGCATCGGCCCAGCAGGCGCAGGGTCTCGCAGAAGCCGAAGGACAGACGGTCCCGCTCACAGCCTGCGGGGAGAGGGGGGAGGCAGGGTGGGGAGGCCCCTCAGGAGGGAGCCTGGACCCCACGGCGGGCTGCCCACCACCCCCAGGGTCTCGGGGCTCCAGCTGTTGCTTGCCTTGTCCCACCTGTCCGTCCCCCCTAGGTCTCTGGGGAACTGGCCCGGCTACACCCCGCTTTCCAGAGAAAAGGCCCTGGGACCCCCACCCCGACCAACTCAAGTGGTCCTGAGAAGCCAGCCAGCCTGCCGCCCCTCTCCATCCCTGCTGACCCCCTGCAGCCCCCCAGGTCAGCCTCCGCCTCAGCTTCCGAGTCAGAGGCCCAGGGAGAGCGGGTGGGCCCGGGCTCTTCCTGTACAACCTGGGCCTCCGGAGCAGGGACGAGGAAGGCTGCCGCTGGCTGGCCCTCCCGCCCTGTGCTTATCGGAGCTATTTTGGGAAGCACTTTGCTTCCAGCCTCCTGGCCTTGCTCCCGCTGCCGCGGACAGCCCCCAGCTGCCCAGCTCACGCCCGCAGACGTCCCGGGGGAGGAGGAAAGGCACCGCCTCGCACAGCCGTGGGCCCGACGGAGGGCAGGAGGCAGCAGCTGTCGGCCGCAGACCTGCGTCCTGTTCTCACATGACCTCACGCAAGCTGCTTAACCTCGGGGGGCGGGGGGACAGTTCCCTCCTCTGCCAGTGACCCTCCTCCCCACAAACGGATGTGGGTCACGCTAGGTCGGCTGCTCACCGTGGTGACCACACACCCTGGAGTTTCCAGGCTTTCTAAATGTCTTGCCACGCATCCCCCAAACCATCAAAACATCCTGGGGCTCCAGGATCCTGGCGTCCCAGTGCCCTCCCGGCACCGGCCTCCACCCTGAATGCCTCATGGGGGACACCTGGTGGTTCAGCCACATAACCAGCCCCCCAGCCCCCTGCCTGCAGTCCACGCGACCCCCTGGCCTCGTTCCCAGCAGACAGCCCAGCCACCCAAGCTCCTGTGGCCCGGAGCCCAGTGTGAGGGGTGGCAAGGAGCAGCGGGCGGCCCCCATGTGGAGGCAGGTGCTGTAGCCGCTGCTGGGAAGTCCCACAGGGGGCCGGCGTCGGGGCAGGGCAAGCGGCACCCCTGCAGGGGTCTGGGGCCCTGGGATGGGAGGAGGCCTGGGCAGCGCCCCGTGGCAAGGCTGCTTCTCCTCTGGGCCTGGACCAGGGCCGCCAGGAGCCCGTGGCATCGAGACGGCAGGTGGGGGCAAGTCCCTGAGGCACTGACGGCCACCCTGACTGCCGCAGACTCTGTCCTCAGGGCGGGGGACCGCGGCTGAGAGGCACAGAAGCTGCCAGGGTCCCCCCACTGACAGAGGGGGCCCTGAGCTCTCTTCCTGACCTCATGGCGGCCGCCCGCACCGACAGTGACCACCTTCCCCGAGCACCTCCTGGGCCCTCCCCCCAGTGCCTGATTTCTGCTCTCCCCACCCTGCCCAGGAAGTGGAGCCCAAGGCCACACAGCTGGGAGGGGGCCCAGGTGTGAGTCCCGGGCCAACTTCCTGCACTCAGCAGCACCGGCAGGCTGGGCTGCCGGAAGGCATGTGCGCCGGGTCCCTGGCCACCTCTGGCGATGGCCCTTCTTCCAGGAGGACACAGCTGGCTAGGAAGGAGCCAGCCACCAGCGGCCAGCCAGACCCTGGCAGGGAGGCCACCTTCTGCGGCCACGGCGCATGCTCTGGGCACCCCTCCTCCAGCCAGAGTGGGGGCCGGTGGCTCAGCCACGCCTGGCCTCACTCAGTGGGTCATGGACATCAGGGGGAACGGGAGCTTGCTGGAGGTCACACAGCGACTTGCCTCCCCACGTCCTGCCCTAGAGAGGGGTGCCCGCGGGGCGCCCATGAGGCCGGGCCCCCTTAGCTCTGGCCCGCAGCCTCACAGTCCGTGGGCCACCGAGGATCCCATCTCCTGGCCCTCCCCACCCCGACCCCGCGCACAGCGCCACTGACTCACGGGGTGCCTCGGTGAGCTCGCAGTCCTGGGCGCCGCACGGCCGGGAGCTCTCGGGCCAGGCCTCGTGGCTGCACTGCTCGCTGTCTACCTCGGGCAGCCCCGTCTGGGTATTGACACACCGGACCAGACGCCGCTGCACACCGCCACCGCAGGGCGCCGAGCACTGCGCAGAGCGGGGGAGGTGAGGGTCCCCCTCGGCCAGGCTGGGACCTGGGGGGCAGGGCACCCCTGGGCGAGTCCCTGCACCCGCCGCCTCCCACCCCGCCCCTCAGAGCCCTGCAGGGCCAGAGAGGGGCCCAGGAGCCCCCGGACGGTAGGGGGCAAACCCTGACACGGGACGGCAGGGCCAGCCACAGCCATGGGCAGCCAAGAGGAGGCGGTGGCAAGTGCCTCCACCAGGGTCCTCCATCCCCAGTCAGGCTTCCAACCACTGAGTCCCGCAGGCCTCACCCCTGCAGCTCTGCTTCCAACCACTGAGTCCCGCAGGCCTCACCCCTGCACCCCCATCAGAAGGCCTG